>JAGFNQ010006807.1:319451-396535 GCA_024364735.1 Boesenbergia rotunda | reverse complement strand
TCCATCATTCTGAACAATAATATTAATCCTAGCTTTGCAATTTGTTTTGCTTGAAGGTCTAGGATAAAATGGATTTTTCCCCTTAGGAACATTCTTACCATTTCTTGAGCAACCGAATGAGAAATACTTTTGCTTACCATCATCTCCCTTTTTTGATCCCAATTTAGAAATGCCAAAACCAACAGATTGTGCATAAGAATTGTAAAAATCCCGAACTTCTTCTTCAGATAAAAACTTCATCCCAAATTGTGGAGTATTAGCTTCATTTGAGCTTGACGACTCTCCCAACACTTGTGAATCATTAAAAACCAATTGATTTTCCATTTCAATAAGTGCCAAACATGAAGTGTTTGTTTCATCATCCATCATAGCAATTGCAAACACCTACAGCCAAAATGTAATTGAAAAAAACTTAGAAAATCATATAAAGATGATTCGAAAGCAAGTAGAATTCCACTTTTTATTAGAATGAAATACAAAGTCAAAAAATCAGACCCTCACTATTCTTTTAGTGTATGAACAAGTCCCAAAATTATAGTCTGACTTTCCAAAGCAAGGAAAGAGATATCAAACAAACACACACACACACACACATACAAATGTGTAAAGATCTTATGAAATCATGGCTCTTAGTTTGGCCCGCTGCAATAAATTGTGTCAAACCTCAACTATAAAACATAGCGTGTTTGTTCTAACTTCAAAATATACTTTTTAAGATATGGTTAAAATAAAGATTAACATTTCATCTCCATCGAATCATTCAAATAATAAGAGCCCATTGCATTATGAGTTTGAGTCAAACACTTATAAAGGATAGAGATGATATTATGCCCCAAACTCGTACTTTGACTATGGGTAAAGCACTATAAGTAGCAGATCATGCAACCAAAATAAAAGATGGTCCATCAATTCAGTGAAGATATTCACAAATTCTTTTCATTCTAAAATTAAGGAAAACTTAAACTGGAAAAATATGTATCAATTATCAACATACTTGGAATAATTACCCTAGAAAATAAAGCAAATATCTTGCTGACCGTCCAAAATTACAAGCAAAACCGACCGCTACGCGGAAAAGGAACAAAGACATTTGCCCAACACGCAATATAATGTAACTAGCCCTTACTCACAGCGAATCAAACCAACCGACAAAGCAAACAAAATGCCCCAGAAAAAACATACAATCAGAATGCCAAAAGTAAAAAATAACAAAAAAAGATCAAAGGGAAACTCCGATGCTTATAATGGCGAAACCAAATCGTAAGCTAGATTCAAAAATGAGGCGAAGTGCCATGAAAGTTCTCTACAAAACACAGAGAAATGGTACCCTCGATCGATCGTCTGGGAGTTGTTGGGGATTTCCAATTTCCAACGCGACCTTTTCCGGTCGCGAGGAGTCCTTTTCCAGTCGAGGCAGAGGAGAGCTCGCGAGGAAGATGGCGACGCAGAGGATAGCTCGCGAGGAAGATGGCGACGCAGAGGAGAGCTCGCGAGGAAGATGGCGACACAGAGGCAACGCAAGGAGTCCTTTTCCAGTCGTGAGGAGGAGGCGACGCAAAGGAGAGCTCGTTAGGTGGTGGCGGCGCAGAGGACCTTGCCAAGCCGAGGGTTCTGCGCAGGAGGAGGTGCTGGCTTTCTTCGCTCGATTTGCCGGCGCAGAAGATCCGGCGCCACAGGGGATCGGGCGAGGGAAGGGGATCGGAGGATTAGGGTTCGGGAACGGGCGCGAATTTGGTCTTCGCGTTTGGTTTTCGCGAGCTCTGAATACGGGTTAATAGCTGGGCGACGTGGTTTGGAGCTGACGTGGACAGAGGTGACTGAGCTGCCAGCTCAGTCACTCTCCCTTTCACTCCCTCAAATTCACTCTATGTATCATTCCTCGAAATAGAATTGACGCTTTGTCGCCCCCATCGGCTCGAACCGGGCTGTCGCCCTATCCCTTCTGCTACGCAACCTCGATCTCCATCTCAAGGAACAGGAAGTCGTCATCTCTGCCCGTCAGAGGGGAGCTACTGGTCGGCGTCGTCTCTTCGCCTCTACGTCTTCATCCCTCACCCTCTCCAAACGACCGCCGAAGTCCATCGCAAGCCCTGCAATCTTTCGTGTTTTTTGAGGTACACTTCCTGTCTGCTCGATGTTTCATCGTGAAGCCTGCATCTTTGTGGTCTCCTGTGAAATGACCACTATCACAGTTTCTAATCTTCATCAATTCTAGAGATTTGTTGCTGATCTTTTTCATGTTCTCTCCTGCATTTATTGTGCTACTAATTGGGTCTTTGGAATTGAGTTTGAGTCTGAAAATATGTCGGGTTTAAGATCCTTGAAGACTGGCCAAAGTGCTTCGATCAATCGGGGTGTTGGGATACCAAAGCGTAAGAAATCTGTACCTTGATCTGTTGCAATAGGAATAATCCTATTGATGAGCTTGACCAAGCAATCCAAATAGGGCTTCATACATCCACGAGTCTAATATGAATTTTCGTGATATAATAATCAATACCTAGTTGAATTAATTCATGGAATAGTTTGAATTTTTTACAATCACGAACGATGCTTCAATGGCCTGGGAAGAGATGCAGCAGAGAGACCTATTTTGAACCCTCTATCTGCTTCATTTTCCAACCTATCCACAAACAGCATTGCTTTTATATAACAGTCTACAATGTAAAAGTTCACAACTGCTACAACAATGCAATAACATGCAACGTTATTCATCTGATATTTGGGGTTAAATCAAAGATCTTATATGATACATGTCAGATAAACTTGCAGGATTACTCAATGTTATAATGGGTAGGAATAGATCACAAAATTTTGATAAATAACTATTTACTCCATGACCTATAGGATTAATCAAAATAATGCAGTGCTGGAGAATGGTTCTCCCTTTGATCCTTGCCAAGTAAGGCCATCCATGTACACAGGTATATACACTAAGAGAAGCAAAAGAAGAGATTTCCTCCTAGAAGGCATCCGAAGGCACATCGTGTGGGGGAAGACATGGTTGTGGTGGAATTGGTGCTGACTCATGGTAGTCTGGACAAAATTGGAGTGTGTTGCTTGAGGAGAAACTGCAGGTGCTGGAACAACCGAGCACAAATCAGGAGGAGAAGGGAGTCCTCCTGGAAGGCATCAGAAGCATTAGTTGAGGAGGAGGGCATGACTGAGGAGGAATTGATGGCAGCTTGTGCTGCTCCCAATGGAATAGGAAGGCACTGGTTGAGAAGAAACTGCCGGCTCCAGAAACACAGTTGTGGATTATGCGCTTGTATCAACAGAAAACCATGTGCTAATAAGATATTGACATGGAGGTTAGATGAGGTGCAAATATCTGACATGGTACTAGGAGAAGACAAGAAGAATTGGAGGCCTCATCTCGCTAGTCTCGAAGTATTCCGCCTGCTGGCTTAGTGGCAAAATGTTATGTTTTGTCATGCCTCAATATCTAAACCTTGCTGTTAGGCCCCTCTCTTTGCCTTCTATTATGGTTGCTTTGTTGAATTAAAAACCAAAAGCTGCTAACATACCACATAGTCAGGATCATGATTCAGACCATAAAGCAGTGCATGCATTTCTCAGGTTCTATAGGCTCAATACCTGCAGATTTGTAGTTTACTTGCTTAAATTTTGTTATTGACATAAAAATTGATTTTCATGGACAAGTAAGACCATGATACCTTTGATTGCGACATAGTAAGTTGCACATCCACTACGCTGGTTTTGGCACTTCAACTAAAGAAGTGAGGATTTGATAACTAAGATAAAGTCTAATAATTTTTTTCTTAACAATTTTTTGAACTTTGTTTTAGCACTGTATTATTTTGCTATTGGTAGGTGTTAGAGATTAGGTCTTTGTATTTTCCATTAATCATTTTTTTGTAAGTGTGGAGAATTCTTTCATGGAGCAATTATTTAAGATATGTTTCTATTAACACAATTTATGTTAGTTTTATAATCAAACCAATAGGATTGGAAAGAACACCAATCATAAAAATGCCATATGTAAATTTTGTTATATGACACCTAAATTTAATCCATATCGGAGACTATGGGCTAATTAATAGGGTTAATATGGCCTGAAGAAAGCTACTCCTATCGACTTGAGATAGTATTTTGGGCCTTTGGTTTAGGCATATCTAAGTTAATGAGTCATTTCTATAATTGCATCTGGTATTAGAATATGCCTACTTATCTAGTGCTAGTAATGGTTGGGTAATTGAAGGGATAAAGTTGCATGTGATGGTAGAGTTGCCATTGGACCTTGCCTCTTCAGTCTTCCCAGTCAGGAATTTCAAGCCTTAAGTTTGGGAAACTATAACACTCCCATTTTGGTCCCAATTTTAAGACTTTGAGCAATATTCACGAAGATCGAGCTATTTCCTGCTTTGGCCAATATCCCATATCATCGGCCTCACAGATCAATCCCACGGGAGAATTGACTTTAAGACTACTCTTCCGAGAGGTCACTTATCCTAGATTACACCAGATTGAGCATGCTTGACTACAGAGTTCGCACGCTAATTGTAATTGTTCTTGTTGCCAAGTAATTCTTGAACTTCCTTTCTTTTTTCTCAGGGAAACTACACTTATTATTTTCTTCCAAACTCATATTTTCTTTCTTCAAATTTTTACAAAACAAGAACATCAACAGACTTGCAACGTTTTATTCAGTGAATAATTTAGCAAAAAGTTGATGGTGCTTCTTTGCTCATGTTCTCTACATCTGGCCTAACAGGTCAGTTATATTCTCTTTGTACTAGCTCTCCATCAGCTTATATCATCTGTTTCACACTAACCAAATTATAGTAAGTAAATAGCTTTCCTTGGCATAGTGCCATGGTCTTCCGCTTCTCTTTTTCTTTCTGCTTTATGCACCAACTGGCATGGATCATGCCCAAGTTGTTTTTTCAGCTTACTTTCTTTTTCTGCCATGATACTTCTCTTACTAGCCAATATTTTACAGTAGCGAGATCAGTTTTTGTTATTTAAATGAGTTACTGGATATATCAGAAGTTTGTTGGTGTAAATAACTGACTTCAGGCCTTAAGCATGTGCCTTATCTAGTGATGCTTCCTTGCAGGCTTTTTGTAGTCGATTTCTTTCTATTCAACTCACGATAGTTCAGCTTCAAAAAAGATACGATGGCAGGTTTCTCACGCAGATTGGCTGCTTGCTTGCACACAGGGCAGCTTGCTCTTTTGGCAATTCTGGTGTCTGGTGGAATCGTGTTGCAAATTTTGGTTCGTATTTTTATTTCAATCTGGACAGTTTTCTAATCTTTTGCGCAACTCCATCTCATCTTTAGTTTTGTTCTACATGATGTTCCAGGCGTGTGCTTTGTACAACAACTGGTGGCCTATGCTGACAGGTAGCAAAGTGTATTAGAATGCACAATTTATTCGGAGAATTAATTAACTATTGCGATAAGTTTCTTAACCATCTCTGCAGCCTTGATGTATGTAATGCTTCCAATGCCATTACTGTTCTTCATGGGGTCCAACAGCAGCTCACTCATGTCCAGCGAGGGAGATGGGTTAGTCTTTGTATTATTTAGTTCAACGTCTCAGTTCTACATTAACAAGTTATCGAAATGCCATACTAACTACAGCTGGGCAAACTTCACCAAATTCTTGACGGGGTTTTCGGTGGTCGGAAGCATTGCTATACCGTCAATACTGAAGCATGCCGATCTCATCGGATGGGGAGCGCTAGTGATGGAGCTGTCTTCATTTGCAGTGTTTGGCATCGCAATCGTGTGGTTATTGGCGATGAACAACCAAGACGACTACAATTTTTTCTAACATTAGGTAAAAATTAAAACAAGAGGCATAGATCCTGTGCAGATGTGTAAAATGTTAATCTGGCAACTCTGGTGTCAGTCAGACGTGGATTTGTGTACTGTGCTTTGTGCAGTTGCCCGAGTTTGATTGTGTAAATGGAGAACACGTTGTGTTTTTGTTGATTTCATTTTCTTTGTAATTTAACAATTTTAATTTCCACCTACATTATCAGTACTGAGATGGTATTAATTGCAACTAAACAATCAAATTGCCAACCATTTTTCAGTTCATCAATTTTATGGAATGGACTGATGATTAACTTATCAGATGTTGTCATGGGATCTGAGGATCAAATTTTGATAAAGTTAGATGTCTATTTTTTCTTAAGCATTAGTTATTATCTGAATTAGTAATTTTTATGATTTATTTTTTTTATATTGACTTTTAGATTGACGAGAATGTTAAGATGTGAATCGTCTTTTGTCACCTAGATATAACAAGAACATTAGTGAATAGAAAATCTGTGCTCGCTTATGATTTTCATTGGAGTGGCTTACGATGGAGTTCGAGAACTTTACGGCTATTTGTAACTCTTGGTTTGACAATCACGAGATTCTTCCATGAAAACACAATTCGTGGAAAAACTTAACATTAATGTCACATTCTTGAGTGAATTTATTTGTAAAATAGATCCATGTCCCTACTCCATCTCATTACTTATCAAAATCAATTTCAAACAAGTAGAGCTTATACAACCAAGAAATCATGATTCGCACATAGAAGGGGAAAATGTGCATTATTGTTACATTAATCTGCATTATTTGCCTCCACAAAACATACTCTGTATTGAGAGTAGACCCATCAAAGAGTGGGGAAAAAGAACAAGTTCATAGTACATTCATCTGGGATGCGTACACACTGGTGCATCCATTACGATGTTGCTAAAGAGCAAGATAAGTGAAAACATACTGATAGAATGCCAAAATCCTCCACTGGATATATGCCAAACTATCGAGATATTCATCCATCGATTCCGAGATCAATCTAGCTTGACATTGGAGTAAAGAAGGGTGTCCCTCGTAAGTGGCATATTGAGCAAGTAGTAGATCTGAGAAGTCAAAAAAATGATGCATGAAAAATGTTTAGTAGTTTTACAGATATAAAAGTAAGAACATGATTAGATTATCGTTACCCCAATGAAAGTTGATACGAGAAGAATAACTCCAGTTATCCAAGCCAAAGTCCTGACAAGTAGCACTTCTGAACCAGTCGTGTCAGATGAGCTTGCTTCTTCTAAGACTCTTGAAATTCGTGGAATAGATGCCACATCTAACAAGGTTCCAGACACTGATGAAGGCTCCTCGTTTAATATGATGACTTCAACGATCTTCCCTAGAAGTTAAGCACCAAAGTAGAGAACTCAGATCATGAACTGACTACAGCTTGGACAATTATTAGAAGAGTGGCTTACAAAGCCTATGGGGAAGAGAACTAGGCTTAGAAGGCCAAAATAAGATAATGCCAAATAATTTTATATGATTCAGAATACCCAAAGCTGATTGGTGATTCATAATAAGGGTAGTCACAACTCAAACACCTAAGAAGTATTTTAATCTTGTAATATCACTCAAAGTGAGAATATACAATTTGGGAAATTATTTAACAGATAAGTGGATGATAAATGCTGCAAATAATACTTTTAAGGCCCTTTTAAAATTTTTTGCATTGGTTGTCTCAATTGGATAACTAACGGATTGGCTATTCAAATCACACAAAGAAGAAGCTCCTTAGAGAAGCCTCCAGCTTGGAATAACTGAGTTTGATCATCCGAAATACTTGACGAAGAAATAAAAAGTAAGCATTTATCAGAATAGGATAGTAAACTACTATCAACGCAAACCTCCGTAGGTCATTTGCAACATATTAGATATCTTTCCGAGTACTGTCTGAAACAGCTCCACACCCTGATGAGCAATTGTTCCCCAACCATATTCATCTGTGAGTGCCTAATTACATTCATCAAATTACAAAATAATACTGTAAGGAAACATGAGATTTGAGAAAACAATCCAACAAATTTGAAGCAGATACCAGAAGCCTCAGTCTGGACAATACAATAATAAACCAATTTTTTTTTTAAAGGTATAATATCAAGATCATTAGGTTTATAGCTGATAGACCTTATGCCAAAGAAAGCCAACAGGTCCCTCATAATCTACAGTATGATTGATCAGAATATTATTTATGACCATATATATATATACATATATATATATATAGAGAGAGAGAGAGAGAGAGAGAGAGAGAGAGGACCCTACTTACCTTACAACGCACACCCCGTGTGCACCTAAATTTTTTTTTTCGATTTGAAAATTTTTGTGTGCTTAATACTATATAACCCAACCCCTTGAGAAAAAACGTAAATGGCTTAACCACAAGCCAAAAAAATAAAAATAAAATAAAAATAAAGCTGCGGGCGTTGAGGTGCGCACGGTTGCACACCACAAGGTCCGCAACATGACTTTATTGATATCCTGCACACCCACGCACAATGCACACCCACCGTGGGTGCCCCTCATAGGCGGGGTGCCCGGCACCATGGGTGTGCAAGGGTAAATCCACACACACTGTGTTTAAGCTATGGCTAGCACCTCAACAGAACCACAAGGGAACCTGTAAGTTTAGAATACAAAACCTACAGGATGACTAACCAAAATCTTATTGAAATAATGATGCTTGGAGGACTATATTGCTCAGAAAAAGATGAGGTCACAGAATTTGGAAGCTATTGAGGCAGAGCATATGCCCATCCCTAAAATTTTATTTTTCCCATGCAATCACCAATCAGTCTATGAGGTTGAGCCTCAGCACATTGTTAAGGTTATGTCATGGAACTCAGAAACTAGGATGCAGGTCACTCAGATCACCACAACAGCCAGTTATATTAATCACCTTCAGACCCCACATTGGTGGGGCGCTGTGCTTAGTTAACTATTTGACTTACACAAATGATCTTGAAATTGATGACACATTATATGAGCAATTTCTCAGAAAAGAAGAATGGTTTTCCTGCTTTTTTATATCTAACAGAGTTGCCTTACACAAATGCACAACTGTTGAATTCAATCAACCAGAAAATTAGTGAACAACAAGAACATAAGTATACTGGGAAGTAAGTAGCTTCATTGTGAAGCTTCAGAATATTAGTGACAGTTAAAAGGATTGTTAAGGGTTAAACAAGCAGTGGTCAAATATTATCAGTTAAAAACACATCACCTCGATGCCTGAAAAATGACCTTTCATAATTTCAGAAGATCTTATTCTTCTATCTGATAAAACTTCATGTTTGGCCATTGCCTTGTTGACATTCCTAACCAAAGAAATAAGACTAGATGCAAATTGAAGGTCTGATTTCTGCAAAGAAAGTGTACCCAATTGTCAGCTTCTTAAATGGAAATTTCTCCAACTTTAGGAAAATATGTAAAGACATGTACAGATTCATGGATATACAGATTACTGCTTGAAATTTCTTGTTATATGTATCATGGCATGGTTTATAGAAAGTTAACAGTATTGATTACTTAACATAACAAAAAGTCATTTATCTGGATACACAGAATAAGAGGGTATGTAAATGCCAACTTAAAATAAATTCCACTTCGTCTAGCCTGCAAAAAAGTCAGGTTTATTAACTCTTCCAAACTTGTGATTGGAGGACCTTTCCGAACTCATATATTGCCTGTAAGCACAAATTTGTTAAACAAACAAAAATACTATATCTCAAGCATGATGTTGATCATCAGTGTAACTAAAAATGAACTACGTATTCACTAAACTCTCCATTATCTATGATTTCATTAAGCCAATTAAGTATAAACTATAAAGTATGCAATCTTTTAAACTCTATTGAACTACTGTATCCCAAGAATGATGTTGATCATCAGGGATAAAAGATAAGTGAAAATCATTTGAGTATTTTCTACATCTTCCTGTCTATTTTAGTTATGATTTAATTAAGTCGATTAAGCAGAAAGTATCGGTACAGCTCCAATATATTTCACATTCATTTGAAAGCTGCCTGCATTGAATGGATGCTGGCTTTGCAGTCATCCGGGTACTAGTATTTTATTACCATGAAATCAGGCCAATAACCACTATCCAAAAAAGAGATGTTTTCAGAAAATAATCTATTTTAATTAAGTTACCACACATGTTAGAATGTTTGCATTAGATTCAAAAGAGACGCATAAGGTACACCATCGCTAAATCATCTCAATGTTGTTGATTTTAAATTGGCGGTTAGATTTTCTCTATTTTAATAGCAACCAGACATTTCATTGAATGGATGAAATTGGAATAGCGTGTATAATATAGACAGAATAACATTTTAAGAATTATTGATACATCTGTAACTAAAAGGTATTGGTGAGGACTTGTTTGAGCTTAAGCAAATTTTTCTCTTAATCTCATCATGCATGTTGAATCCACATGCAACTAAGCATGCCACTACTACAAATGTATACAATCAATGATATACATAATCCTATAGATATTGGAGCAATGTGGCTACTGTGCTGGTACATTATACGTGTAATAAAAAAAATTCAGTGGATCTCACAATCAGCCCCTCTAGAGAGAATATGATAAATGAATGCATGATCAACAAGGATAGTAAGCCTTTGCTATAAAAAAAAAACAAGTTTCTTCAGGCTATACATGTAAATAAATACTAATTTAAACTTCAAGAACAGACCAAATATAATAAGTGATAAATAGGAAAGATAGAAATAAGCAAGAAAAAGAAAGATAATAAAAATAGAAAGATAAAGTTAAAAACAGAATATAGAGCAAGAATAAGAATATGAACTGAAGATAAAAAAAAAAAAAGAAAATGAAGATAAACTTAACATGAATGACTAAATAAACAAAATAAGAATTAAATTTTGTATAAATAGATCTAAAATAAGATAACTACTAAATGATTTTATTTAATTGACCTGATGCGCCTACCATGGAAGCCAACAAAATCCATATCCATTGCCTACCAGAAAGAAAAAGTCATAGGCCAAGAACGAGAAGTAAACTAGCAACGATAGGTTGAAACCTTTGTTAGATGCAGATCCAGAGTGCTTCCGCTGGATAAAGAAATAGTAAGCTTCCAGTCTGATGACTCTATGCTGCCAACATAAGAACCACCAATCCAACTTGCCTATGCAAAAAATCAACATCAAATTACACTCGCCAATGATACTTTACATTTTTGCAAGAGCTTGTTGCAACAATTAATTCACTAGTATGAAAAACCTACAAATTCTTGAAATTCCTTATCAAGACAAGCATCATTGCATTCAAAATCCAAGGTTCTGTCCAGATGAACAACAGAAACTTCATCCACACCTGGGAAAAATGCAATGCTTCACATACTCAAAGTAAAGAATTAAGAAGTGAACAGGCAATTTATTCAAGAAGAATTTTAGTCACCTGAAAGTTCTAGTTTGGCATTGCTTGAACCAGAGATTGAGCTTTTGAAAACCTCACCAGCTTGGGTATTCAAATACTCTGTGTAGTCTGATGGTTCTGCAAGTATGTAACCTGTATCAGCCTCTTCGCTAAAAATATGTGGTTCAATACTGCATACAAACAAATGAAACACTGACCAACAACTCCACCAACTTCTAGCAAGAAAATGGCATGGGGTTTATCAAAGGGATTGGGATAGAGAACCTGGCTTAGCTGCAGTCAGAAGAGCAACACAAGTTATCTTGCAGTAACTACCAATATTTGGACAAGCACACAGAGTTCAGGGCCAAGTATTATGTCAAAGTTACAGATCAGTTAAATTCTAACACTAGAATGTAAAGAGAAAACAAGAAACAAGATCAAAGAAGCTGGTTAGTAGAAGTACTTTAGATGAAGAAGAAGCAGGAAGTGAGGGTGGTGGTGCAAATCCAAGTAAAACTGATATAGTGGCGGCAACTTCAGTCAAAGACATTGAAATCTCCTGTAGAAATATAACATCACTCCAACATCATCCAATGTACAATATTGGGGAAAACTTGAATACAAATTTTCCTTAGTTAAAAATGAAATGAGACAGCAAACTGATGAAACGAAATGAGATGAGATGGAAAGTACTAAAAACATGTAGGTAAGTTCTTAAGTTAAAAGTAACTAGAGACAATTGCATATCTTTTGGTGATAAAAAAGACTCATTTATATGTTTAATAAAATAGAAGAAAACTAAAAATGAGCAATGGGAGAGAGAATGAAAGGCAAGGTGGAAGAGCAAAGGCACCCTTTGGAACTTAGAGGATATTTTCATGGTAGAAAACAGCAAGTATTATATTTTTCAAATAAGTTTGTAGCTAAATTCATAAGAACCTCCATCTTACAACCTAGAAAAGTGGTGATGTGTGCAATGAGACTCTTACACTATAAAGCGAATATAGGAGGTAAGACAATTAGAAACCTGAACACCTTACTTTGGCTCGTCAGCATAAAAGAGCAATCCGGTACACGAACCTCCCGCCAATGCGGATCCAAGAAAGGGTCTATTGTACGCATAATGTAGAAAATAATGATGTACAGTATGATGATTGGCAATCCCTAGTAAAGGCTTATATCTAGAATCAATCTATTTAGTAATTAGACATTTTAACAAAGTCAAATAGTCTCCAATTACAAGGGCGGTGATTATTAATCCTACCTAAATCACCACAATCTGAAGCAACTGAGATCAACAAATATTTGAAAACACACATATATAAACACCATAGCTAGGTTCCCTTTCCAAAGACTGAGCTTCTCAAATCAAAGCAATTGAGTATTGGCGGATCACAAAGTCAAACCTCCAAGAACCAGAAGGCTATGGATAGTTATCATGAATAGGTTGGGATGCCACGATAAGATTAAAAAAAAAATCACAAAACGCCGGCTCAAAGTCACAAACTTTATACCTACACAAAAGGGGGGGAAAAAAAAGAGAAACGGCTCGAGATTACCTTCCCCGGGGAGTTCTGCGCATCGTTCCTGATATATCTCTGCGAATGGCCATCTATAAAGGCGACGGATCCTTTGCTCTCGCCCTGCGCCAGTCAAATCCAAAGTAATTTTGAGATACAACAGCGAGATCAAACAATCGATGCATCAGATACAAGTGAAAATTAATGATGAGGGCAGGGACGAGCACCCTAGCTTGCAGCTTCTGCGTCGACAACAAGATCAGTAGGCTCAGATGCAAAACAAGGCGGAATTCCATGGCCGAGGCAAAGGGGAAGCGGATTCGTCTGGCAGATGAGATTACAATCACAGATCAATTTGCATAAAGTCGCGACCTAATTGACGACCAAGAAAGAGAGTGGTTACTTCGACGATCGGATTCGAGCCACGTTTGGTTTGAAAGAAATTTATTCTCAATTTATTTCATTGCCCAAAATAAATCCTTAAAAATGAGTTTACAAATAAATGTAAATTATATTGTTTACAAATAACTAAATTAATTGTAAATTATATGTATATTTAATAAATATTAATTAATAATTTATTTTAAAAAAATTTTATTCAAGTATCTAATTCTTTGAACCGATTAATCCTAGAAGTGATCGGCTTGGTCTTATAAAAATTTTTCATTGACCACCATAGAAAATTGAGAAGCGCTCACAGAGATCCATCCAAATCGCCAGCATTCTTAGGATTGTCTTCCCACTGGAAAAAAAAACTCTGTAGTGCACCACAACTATGATTCAACCCTTAGATGCCCGATTAATCAATTGGAGGGCCCAATCATTGCACCATTGCTCGAGACAAAATTAAAAATTAAAAGAAAAGAGAAAAAATAAATTATTGTTAATACATATCTTCCAAACATATTGGAGCATAAGATAATAACACTCATCCTAAACGGTCCAATATCATCAACCCTTCGGCTAGATACAAACAAATAAATCACGAGAGCATTTTGTCCTAGTACAATGGATTCATTGCATGGGGAAGGTCAAACCCATATCTTCCAAACATATGATTCATAGAGCGATAAAGCATAAATTTTTAATTTCTAAAAAGAATATTTTAAAAATAAATTTTAGGGGGTTGAGAGGTATTCTAAAGGTCGTCGTCTTAAATATTATCTTATTTATTTGAAAAATAAAATTACTATTTGAATGTATATTCTATATATATATATCATTTAATCTTAAACTCAATTAATGAAGTTCACAATATAATGCATAGCATGAGAGCAATTGTGATTGAATTATAACTAGTGAGTATCTAATCATGTTTAATTAGGTACGTATTGAATTCTCCCTGGTCAATGAATTGATGAGATTGGATATCGTAAATTCTGTAAAACTAGCACATATTATACTTCTTGATTTATCTAAGCAGCTAATCCTCGCTAGCTTGAAATATAGGAATGTTGAGAATTAACATATGAATGCTAGTTAAGGGTAACTAGCTCATCGAATGTGACCTATTATGAGATTTCATGTGGTTCATTATATGTCGATGAAGATCTCAGTGTAGCTCAAGTGTAAGTTTCCTTAAACTTGAGGTATTCAAGTCATCTTGGTCACGGAGATTTTTACTTTAACATATTAGCGGAACATATCCTAGGAAGTGTGAGTCTAGGATGATTAGGTATAAGTCAATATGCTTGAAGGTGTTTGAATAACCTACAGAGGATTCATCACTCCTTTTATAAAAAGATGTATATCATATGACCTCTTGTCAAGATTATTACTTATAAGTTTTTGGTCAAAGCAAACACGTTAAGAGGATGATATTCTTGAACATGTGTTTTTAAGTAATTCAAATTCATATGACAAAGAACTATAATTTGGGCTAGGTATGACGTAGTCAATCTAGTGGAGACTGACACATATATCATGTCTTAAACCAAGTGGATATTATAAGATGAGTCAAAGAAATAAATACACTAATAATTGTAACTGTTGACAGTGCCAGACTTGAGATTTTGAGGCCTGAGGTGAGCACAAAAACATGGTGCCCTTAAAGCTTAATATTCATATATTTTTTATCAATATAAATATAATAGTATTTGTAACATGAAATTTAGAAATAAAATATAAACAAAATATATCATCAAAAATAATATGTCATAAGTAAATACTACAAAAATCCAAACAAAATACAAAATTCATATTCTGAACAAGTACATAATCACTTGAAAATGACTCGTATCGCATTTTTTGAAGTGAAAGTATTGATTAAGTTTGTGTAATCAACTTTCTAAATAATTTTTTTTCTCAATAGATAACATAGTTAACTAATTTAATCTTTTTACGATATAGTTGATCGAAGATAAGTTTTAATTAACATCAACTTGGAAAAACTCCTTTCGGCAGATGCAACTATAACTGGTATAGTCAGCAAAACTCGATATGTGATGTAGGTATTTGGATAACATCCATCTATTATTTTAAATAATTTAGCACATTAATCGCTCTTTTTGCTTCTCTAGATAATGAGTGTCTTAACAACTTTAGTTCTAGAAATAAATCTAATCCATCAACATCGAAGTACCATCACGTGTTAATGAATTTTGAAGAATTGCACATGAGCTTAAGAGACCATTATCATCAATAAACTTCAACTTCTCCAAACTAAATAAAATCCCAAAGGTTTTTTTTGTACTTTTAAAATTGCTCAAACCGAGTTTAAAGTGAAGAAAAAGCTTAAACAATTATAAATAGGAAGTAATTAACTCAAAAAAAATTCTTTAGGAGATTAGGTTACCTCATCACTGTTGATCTCATCAAATTGTCTTTTTCTTTGAATGATATGCTTTTCTCAGAAAACAGATTCAATTCCCAATTCACTTGCAATATGTTCAGCTTCAACCAAGGGTTGATCAAATCCAGATTCATTGAACCCTTAGAGAAAAGAAATAAGCTCCTTTAATTATCTAATAGCAACATTAATATCTATATTTTCTAATTGTAGAAACTTACTGATAATGTTAATCTCATATAATAACTTGTACCATATTCCCATTCTGGTCAGAAACTCAAAATTTTCAAGTTCAAATGATGTCAAACCCTTGCTTCACTCTTTATTTTTGAGTTATTAGAAGTGTTTGCCAAATCAATTAAAGCATCTCATATTTTTGAAGTCTGATCTTTTATGGGCTTCACACTTTCAACATGGTTTTCCCATCGTGTTTGTGATAATAGCTTGACCATAAGACCTTGCATATGATTTTTGAAGATTTGGCACCGCTTGGTAGAAAAAGAGAATAATGAATATATGTGTTGTATAACTCCAAAAAAAAAAGAAATTGCTTTAGGACAACAATTTACCATATCACAAAATGTGAGATTAAGACTAACATTTACCTGGAATGTAGAAAGTTTTAGGATTAATTTCAAGTAATCTACTCTATACACCCTTATGATTTTCTTCATATTATATCCATTGTCATATCCTTAGCCTCTATATTGCCAATCTCAAGTTCGAGAATGCTCAAAATATTTTAAAGCTCTATAAAAAGTCCAAGCCCGAAAGCTTTAAGAACTTTTAAAAATCCAATCCAAAATTCTTCAGTCACTCTCATTTTCTGAATCATCCATACATCTAATTGTCGAGCCGAGGTGGACCGGCAAGAGGGGGGGGGGGTGAATTGCCACTGTAAAAATAAAAAATAATCTTTTGTGCGTTCTCACAAAGAATTCAGATTTGTTGTAAAAATCAGTTAAAATGAACATAAACTAATTAAACTTATAAAATGCTAAGATACAGAGATTTACTTAGTTGCAACCTAGGTGGTTGCTAATCCAAGATAACTGAAGCTCACTATCAAAATCTCCTTCTAGCAAAAAAGCCTTTTACAGATGTTGAAGCACAAGATAGAACAAAACTAATAACTAAGCTGTTTGTATTTGATGGATGTTTAGAAACTGAGCTATAGGGGCCTATTTATAGTCCCGGTTAAAGTTATCCGTTTGCTGACGTGACACTTCTAGGGCCCCCAAGTGCTCTTGGGTGTCTGGCACGTGGCTTAACTCTTATCCAACGTGCAATGTTCGCAAAATAGCTAAACATAGCCTCTTGGGCGCCTGATAGCACAGGAGAGCCCGAGTGCTCGAGCGCCTAGTGCTAGGGCGCCCGACAGCCCAGGCGCTCGTATGCATACGGGCTCCCAACAGTGGTTGTTTTGGCCAGCAACTGCTGACCACTCTCTAGCCTGACTTCCGGTCTTCTTGGGTGATTTCTGGCCAACCGGAGTTAGGCTCACCCAAATCCGACTCTGGCCTTTCGACCCTCGAGTGTCCTTCTTCCTGACTTCTCATCCCTCGGGCGCTCCGCACGCCCTTCTCGCTCCACTGTCGTACTCTTCCACAAAGCTCCGCGTCCCTTAGATGCATCGAGTTTGTCAGCTCCCTTTTCGTGTCATCTTTCTCGACCGCTGTGTCTTCCGCTCGACTTCCTTCACTCCTAAGTTCCTGTACACTTAGACACAGGGATTAAAAATACCATGACCTAACTTAAATCGGTTGACTACAACAAAATCAATCTGGGGTACTTACAATCTCCCCCTTTTTGATGTGCATTAATCCGAGTTAAGTTAGGGTAAACATAAATAAGAAAAATATGAATAAATCTATGACAGTGTAAGCGCCAAAAAAAGAAATGAAATTAGAGTCTACCCCTTAACTTAACACTACTTCCTCTTTGATCACATCAAAAACATAAAATGTTAAGGGAAAATATTTTTAACACATTAAATAGTTTCCAGAATTTAGAATTTTTAAAGAATTATCTTTAGAAAAGTTATCTGACATTTTTTGAAAATCATTAAAAATTTGATATATTTTTTTTAAAAAAATTGAAAATATTTTTGTAGATAGAACACTGCTTCTTAAAAAAAACTTTACATTAATTTTCCTACAAGTAATTATCTAAAAAAAATAACAAGATAAAACATTAATTGCCAAAATTAATTTACTCAAAAGAAAAATTAACAGTTTAAAATATATTTAGGAACCCAATATAAATTTTTATCAACAGGGTTTATTAAAACCTTAGATGGGACATTTGATTTGGAATTTTTACAATTTAGCCCCTGTGATTTTTAATATACTAGTTTAAATTATCAGGATAACTATTTTTCTTTTATAATAAACATGCAATATCAACTTCTAATTTTTCAACTAACTTTCTTAAATTAACAATATCATTTTTTAGTTTATCAGAACCATCAGATTAACATACATTAGTCAATTTCATTTTTAACTTTTGATTTTCTTTTTATAATTTTAGGTTAACTTTAAGCATTGCTTTTATACCAGATTACAGTTGATCGTGAGGAAGGAAACATACCTCACTTACTGGGTTGCTTTTGAAAAGAGAGACTCCCCCTTCATTGCTACTTTCCTCTGACGTATCTCCCCCCTTCTTCAGTGCTTTCCTCTTGATGATTTGCCATCAGCGCAAGTCCAGTGTATTCTTTGGCTTACGATTCATCGGTCGAGGTCTTGTCCCAGGTGGTTTTCAGTGCCTTCTTCTTCTTTGGTTGATTCTTTAGTTTGGGACACTGATCTTTTAGATGACCCTCCTCTCTACAGTTATAGCATCAGACTGTGCGCTTCTTCGGAGATCGTCTATTACCCTGAGACTTAGAATATTTATTAGCTCTTTTTAAAAAAACGTTTAAGATTTTTTACCATCTCCGTCGTATTTTCGTTGTCTGTTAACGACTCCTCCACTACCTGGTTTCTTCTCGTGTTTAGAGTGATATTATCCATTTTCCTATTCTTCCCTATACATCGAGATTCGTGAAGCTATAAAACCGAAAACAGTTATTCTAGAGTACTTACCTTGAAATCTTTTGAAATAAAGTATGCGTCAATTACTTGTTGGTGCAATCGACCCAAGTTTGATCGGGTAGATCATGAGTTTTGGTGTGTATGTCAATATGATTAAGTTAGGGTTTCATGTTGATCTAATATGTGTATGTGAGTGTGCAAGTTTGCAGGATACACATAGACTTAGTTGGACGTCTTCGGGTCCGGTGAAGGATGGTGTGAGGAGACAAGCCGTGGGGTTGTATGCATCCGAGGGACCATGGACAAAGCAGGGACGATAAGCCGAGGGAAGCGAACTTCGAGGCATAGGCGAATGATGGCATGGGGAGACGAGCCATGTGCTTGTATGCATCCAAGGGACGAGAGCCAAAGTAGAAGAAGACTTGAAGGCAACAGGTCAAGGCTGCTAGATGAAGAGTCAGCTAAGTCGTGAGGATTCGAGTGCTAAGAGAATTGTACTCGGGAAGGGAAACCTTAGGTGACAGTCGACTGATGCTTGGATCAGTCGACTGATCCAGAGATTAGTCGACTGGTGTCAACCAGAATTTGAATCGTCAGGCTGTGACATTCAAATTCGTGAGGACCAGTCGACTGGTGTTAGCACCAGTCGATTGGTAATGGTCAGAACAGTATCAAGCACTATTTAAGAGGACTCGTTTTTGACTGTTTCTTCTTAGCGAAACAAGCTTGGGAAAAGCCTGTTAGTAGCCTAAACGTGCTTAGTGGTTGTCAAAGGATTGTGGCGAGGTTTCTCCACCCACAAGGAGCGACAAGAGCTAGCCGGAGGTGCTCCGGGGAGTCATCCACCGAAGGATCAGGATCGTCCACCTTAAGGATAGCCGTGGAGTAGGAGTATCATCTTCGAACCACGTAAAGGTGTTGTGTTAGCTTTATTTTAGGTTTTTGTTTTAGTTTTCTGCTTGCGCATGCTAACCCTTGTAGGAATAAAATAGAAAAGTAGCTATTCACACCCCCTCTAGCTAACAGAAAGGTCCCAACATTACTGAGGTCCAATCTAGGGTTCTTGGGAAAGCATTTAGTACGCACCGTTGAGCATCGTGACTTGATACCTTTGCTTCGAGTTTCTCAAGGTTCGTGATTAGTTCCTTTACCTTGGCGTGCAGTTGAGCAACTGACTATCCATCTTCCATTCGGAGGTCGGTAAGCTGGCTTCGTAGGATGTCTCGTCGTGCCAGTTTTGCCTCCGAGGTGCCTTCATGCAATTCCAGGAACTTTTCCCAAAGTTCCTTTGTCGAGTCGTATTTCCCGATCCGATTGACATCTTGTTCGAGGAGGACGGTCAGCAAATAGAATTCCACCTTTTCGTTTGCTATTGCGTCAGCTTGCTCCTTTTTGTTACAGGAGTCAGATTCCTTGATTTTTTCCTTCGCTGTCTTTTGGAGATGAAAAATCATTTTTCATTGTTAATAATAATTCATAATTAGTAGTAAAAAATACCTTTATTTTTCTTTTCCATGCTTCAAGCTCCCCCTCAAACTTCGACTGGTAGATCGCTGGTCCAACCATTCTTTAAAATTTGATATAGTTGGCAGTTAGTCCTTTTGCGGCGTACTTGCTCTGATACCACTTGTCGGGTCGAGGTAAACCGGCAAGAGGGGTGAATTGCCACTGTAAAAATAAAAAATAATCTTTTGTGCGTTCACACAAAGAATTCAGATTAGTTGCTATCAGTTAAAATGAACATAAACTAATTAAACTTATAAAAGGCTAAGACACAGAGATTTACTTGGGTGCAACCTAGGTGGTTGTTAATCCAAGACGACTGAAGCTTACTATCAAAATCTCCTTCTAGCAGAGAAGCCTTTTACAGACGTTGAAGCACAAGATAGAAGAAAACTAATAACTGAGTTGTTTGCAATTGATGAATGTTTGGAAACTGAGCTCTAGGGGCCTATTTATAGTCCCGGTCAAAGTTATCCATTTGCTGACGTAGCACTTATAGGGCGCTCGAGTGCTCTTGGGTGCCTGACACATGTCTTAACTCTCATCTAACGGACAAAGTTAAAAAAGTTAGGGTTGTAGGTCAAGAATTACCGGAAGTACACCGGTGCGGTCTTGCCATTATAGATGAGTCACCTAGGGAGGTGACTAAGGTTAAGAGCTCAAGGGGGAGCTCTAGAAGTCAAGATGGGACCCATGGTCAATGGATCTCAGGAGGATTTCTCCAGGACGACTAGATGGGTTGTGGCATGTACCAAAGGATTTGGAGATAAATTTGAGTCTTGATCCTAGGGATTTAGCATATCAAAAGTGAGTTTCATGCATAGAAATATGACACTAGAACCATATTTCATGAAAATTAGTTTTCAATGTGTATATGTCATATAAACTATGCTAAAGATGCATTGTGGTTGGGAATGAGAAGATACATCAAGAAGAGATCAAAACTAGGACTTTAGGTCAAGGTTCCATTGAAACATTTAGATAGCTTTGAGTTTTGTGTCAATCTTAGGATTGGTAATAGATATATGTGTGAATGTATTTTTCCCAAGTAGATACAGGTACCACAAATCTCTCCATAATATTTGAAAATCTTTGAAGATTTATGAAATTTCTGGTGCATTTCTGAAGTTGGATCAGAATGATCAGTCGACTGATGGGGAATCAATCGACTGGTGCATAGAATATCCTAGTTCCTGGATTGATCCCCCATCAGTCGACTGATGCTACGAATCTTTAAAAGAATACCCCGCGCAGGGGCGACCAAACCTAGGGTTTCAAGCACCGCCCCTTGCTGCCACTTCTCTCCCCCGACCTCTCTAGTCACTCCAAGTCTTCCCAATATCCTAAAATCGTGTTTCTAGCCCTCCTTCACCTTAGATCTGAATCTAGGGCAAGAAAAACACCCTCCTTGAGTCAAACTTGATCATCATCCATCATGTAACGAATGGAGACACGGTAATGAATTATTTGCCTTATTTTTCCCATTTAATTCGTGATTCATGATTAACTCTTCATTTTGTGCATGTTTACTTTGTTTTCTCTTCTTGATTGGGTCATTCATGGTGCATGCATATGGTATTTGCATTTTAGAGCTAAGCAAAAGCGAAGGGTTGGTGAGGGACCATCCCAACAGCAGCCCATAGATCCGGCGGCACCTCGGTTCCGTTCCAAAGCTTGCCGACGGGTATTCGAAAATGCTGACTTCATTTTAATGAACTGTCGATATCTCAATCAATCATATTTTTAGGAGATTACTCCTCACATAATTGAGATTATCACTCATTTTGGATTAGAAAAGTTAGTATACTGTCAGCATTATGTAAACTTTAACCTCAGCAAGGAGTTGTTGGATCGAGAGTTGCGAGAGAGAGAGGGGGGGTGAATGTCGCAATTCGTTCGGATTTAAAAAGAGTTAGTGCGCAGCGGAAATAAGACACAATAACAATGCTAACACAATCGTTTTACTTGGTTCGGAGCCTGTGTCGACTCCTACTCCAAGGCCCACGGTCGTTGACCGTTTTCTGCGGGCAATTCTATACGTTCGAGAAAGTTTACAATCACAAGTATTACAGAATTAGCTTCGTAAACTTAAATGAATATTTCGTTACCGACGTCCGGTGTAGATCGGAGTATTGATGCAGCAGGACGTCGTCAGAGCTCGAGTTGGAAGATTTTTGGAGCGTCTCGTGGAAGCAGAAGAGCGTATGAAAGTCGCAGTTATTGATTCTTCAAGAAGGAGGTCGAGGGCCCTTTATATAGGGCCTGGGGGCGCCCTGGTCGACGGGGGCGCCCCCCCCCCCCCACGTGGCTTCCGATCCGGTGATCGCTTCGGTCAAGGCTGATCTCTTCATCTTCGGGATCAGCTTTGACCGGGGCGCCCCGAGCGCGCGGGGCGCCCGGGTTGACCGGTCAAAGCCTTATCCTTTTGCTTCACGAGGGCAGCTGATAGTCGGCGTGGCACTGGGGGCGCCCGCGACACGCGGGGCGCCCGATGCGCGCGGGGCGCCCGAAACATCCGGGGCGCCCCCAAATGTGCTGCTGTCGGGGCGTTTACTTGCTCTGCTGACTTTGGGTTGACTCTGGGGCGCCCGAAACATCCGGGGCGCCCTGCTCAGCTACTGCCTCACTCCTTTGAGGCTCTCTGAGCTGCAGAAACACAGTCCTTCGGTCCTGCATCCAGGGTTAGTCCAAAACAGCAATTAATAAGTTAATTTTACACAGCCTTGGCTGTCTTGGTTCTGACTTTGGGTCTCCAAAATGGAGCCCTAGGTCGAACCGACGCCTAATGTTCCCTCAAGGGGAACGCGTCCTCACCTACTCCTCTCGGGAGAGTTTACCTGGTGCCAACCGGATCCTCCAGTTGGACTTTGGCCCGGCAGTCCTTCGCCAGGTCTTGAGTTACCAAGCTGCCCTTTGCTTGGTGCCTAGCTGCCCTTCGCTAGGTCTTTTCTTCTGGCAGTCCTTCGCCAGCCTAGCAGTATTTCGCTAGGTCTTTTCTTCTGGCAGTCCTTCGCCAGTGCCTAGCAGTCCTTTGCTAGGGCTTCTGCTGTCTGGCAGTCCTTCGCCAGTGCCTAGCATTCCTTTGCTAGGGCTTTTCTTCTGGCAGTCCTTCGCCAGGACCTAGCAATCCTTCGCTAGGGCTTTTCCATTCTGGCAGTCCTTCGCCAGGGCCTAGCTGTCCTTCGCTAGGACTTTTCTTCTGGCAGCCCTTCGCCAGGGCCTAGCAGTCCTTCGCTAGGGCTTTTCCTGTACACTCAAGTAGCATTGTTAGATAACAAACAACCCTTAACTTTGAATCCTTTGCCAATATCAAAATAAGGTTCGATCTGGTGCTTCCTGCACCAACAATCTCCCCCTTTTTGATTATGGCAACACAATTCAAAGTTAAGGAAACACTTATAAATGTTTAAGCACAAAAGGTTAAGCAATGAAGTATAACTATTTATGAATAGAATAAATGTAGAGTTGAAAAAAAAATATTTATTTTTCATACTCTCCCTAAAACCCTGAATACTAATACTTGTATTTACAACTCTTAACTTTGACCTTTCCTCCCCCTTTGACATATATCAAAAACAGGCATGGGTGAACAAGGTATCTAACAGGGATTTATGAGTTTTTCTAAGTGCTTCATGTTTTTGACAAAGTATTTCAAAAATAGAGTAAAAATATTTTCAAAACTTTTTACACTTAGATAATTTTCAAGTATAAAGCAAGTACTTTTGAGAAGTTTGAAAAATTAAGTGTCAGGTACTTGGTTTAAAAATAGTTAAGTACTAAACTCATTTAAATACTTGAAATAAATTTTTGAAAGGAATTGTTAAGTACTTAGAAATAATTTTTGAGAAAGACTTAGAAATAATTTTTGAAAGAAATAGTTAAGTAATTGGAAAAAAAATGTTAAGTACTTAAGTTGTATTTAAAAAAATTAAGTAAAAAATCAAGTACTTAAATTGATTTTGAAAAAATTAAGTACTTCGGATGTTTTTGAAATTCAAATTTGAAAATTTTGATTCCTTCTTTTCTTTCCTATCTCTCCCCCTTAATGTTAAATTCTTCTCCTTAGACCATTTTTAAGTTCAATTAAGAATAATATTTTGAAGGAAGTGATAAGGAGAATGTTTGTGTATCAGAGCCTATGAATTTTGAAAGCAAAAAGATACTTAAAATAATTTTGAAGGCATAAAAAAAAACTTAAATTTCTAGATTAAATCCATTTTAAAAAATATATTTGTAGGCAAATCTTTAAAAGCTTCACGCACTTAGAACACTTTTGCCTTGAAAAATATTTGTACTTTTGGAAACATTATATTTTGAAAAATAGCAGTACTTTTTGAAAGATATTATGCATTTTTGAAGACATAAGTACTTTTGAAATAAATTATGATTTGAAACACATAAGTACTTTTAGAAAAATATTAAACTTTGAAAGATATGAGTGATTTTTGAAAAGTATTATGCCTTTTGAAAATAAAATATTTTACTTGACTAGGTTTCTTTTCCAGTCTGACACAATCCTAGGAAACCTTGTTGATTACAAGGACATTTCCCTAAGTGTCCTGGAAATTCGCCAACCCAAGTAAATATTATTTCAAAAGCAATTTCATAGGCCGCAATAATAATAATATTTTGAATGAAAAATTATTTATGTTTTCAAAAGGATTTTAAACTTGCAGTGCATGAAAACATATATTTTGAAAAATTTTCACCAATTCTTGATCTCCCCCTAAACTTGACCCAGTCCTAGGAAGCTTGTTGACTACAAGTGATCTTCCTCTGAGTTTTAGGGTTTGATTTAAATTATAAGAATTATCTAATAACTTTAAAATAATTACCAAAAAAAAATTTCAAAAATTCTTCTTTTAAATCAAACTCCCCCTAAATTTGACACTTCCTAGGAGTCCTAGTGGATCATGAAATCGACCTTCCTCTGTGTCTTTAGGGTTTATTAAAATCAAAAGAGTATAGTTTTGAGTATAGTAATTTTCAAGAAGATAATTTTAGAAAATTCAATCTGGAATGAAGATAATTTTGAGTATAGTAATTTTCAACACAATTTGGAATGATAACACAGTTTTCGAAGAACATTTTGAAATGATAATAATTTTTCAAATAGATAGTAATATTCGAAGGCTTTTGAATCAATTTTTGAAAAATGTTAAAGGAAACTTCCCCTGTATCCGATATCGTCTGACTTTTATCTAAATTTCTTAAGGGGCTTTAGTGTTGACTAGGTTTGACCATGTTTGACTCAGTTGACTAAGGTTTGACTATGTTAATCATGGTTTGACTATGTTGGAATTATCCTCTGAATTAAAACACAACATAAAAGAAATTTTAATTTGAACTTAATTTTCCTGTCTCACCCAATCTAGGGTTTTCAAACTGTTAGCCTTAAAAGTTCTTGTGGGACAGGTTTGAAGGTAAAAATTAATTTTGAAAAGGAATTTTCATTTATTTTGAAAAAAGTTATTTAATTTTGAAAACAGATTTTAAAAAAATAAGTGTAGAAAGTAGAAATTTTGAACACTGATTAAGTGATTTTTGAAACAGAATAAGTTTGAAAAATAGAAATTTTGAAAACAGATTAGAATCTATAATTATTTGAAATTTGTGTTAGATTCGAATTTGACAAAAGATAATTTGAATTTGAATTTCAGAAATTGGCTTCCAGGTCTTGGCGAGGCACTAGGCCTTCTTTGGCCGTAGCCTTATGGGATCATCCACCCTTTCCTTGACAAAGCCTTTTAATGAAATTTCATTTTCAAATTAAATTAGGTCATTTTCTGGTCTAACTAGCTTGGGTCTTGGATCGGTAGCTTCGGCTGGTTTCACCAGTCTAAAGAGACCAAGTAGACTTGATCTTATTAGAGTTGGTTTCCCCAACGTACTATCATCTCACCTCCTCCCAATACTATGTTTTCAAATTTCAAGTAATTGGTTAAGTCCTTAAGCTAACTAAACCTAAGTCTAAGCATGGTAAATTGCAGAAATTAAATAAACAATCAATCAATCAAACATGCAATTTAATAAAAAAATTATTTAAGTCACTTCAAAATGGTAATAATATTCTAGATTTTCGAAATAAGCAATGTTATGAATTACATTTTCATATGAATTAATCATGTTGTTCATAGTAAATAATGGATTATTAAATAATGTAAATTTACCATTTGGTTCCCTTTTGGAGGTCTCCCCCTTGATTTTAGCCATCTTCCCTTTGCTTGATTGTTTCCTCAGTATTTTGTAGTGGTCGCGAGCTAACCGGACAAGTTTTCGAGGATACCTTTCTTTGTCGTCAGATTCTGAGTCTGAGTTGGACTCAGGTTCTAATTGAGGCCTCTTTTGCAGTTCTCTTAGAGTTTTCCCTGCAATAAAACTTATATCTTTCTCGACCATTATAGTATCTATTTGATTATTCAATTCTAATTTAGAAAAAGATTCAAAATTAGTTACCGTCTTAGTCAGTTCGTCGTCTAATTCTACTGGTTCGATTTCGATTCTGGATTCGAGTTCAGATTCTGATTTGGCTATCTGTGCTTGGACATCAAGTACCTCAATGTCGGAGCTCTCTTCGTGTAGGTTGATTAGTTTCTCCCACATTTCTTTAGCACAGTTGAAGGATCCAACTAGCTTGAGTTGTTCGTTAGTTAGACCGCATTGAAGAATTGCAGTTGCTCTTGCATCAGTCTCAATTTGGTTGAGGGTTGGTTCATCCAGTTTGTCCCATGCAATTGATAGTCCATCTTCTGTAGGGAGGTGGAACCCTGTTTGAATTATCAACCAGAGATCTAGATTGTCCTTCAGGTGGGATTCCATTAGACTTTTCCAGGTTCTGAAGTTCTCGCCAGAGAATAGAGGCGGACGAACACTGTTCCATTCTTGATTGGCCATTAAGGATAAATCTTGCACACAAGGAAAAAAAATAGAGATGTACCAAGACTTGGTCTTGGATTAGTAGTGCGGGAGAGAGAGAAAAATAAGCCCAAAAGGTGTTTGCACGAATTTCGAGGTAAAATAATAATAAAATTTTTTGAAAATGTTGACCTTAACAATTTTGATTAATGAAGAAAAAGTAAGAAAAAAATTTCTCGAATTAAGAAAGCACGAATTTCGAGGAAAAATATTAAAATAATAATAAAAAAATTTTACGACAAGTTTTCACAAATTGATTCTTTTATCAATTCTGACTTATGGTGAGAAAATGAGAATTCAGAATTGAAAAAGGCGTAAGGATATTTTAAATACACTCACAGATATTATTTATTTGAAAAATAAAGCGAAAAAAAATCCGAAAAAAAATTTCAAAGTGGTGGTTGCACCAACTTTGAATAATCCCGCTCTGATACCACTTGTTGGATCGAGAGTTGCGAGAGAGGGGGGGTGAATGTCGCAATTCGTTCGGATTTAAAAAGAGTTAGTGCGCAGCGGAAATAAGACACAATAACAATGCTAACACGATCGTTTTACTTGGTTCGGAGCCTGTGTCGACTCCTACTCCAAGGCCCACGGTCGTTGACCGTTTTCTGCGG
This sequence comes from Boesenbergia rotunda, assembly GCA_024364735.1. Lineage (NCBI taxonomy): Eukaryota > Viridiplantae > Streptophyta > Magnoliopsida > Zingiberales > Zingiberaceae > Boesenbergia > Boesenbergia rotunda. The sequence goes on along the minus strand of JAGFNQ010006807.1, from coordinate 368,935 downwards.
GCAATTCTATACGTTCGAGAAAGTTTACAATCACAAGTATTACAGAATTAGCTTCGTAAACTTAAATGAATATTTCGTTACCGACGTCCGGTGTAGATCGGAGTATTGATGCAGCAGGACGTCGTCAGAGCTCGAGTTGGAAGATTTCTGGAGCGTCTCGTGGAAGCAGAAGAGCGTATGAAAGTCGCAGTTATTGATTCTTCAAGAAGGAGGTCGAGGGCCCTTTATATAGGGCCTGGGGGCGCCCTGGTCGACGGGGGCGCCCCCCCACGTGGCTTCCGATCCGGTGATCGCTTCGGTCAAGGCTGATCTCTTCATCTTCGGGATCAGCTTTGACCGGGGCGCCCCGAGCGCGCGGGGCGCCCGGGTTGACCGGTCAAAGCCTCATCCTTTGGCTTCGCGAGGGCAGCTGATAGTCGGCGTGGCACTGGGGGCGCCCGCGACACGCGGGGCGCCCGATGCGCGCGGGGCGCCCGAAACATCCGGGGCGCCCCCAAATGTGCTGCTGTCGGGGCGTTTACTTGCTCTGCTGACTTTGGGTTGACTCTGGGGCGCCCGAAACATCCGGGGCGCCCTGCTCAGCTACTGCCTCACTCCTTTGAGGCTCTCTGAGCTGCAGAAACACAGTCCTTCGGTCCTGCATCCAGGGTTAGTCCAAAACAGCAATTAATAAGTTAATTTTACACAGCCTTGGCTGTCTTGGTTCTGACTTTGGGTCTCCAAAATGGAGCCCTAGGTCGAACCGACGCCTAATGTTCCCTCAAGGGGAACGCGTCCTCACCTACTCCTCTCGGGAGAGTTTACCTGGTGCCAACCGGATCCTCCAGTTGGACTTTTGCCCGGCAGTCCTTCGCCAGGTCTTGAGTTACCAAGCTGCCCTTTGCTTGGTGCCTAGCTGCCCTTCGCTAGGTCTTTTCTTCTGGCATCCTTCGCCAGCCTAGCAGTCCTTCGCTAGGTCTTTTCTTCTGGCAGTCCTTCGCCAGTGCCTAGCAGTCCTTTGCTAGGGCTTCTGCTGTCTGGCAGTCCTTCGCCAGTGCCTAGCATTCCTTTGCTAGGGCTTTTCTTCTGGCAGTCCTTCGCCAGGACCTAGCAATCCTTCGCTAGGGCTTTTCCATTCTGGCAGTCCTTCGCCAGGGCCTAGCTGTCCTTCACTAGGACTTTTCTTCTGGCAGCCCTTCGCCAGGGCCTAGCAGTCCTTCGCTAGGGCTTTTCCTGTACACTCAAGTAGCATTGTTAGATAACAAACAACCCTTAACTTTGAATCCTTTGCCAATATCAAAATAAGATTCGATCTGGTGCTTCCTGCACCAACAGGAGTTTTATGCAAATCTCACATGTAGTAGTCCCGATGACGAGACGTATGAGTCCATGGTACAGGGAGTTACCATTCCTTTTTCATCTGCATTACTAGGATCATTCTTAGGGTGTCGGGTTTCAGAAAATCCGTTTACATGTTTCCCCAATGTCACTGAGCCATTAACATTGTCTAATGTAACCATTGATCAGATTTATCGTCATTATTTTGATAATCCTCGACCTCCTCTGGAGCGTATCTTTATAGCTAGGCGCATGAGTTCAGTTAGCAACATCTTGTATAAAATTGTCCTAGACTGCATTCTGCCTATTGTCACCAAGGGGAGGTCAAAGATTCGGCTACCTCACTTGGTGATGATGTATGCTTTAGAGAGGAGGCTAGACATTGACATCGCCCGCCATGCATTCGCATCTATTGTACATTTTTCGCATGATGTCAATAGGAAAATCTACATGTCATTCGGTCATATTTTGATCGAATTCTTTTTATCTAGAGGTATTAGAGCAACTAGAGGTCAGATTCATCAGCTATCTAAGGACTATGACCAGATAGGTTCTCGACAGCTCTCCTTGGCTGGGATTGAGAGGCAACAGGGAGTGATGGTCTGACGACGTCGTCGTGCAGCCTCCAACTCTGATAATGATGAGGATGAGGAGCCTGCTGCTGTTGCTGTGCCTGCTGCTACTCCTGCTGGGATTACAGAGGAGCGGTTCTCCCGACTAGAGGCAAAGGTTCACGGGCTCAGGGAGCACTTTCAGAGTTTCCAGCAGCGACAGGATGATATGTATGAGATGATGCAACGCTGGAACCATATATACTATACCCCTCCTCCTCCTCCTGGCGATGATGCGTAGCTTTCACATGACTTGGATGTGAGAGTGTTGAGAGTCTATTTAGATTGAGCATGTCTTTTATTATCTCTCAAACACTATATTTGATATTGTAATATTTGAGGATTTCGGGGTTATGACCCTTGTAGCACTTATTTATGGTTTCGTATAAAATTTTTAATTCATGTCTTGGTATTGCTTATATGAAATGTTATTACCTTGTTATTATGGTTGTAGGAAAAATTTCAATATATCTTCTTTCTTTAATGTTAATATGAGATTGAGGGGGAGGTTTGAAAATACTTCTATGTTTTAAAGAGTATGAGATAGACTTGGAAAACATATAGGCTCAAACCAAGGATGAAAGATTGATACAAAATAGAGTATTTCAAGGAATTTGGATTCTGGTCAAAAAGTCAAGCATATTTGGTATTTTCATGAAAATACATTTTTTTAGGTTAAAATACATCATAAGAAATATGTTTACAAAATTTTAAAATTTTTCAAATTTTGTGGAATTTGTTAGGGGTTTCTGAATTTCTGCTCACAAGCTAAAATTTTAGACAGGCTAGTATCAGTCGACTGCCCCAGGGGTAGTCAATTGAACTCTCTGTGAGTTTATAATTCGAAGGCACCAGTCGACTGGTAATTGACGCAGTCGACTGGTGCTGTTGTTTTCTGATTTTTGGGATTTTTTAGAACAAAAGGGTATCCTTTATTGATACCAATGGTTAGTATTGCTTGGGGGCTGGGCAATCAGTTTGATGGTGTCAAAGGGAGAGAACTTGTGGTTTAAGTTAGCTTTAACTTAACTTGTGGAGTTAGTTTTTAACTTAACTTGCGGTTATGCAAAATTGAAAATTGTGTATGAAGAGATAGGTTAAGGGAGAGGATGCATGTTTATACTGCTTAATTTACTATGTCTGTAATTTTCAGTTGTTATTGTTGTACCTAACTTAAATATATTGCCACACATCAAAAAGGGAGAAATTATTTGTGCAATTGACCCAAGTTTTATCGAGTAGATCATGGATTTTTGTGTGTGTGTCAATATGATTAAGTTAGGGGTTCATGTTGATTTAATATGTGTATGTGAGTGTGCAAGTTTGCAGGATACACATAGACTTAGTTGGACATCTTCAGGTCCGGTGAAGGATGGTGTGAGGAGATAAGCCGTGGGCTTGTATGCATCCGAGGGACCATGGACAAAGCAGGGATGATGAGCCGAGGGAAGCGAACTTCGAGGCATACGCGAATGATGGCATGGGGAGACGAGCCATGGGCTTGCATGCATCCGAGGGACGAGAGCCAAAGTCGAAGAAGACTTGAAGGCAACAGGTCAAGGCTATTGGATGAAGAGTCAGCTAAGTCGTGGAGTAGGAGTATCATCTCCGAACCACGTAAAGGTGTTGTGTTAGCTTTATTTTAGGTTTTTGTTTTAGTTTTCTGCATGCGCATGCTAACCCTTGTAGGAAAAAATCGAAAAGTAGTTATTCACCCCCCTCTAGCTTAACGGAAAGGTCCCAACATTACTGAGGTCCAATCTAGGGTTCTCGGGAAAGCATTTAGTACGCACTGTTGAGCGCCGTGACTTGATACCTTTCTTTGAGTTTCTCAAGGTTCGTGATTAGTTCCTTTACCTTGGCGTGCAGTTGAGCAACTGACTGTCCATCTTCCATTCGGAGGTTGGTAAGCTGGCTTCGTAGGATGTCTCGTCGTGCCAGTTTTGCCTCCGAGGTGTCTTTGTGCAATTCCAAGAACTTTTCCCAAAGTTCCTTTGTCGAGACGTATTTCCCGATCCGATGGACATCTTGTTCGGGGAGGGCGGTCAGCAAATAGAATTCCGCCTTTTCGTTTGCTATTACGTCAGCTTGCTCCTTTTTGTTCCAGGAGTCAGGTTCCTTGATTTTTCCTTCGCTGTCTTTTGGAGATGAAAAATCATTTTTCATTGTTAATAATAATTCATAATTAGTAGTAAAAAATACTTTCATTTTTCTTTTCCATGCTTCATGCTCCCCCTCAAACTGTTGGATCGAGAGAACCGATAGAGGGGGGTGAATATCGGAAAGCGTTCAGATTTTAGAAATTAGAGAATTTGCACAGCGGAATAAAAACAATCGCGAACACAGGTATTTTACTTGGTTCGGAGCCTAGGTCGACTCCTACTCCAAGGCCCACGGTCGTTGACTGTTTTCTGCGGGCAATTCTATAAGTTCGCAAAATGGTTTACAAATCAATATTACTATTGCAGTATCGTAAACACAAAATTAAAAGATCACTCTTTTGTTACCGACGTCCGAGGTAGATTGACTTTTCAGAGCGGAGGGACATCGTCGGTTCGAGTTGAGAGGTTTCCGGAGCAGAGCGCGGGAGCAGAAGAGCGTCGAAGCGTTGAATGAATTGTTGCGTTGAAGCCTTGGTTCGAGGGTCCTTTTATAGGGCCTGGGGGCGCCCGGGACGTCGGGGGCGCCCCCCCCCCCCACGTGTCATCCGATCCGCCTCGGTCTCGGTCAGCTTCTGATCCCTTTACATTCGGGATCATATCTTGACCAGGGCGCCCGGGACGCTGGGGGCGCCCGGGTTGACCGGGTCAAGTCTTATCCCTTTGGCTTGCCTGGCTTCGAGGGGAGCTGCTTCGGTAGTTGGCGCTGGGGGCGCCCGGGAGCAGCGGGGGCACCCGGGAGCACGGGGCGCCCGGGACAGTAGCTGTCGAAGCTTGCTTTGCTTTCTTGTGTTTTGTGTTTACCTTGGGGGCGCCCGGGACACTCCGGGCGCCCTGGTCAGCTGTTGCCTCATTCCTTTGAGGCTCTCTGAGCTGCAGACACTCGTTCCTTCGGTCCTGCATCCAGGGTTAGTCCAAAACACAATAAAATAATAAAATATTAGTTTATACAGCCTTAGCTGTCTTGGTTCTGACTTTGGGTCTCCAAAATGGAGCCCTAGGTCGAACCGACGCCTACTGTTCCCTCGACGGGGAACGCGTCCTCACCTACTCCTCTCGAGAGAATTTACCTGACGTCAACCGTTCCTCTGGTTGGACTTTTGCCTGGCGGTCCTTTGCCAGGTCTTGGATACCGAGCTGTCCTTCGCCCAGTGCCTAGCATTCCTTCGCTAGGGTTTCAGTCCCAAGCTGTCCTTCGCCTGGTGCCTAGCAGTCCTTCGCTAGGGCTTGGATACTGGCAGTCCTTCGCCAGTTGTCTAGCAGTCCTTCGCTAGGGCTTGGATACTGGCAGTCCTTCGCCAGTTGCCTAGCAGTCCTTCGCTAGGGCTTGGATACTGGCAGTCCTTCGCCAGTTGTCTAGCAGTCCTTCGCTAGGGCTTGGATACTGGCAGTCCTTCGCCAGTTGCCTAGCAGTCCTTCGCTAGGGCTTAGATACTGGCAGTCCTTCGCCAGGTGCCTAGCAGTCCTTCGCTAGTTGCCTAGCAGTCCTTTGCTAGGGCTTGGATACTGGCAGTCCTTCGCTAGGTGCCTAGCAGTCCTTCGCTAGGGCTTTGTATCCTGGCAGTTCTTCGCCAAGTGCCTAGCAGTCCTTCGCTAGGGCTTTGTCTCTGCACACTTGAGTAACTTTATTAGATCACAAATAAACTTAACTTTGAATCCTTTGCCAATATCAAAACAAGGTTCGATATGGTGCTTCCTACACCAACACAAACTTCGACCGGTAGATCGCTGGTCCAACCATTCTTTAAAATTTGCTATAGTTGGCAGTTAGTCCTTTTGCGGCATACTTGCTCTGATACCACTTGTCGGGTCGAGGTAGACCGGCAAGAGGGGGTGAATTGCCACTGTAAAAATAAAAAATAATCTTTTGTGCGTTCACACAAAGAATTCAGATTAGTTGCTATCAGTTAAAATGAACATAAACTAATTAAACTTATAAAAGGCTAAGACACAGAGATTTACTTAGGTGCAACCTAGGTGGTTGCTAATCCAAGACGACTGAAGTTTACTATCAAAATCTCCTTTTAGCGGAGAAGCCTTTTACAAAGATTGAAGCACAAGATAGAAGAAAACTAATAACTGAGTTGTTTACAGTTGATAGATGTTTGGAAACTGAGCTCTAGGGGACTATTTATAGTCCCGGTCAAAATTGTCCATTTGCTGACGTGGCACTTATAGGGCGTTTGAGTGCTTTTGGGCGCCTGACACATGACTTAACTCTCATCCAACGTACAACGTTCGCAAAACAGCTAAACATAGCCTCTCGGGCGCCTGATAGCACTGGGGTGCCCGAGTGCTCGAGCGCCTAGTGCTTGGGCGCCCAACAGCCCAGGCGCTCGTATGCTTACGGGCACCCGACAATGGCTATTTTGGTCAGCAACTGCTGATCACTCTCCAGCCTGACTTCCAATCTTCTTGGGTGATTTCTGGCCAACCGAAGTTTGACTCACTCGAACCCAACTCCAGCCTTTCGCCCCTTGAGCGTCCTTCCTCCCGGCTTCTCGTCTATCGGATGTTGCGTGCATCCTTCTCGCTCCACCGGCGTACTAATTGTTGAGGCAATCTGTGGTGCGGAGTGACCAAGTGTTTTGATGTTTGGGCAAAGGGTTTAAGTTAGGTTTCTCTTATTATCTCATATGTGTATGTTGAGTGTGCAGGATGTATAGGTTACACACATGGACTTGACTGGACGGCCTCAGTACGGTGAAGGGTGGCATGGAGACAAGCTGGAGGCTTGTATGCACCCGAGGGACCTTGGTGGAGCAGGGACGATGAGCTGAGGGGCGCGGACTTTGAGGCGTACGTGAAGGGTGGCATGGAGGGAAGCTGGAGGCTTGCGTGCGCATCCGAGGGACGAGGGCCGAAGATGAAGAGGGCGCGAAGGCAATAGTCGAGGCTGTGGATGAGGAGTCAGTCGAGTCGTGAGGGTACGAGTGTTGTGTGATTGTACTCCGGGAATCCTAAGGGTCGAGTGCTGAGAGAAGTGTACTCAGGAAGGGAAACCCCAGGTGTGTGAGTGGGGCAGTTGACTGCCTGGGAGGCAGTCGACTGATAAAACTCACAGAATAATTTCGGGGTTGGACCAGTCGACTAGTAAAATGGCAGTCGACTGGTAACCCCGAAAACTAGCCGTTGGTTAGCAATTAAGGCTAGACCAGTCGACTGGTAAATTGGCAGTCGACTGGTAGCGAGGGTTTCAGCCCGAGTCCTATTTAAAGAGGACTTCGTGGTGGCTGAGATTTTTGACGAAACTCGCTTGGGTAAAGTGAGTTAGTAGTCTTTTGTGCCCAGATCGTGTCCAAGGTATTGTGACAAGGTTTCTCCACCCATAAGGAGCGACGAGGGTTAGCTGGAGGTTATCCGAGGAGTGATCCACCGACGGATTCTTGGATTAGTCACCCGACCGGGGTGGATACCAAGTAATTTCTCTGTGTTAGCATTGTTTGTTTTCTTTATTATTGTTTCCGCTATGCAACTAACAACGCAGGTACAAGAAAGATTTGAAAAACGCTATTCACCCCCCCTCTAGCAACTGCAAAGACGATCCTTCAGTTGGTATCAGAGCGAGGACCGCTCTTGATCGGACTAACCGCCGAGGGAGCACACGCTAGAGGGAAAAGAAAATGGAATATAAGTTGGGGGACAACATCTACACTTCGCCGGCCTACGACCATGACGATTTCGGGTATTGGAAGTCACGGATGGAGACGTGATTCGGAATGGAGTGGGACCTTTGGATTGCGCTTGAGGAGCCCTTCGAGATTCCAAAGGATAAGCATGGGAAGAGGCTTAGACCTATATATTGGAATCAAGAACAAGAAAATCAATCCAAGGTGAATAAAAAGGTAATTGATATATTGCTTAATATTTTGCCTACTAATGTTTTAAATGGTGTAGGAGCATACGAAAATGCACACGATCTATGGAAAAAGGTAGAAGAAATCTATAAAAACCCTACACGAGATCAATTAGTGGAAGAGGCCGAGGAGGTAAACTCAATAGCCCAAGAAGAGGAGAAAAAGGAAGAAGAATCATCTACCTTCTCAAGTGAAATGGAATAAGAAAGTGAGAGGTCCTCCACCTCATCTAGAGAAGAAGAAGAAGAAGTATCAATTTCAAGAATTGAGGGGGAAGAGAGATCCATTTCCATACCGGAGCAAGAAAAAGCTCCAACCTCCACCAAAGCCAAGACCAAGGACCATATCACATGCTTTGGATGCAACGAAAAGGGGCACTACAAGGACAAGTGCCCGAAAGGTAAGAAGGAGGTACTCTCTAAACCCGGGGTCATTTAATTTAAATCTAACATGAATTGTAGGAATGGAGAAGCCCAAGAAAAGAAAAAGAAGATTCGATACTTCACATGTGGAGAGCTAGAGCACTACCACACTAAGTGCCCTAGAAAAGGTAAACTAAAGAAAATAGAGCACTTGAGGAAATGGGAGAAAGAAGAAAGGAAGAAGAGAAGAAGCCCACATCAAGGAGGAACTCCAAAGGTAAGGAAGGTAACTCCTAACCTTAAGCCAAAATGTAATTCTAATTCAAGTTCCTCCATGCATGATAAAAATAGAATTAATTATACATCTATGCATGCTATGATTAATGAAAATTGCTTAATGGTGCACAATTTCGGATTTAAATATAATGATAGGACTAGGGTTAACAAGGTAGATCATAACCCTAGGAAAAGCATGCATCATGATCAACCTAGGACCTTTGTAGCTAAGAAACAAGACACTAAACCCAAGAAGGGAAGGAATGTGTCTAGAAAGGAGGGTAGGTCTAGGAATGTCCAAAGTGGACATATGGATTCTAGGTTTAGGAACCTAGAAAGGGAAAATCAAGCTTTAAGGGAAAAGCTTGATAGGTTAGAGAAAACCCTAGAGAGATTCACTATTGGATCTAAGGGTTTAGATATGGTGTTGGGTGGGTTAAACCGCACCAATGATAGATCGGGTTTGGGATACCGGTCTAAAAACTCCCATGCCAAGGGAAAGAAATATGCTAGGATAGCATATGATTATGGCAAGAAGGGGGAGTCCAAAAATGGCAAAGGGGTGTCATTTAAAGGAAAAAAGAAATGACTTAACCAAAGACAAGGTGTCTAAGGTTAAGAGGGTTGAGTTTGTAGGCCAAGAGTCACCGGTGGAACACCGATGTGGCCTAGTGATGGTTGAGTCACCTAGGGAGGTGGCTAGGGCTAAGAGCTCAAGGGGGAGCTCTAGGAGCCTTTGGGATATATGGTTAATGGATCTTTAGAGGGTTCCTCCTAGCGGTCTAGTTGGACCATGGAGTGTGCCAAAGGAATTGGAGACGGGCTTGAGTTTCAATTCTTGGATTTTGACACAGTGTTTTTGAGTTTCATGCATGAAAATATGACATTGGGGTCATATTACATGAAAATTAGTTTTTGGTGTGTAATTACCATGTAAATCAATGCTAAGGACGCATTGTGGGTTGGCATGGGCGAAGACATCAAGGGGAAACCAAAACTAGGACTTTTGGTTAAGGTTTAAGTGAACCTTTTTGCTAGTTTTTGGATTTTGTGTCAAACTTGGGAATGGTGATAGATACATTTTGGAATGTATTTTTCTCAAGTAGATATGGGTACCACAAACCTCTCCACAAAATTTGGGAATTTTTGGAGATTTGTGGAATTTCTGGCGCATTTCTGAATTTCATTAGAAAGGTTGAAATTCTGGTTTTCAGAGTATCAGTCGACTGCCCTGGGAGGCAGTCGACTAGTCAAGGCTGATTTTTGTATCAGCAGCTGGTTTGGGATCTAAATGATGTAAAATAAGTGTATGGGGGGCTAGCACACATTGTTTATGGTCATTGGGAATTAAAAGAACCGATAATTGGGGTATTGTTGGGTTCTTTTTGATGTTAGGCAAAGGGGGAGAAGTGTTGGGTTTAAGTTGGGAAACCAAACACACCTTTGCTAGAAACCCTAGGTTTAGGGGGAGCTAAGATAAAGGGGGAGCATGGTTGCTCCATCTTTGGCGTAAGAGGAACCTTGGAGAGGTTCTTAAAAAGCCTTTGTAAATCCAATGTAGGGGGTGCTTGGGAGAAGCTTTAAAAAGCCCGTTTTGGTGAAAATTCCTAACTTTAGGGAGTTAGGTGTAGAAAATTCCTAACTTGGAGGGTTAGGTGTGGAAAAATCCTAACTTGGAGGGTTAGGTGTGAAAAAGTCCTAACTTGGAAGGTTAGGTGTGGGATGCCTTGGGATAGGACCATTTTTGCATTGCATATGCATTTGTTTAGCATGTTTTTGCTATTGACTACTATCTTGCTTTCCCTAACTTAAACGTATTGCTAAACATCAAAAAGGAAAAAATTGTTGAGGCAATCTTTGGTCCGGAGTGACCAAGTGTTTTGATGTTTGGGCAAAGGGTTTAAATTAGGTTTCCCTTGTTATCTCATATGTGTATGTTGAGTGTGCAGGATGTACAGGTTACACACATGGACTTGACTGGACAGCCTCAGTACGGTGAAGGGTGGCATGGAGGCAAGCTGGGGGCTTGCGTGCGCATCCGAGGGAGGAGGGCCGAAGATGAAGAGGGCGCGAAAGCAATAGTCGAGGCTGCGGATGAGGAGTCAGTCGAGTCGTGAGGGTACGAGTGTTGTGTGATTGTACTCGGGGAATCCTAAGGGTCAAGTGCTGAGAGAAGTGTACTCGGGAAGGGAAACCCCAGGTGTGTGAGTGGGGCAGTTGACTGCCTCGGAGGCAGTCGACTAATAAAACTCACAGAATGATTTCGGGGTTGGACCAGTCGACTGGTAAAATGGCAGTCGACTGGTAACCCCGAAAACTAGTCGTTGGCTATCAATTAAGGCTAGACCAGTCGACTGGTAAATTGGCAGTCGACTGGTAGCGAGAGTTTCAGCCCGAGTCCTATTTAAAAAGGACTTCGTGGTAGCTGAGATTCTTGACGAAACTCGCTTGGGTAAAGTGAGTTAGTAGTCTTTTGTGCCCAGATCATGTCCAAGGTATTGTGGCGAGGTTTCTCCACCCACAAGGAGCGACGAGGGTTAGCCGGAGGTTATCCGGGGAGTGATCCACCGACGAATTCTTGGATTAGTCACCCGATCGGGGTGGATACCAAGTAATTTCTCTGTGTTAGCGTTGTTTGTTTTCTTTATTATTGTTTCTGTCACGCCCCGAGACCCAGGAGCCGCTGTTCCAATAGAAAATCGGACAGCACCTCCCCTGTCCGACGGGCAATTTACACATACAACACACACGCAGATAATAAATTTGGCCTCAGGCCGCAAAATATATAAATACAACATAAAAACGAGATAACCATAACAATAAAACATGATAAATCATACCTGACTGCGGACCGGTCCGACTTACGATGAAACAACCAATACACAAACCCCTTAGGGTACAAAACAACACTCCCAAGACATATACAATTCCAATAACTGAATATGAAAACATAGACACTACTAAGTACAAAATAAACTTTATCGTCGCGATGGGTAGGGACTGGCTGCTGGGCTCTTCTGGCAACTCCAAGTATCTCTACCTGAAATAAAAACATATGACAACGGTGTGAGTCCATAAACTCAGCGAATACCCAGCAGATATGCATAGGGCGTTACAATAACAATAAGGGTCTACGCTAATACAGTCTCATATAACAATCAGAAAGGGTATACTGAAGATACTAAATACAGGTACATACCCGAATCCATCTCTCCTGCAAAGGGGTGAAATCAATCCCTATGAAACAAGTATAACATATATCCAAAGTAGACAAATCTCCAGTATATGCATGTCAATCAAGTGCAGAAATCAAATGCAGCAAACAATGCACGATGCAAAATATGTATATGGTGCAATGACATGTGTCACCCCTAATCCCAGTCAGGATCATCGTCCACAACGTCTGCATGGGTAGAGCTGTGACAACCTGTACGCACCCTGCCATCACTGCTCCTGAGTGACCGGGTGGACAGGATGCTGGCGGAGACCACGCTCCTACCCCAAGCAATGGGGGAGTCTAGCTCTCATCTCCTCATGGCCCAGTACGAGAAGGGATCCCTGGCTGCTACCACGCCCGGACCCACCCTCCAAATAGTGGTCGAACGGAGCAATACAGGGCAAATGCACACATCCTACGGTATCCACTAACCCATGAGTGGTCGTGTGCGCATATCATGTACCGGAAGACGATAGGCTCAACCACAAGGGAGTCGCTGATCGCCGGCATGCAACAATGCAAGGATGGTGTATGATATGTACACATACATCCCTCACCAAGTCCTCAGTATACTAAATCTCAGTCTGAATCCTATAACAGGGAATACAGGTAACCTACAAGGTATACTAGTCGAAAATTAATGATCCCTCAATGTCAAATGTGAAGGGAGAATATCACTACATCTATGCCCAAATATATATACGCATAACCACTACTGTGACTGTATGAAGCTAAAAGAGATATAACCTAAAAGATATGCAACAGATATCAAATACAGGAATACTAAGGCAGATATAGCAACTATTGAGACTGTATGAAGCTAAAAGAGAGATAACCTCAAAGATATGCAATAGATATCAAATACAAGAATACTAAGGCAGATATAGCATATAAGCCTACTGTTATCTATAACAAACCATGCATAGCAATATGACAATATCTCAAAGATAAGTCAAGGGGTACCCGCCTCCAATGGAAGAATCTCGTATCAAATGAGAACCTCACGTCCAGAAGTCTGAGAGCAATCAGTGTCCTGTATCAAAGGATATAGTTTTAGCTATCATAACAAATGATAACTAACCACACATAACTATACCCCTAATAAAACTATTCTAAAGTAATGATCACTAATTAACTGTAATCAGTGATTAGTTCTGAGTCCAACTCTTGATTCAATTTATGTTTAACCCCAAGCTTAACCCAAGTCATCACCTCTCCATCATAGTGGAATATAATCCTTAGCAACCCTTAACCAATCTCATGATCATGCTAGAATAGGTATCCAAAACTCAAAGTATACACGGCATCCTCCATTTAGGTTTAACTTCACAATCCAAATGAAACTCGGCTCACAAAACTACCTCGCCTATTCCAAACTGATCCAACGGGGCATCCGTTCAATAAATCCAAGCTACCATCCAACTCTAAACTGAACATCCATGTCGTTAGTATCAATTTCATCAACAATTCGATTTAATCAAAGCATTAAATCAATTCAATCAGAACACTAACAGAACCCATCATCCATGCAAAGTTTCTGCACACGAACATGAAACCCAACACCAATACGTAATCTCACGGCTGCGATCACACCACAAGATTAGAAATACTCTGCAAACTAAATCTGTAAGATATAACCAAATCCAAAGTAAAATCTCCAACAAGAACCTGAGATCATATTCAAAACACCAGTTCATCCTTATTGATCTAAGTTAAACTAACATAAAATTATCCAGAATACACCCCACATTTAAACTGAAACCACCACTCAGCAAAGTGTCAATCGTATTATCAAAAATCATATATACTAATCTACCCGATTCCACAATCGATTCATCATCATAACTCATCACAAGGTCAACTCCAATATCAATTTGAAATTCATTACTACAATAAACCCCAGAACAGTTTAAACAGAACTATCAAGGAGATAAGGTAACCATCACCCTAATCATGCTTGATTTAATAACCAAGATTCTGAACGGAGTCTACCCCACATATTATAGTTCCAATCAAAGGGAAACTCACAGCATGTTTTGGAGAAACAGAACAGGATGTGGAGCCAAGATAAAACTCGTGGCCAAAGAAAGGAAACCCAATCACTCAACTATAGAGATCATTGCTTACTTAGGATGAATCACCAGCATCGGATCTTCGCAATAATGAGGGAAGAAGAACCCCAAGGGTCAGCGATCACCTTAGAGTGCCATCGCATAGCGGAGATGGCGACGATCGCGTTGAGGATGACGCAAGTCTATGGCTGCAACGATAGCGCACTGTCGATGGAGAGAACAGGTCATAGGCGAGGAAGAGGAAGGCGTCGAGTCAGCGCCGGCTGCGGGCTTCACGAGAGGGGAAGAAGGGGAAGTGAGTCGGCGCTTGCTTTTTTGGCGACTAGGGCACGGGCAAGGGGAGGCAGGCCGACTACGAAGGAAGAGGTTTTAAGGTGAGGGGATTTTTACAGAAAGGCCCTTCAACTTTAGAAATTCCAATCCTACTCTTAGGGCAAAGGATTTAACCATTTAACCCCTCATTTATTATAATTTAACCTCAAATAATTTCTATAGTTAAATTATTTACCCTCTCATAATTTTAGAGTTTACCCGAAAGCCCCTGGGCTCCTCCCGTAGGACCGGAAACCCTAGACTCAATTCAAAAAAAAAAATCTTGAAAAATTTTCTAGTCCGGATTTTTGAATCGCCGTATTTTACAGTTTCCGTTGTGCAACTAACAACGCAGGTACAAGAAAGATCTGAAAAACGCTATTCACCCCCCCCCCTCTAGCACGCCAAAGACGATCCTTCACTAATCCACCAAAGGATTAAGGGGTCATCCACCTCAAGGATTCGCCTTGGAGTAGGAGCAAGTAATCTCCGAACCACATAATGGTTTTGTGTTAGGATTGTGTTCATTGTTTTATCTTGTTTCCGCTTATACAAAGCTAACACTTGTAGAAAGAATCATCGGAAGTTTGAAGAAGAGCTATTCACCCCCTCTAGTTATCCGATCAAGTTCCAATCTTAGCCCTAGAACGAATTATGAGATGATTATCTAGGGAACATTTTGTATCATATTCTATTTAATAAAGACAAAGTTTGATTATTATTTCATGATTGTGCCTAATGAATAAGTGTAATAATGTCATTGGATAGTAAGTTCTGATCTACATTATATCAATTAGTTAAATTGATAGTGAGATGATGTAGAGAATACTACTCTTAATTATTTCTAGTCAAATATTAATATTCAAGAACAATATTAATTCGTTGAGACTGACATATAGGTCAACTAATGACTTGATCTCACAAGTCATGGATATGAGATATCAAGTTGACACATGGGTATACATTAGAGAGAAAGTTTCATAGATCATTATATGAGTGTTATAAACTTTCTCATGTAACTATTAGTATGAATAGTCCTTACACCTGAAGTTAATATAGTTCCCTACATAAGAAGTTGTGTACTTTAGAATCATCAAACGTCACCCGAGAAGGAGAAAGATTAGCCGGAGATTGCCAGGGACTAATCCACCGACCGATTGAGGGGTCGTCCGTCTTAAGGACACGTCGTGGAGTAGGAGCAAGCAATCTCCGAACCACGTAAAAGTTTTGTGTTAGCGTTTGTTCTTTATTATTTAGTTTGTATTTCAGTTATGCTACTAACCTTGTAGGAAGAACAAGCATTTTGGGTGACGATCTATTCACCCCCTTTAGCTGGGCCTCTGATCTTCTACAAGTAGTATCAGAGCACAAGTTCGCTCTTCAAGGACTAACCGCCAAGAATAGCAACTTCATCAAAAATGGCCGACTCACACATCCAACCACCTAAGTTTGAAGGAGATTTTTCGTGGTGGAAAAAGAAAATAAAGGTATTCTTCGAAACAAATTTTGATGTAATGCTAATTATGGAAACCGGTTTTGAGATGCCTAGGGATCAAGATAACAAGTTAATTGAGAAGACAAGGTGGAACGAGAATCAAAAGGAAGATTTTTTAGCAAACTCAAAAGCATTGCATCATTTACTAAGTGTTCTCCCTCAACAAGAGATAACTCGAAATGGAAATTATACAAGTGCCAAAAAATTGTGGGAAAAGATAATAGATCTTCATGAAGGCACATCGGAAGCTAAGTTAGTAAGAAGATGTTGGGGTTGCAAGGTTGGAGATATCTAAATTCCTTTCGGTTCTAATAGAAGAGGCCTTCTCTGAACTTAACTCAACAATATCAAACTTAAAAAAGGAGAAAAGGTATCCTCACTTTATGTTAGAATTAAAGAAATATTAAGTGGACTAACAAGTGTAGGTGAGTAACTCTCCAATCATGACATCATAATGAAAGCCATCCATGTCTTCCCAAGAATCTCAACTTGGAGTTCAATGGCAGATTCATACTATATTTTAATGGATCTAGAGAAGAGTTCTCTAGATGAGTTTTTCTCAACCATGGAGCTTCATGAAACTCGGATCAAAAGATTGGATAGAGAAGCTCATAAATCGAGAGGAGTAGCCCTTGTGGCAAACAAGGGAAAGGGGAAGAAGAGGAAGTTTTCATCCACCGACTCTGAAGAATCAAGTGTCTCCATGGATTGTGATGAGGAGGCATGCATGGTAAGAAAAATGAGAAAGACCTTCAAATACTTTTCCACTAATAAATCTCATGCTAGGAAAAACTCAAAATGCAAAAGTCAATTAAGGAAGATTATTTGCTATAATTGTCAAGGAGAAGGGCATATGAGCGATGAATGTACTCTCTTGAAGAAGAAGAAAGGGAAAAAGAAGGAAGAAAAGAAAAAGAAATCGGAAGAAAAAGGGAAGCAAGTCCAAAGCTTAGTTGTAACATGGGATGATACATCATTATCGAATGAAGAGGAGCACATTATCTCCTACTTTGCTTTTATGGGAGTTGATGACTTGGATTCCACAGCAAGTGAAGATGAAGAAGGGAGCTCAGGTGAAGAGGGAGGTCATCTCTTGGATTCAGACATATCGGTAAGTGAGGTATATAATCTATCCATTACCACTTTAGTTAAGATTATTTCAAGCATGCATAATGATTTATCTAAGGCTAAAAGCAAAATCAAATCTTTGAAAAATAATATTTACATGCTTAATGAAAAACTAAAATCCAAGACACTTAAGGATGATATGAATGCTTCCTCTAGACCAAATGATTCATGTTTAGAAGAAGAAAATAAAGACTTAAGAAAAAAGGTAGATTACCTTACTAAAACCATTAGAAAATTTGAAATTGGCTCTAACACTCTAGACATGATCATTAGGACCAAAGAGCAAGCTTCAAGAAAACGGAGCTAGGATATGATCAACCAAACCACGAAAAATCTTATCATTACTTGCTTACTAAGGGACAATCAAGAACAAAAACCCTAGATAGGAAACAGATCCCTAAGGAATACTTGGTTAACCCAATTAGGAAGAATTCCTATTGGATGTCAAAGTCAATTCTCAAGAGTTAGAGAATTTAGGGATAAGTCAACTATGTATGTTAAAATTCAAATTTTTTGAAAAATGGTTGACTTGGTAGATTAAGAGAGAGCACTTAACCTAAATACACTTCATAATAAAAAGGGCTAAGTAGAGCTTATTTTGATTTCATCTCACAATGACTTGATTTATGCCTTTATGCATGAAAGATGTTAGGATAATACAAGTAATTCACTTGTACTTATGACATTTTGATTAGTTATTAGATATATCATTTTAGTAAATTAATGAGCATCTTTCCCATAGATCATAGTTAAATATTTCAAATGTTTTGACAACAATTCCATGTTTTACTTGCTATGGTATAGATTTGATGGTATAGATTTGAAAAATATATGGTTTTAAAATAAGAATTTAAAATTGATACAAAGTTAGTTGTTTTTCAAGATTTTGAGTTTTGGTCAAAAACTCAAGAATACTTTTACTTTTTATGCAAATTTATTTTCCCCTATTAGAGAATATCAAAAGAAATATGTTTGTAAAATTTCATGAATTTTTTAATTTTTTGAAAATTTTAATGTATTTCTGAAATTCAGCTCAAAACGTTGAAATTTGGAGTAAATTTGCGCCAATCAACTGGTGCAGAGGTCCAGTCGACTGGTCCTAGTGTTTTCTAGTGTGCAAAATATACTATGAGTTGTTTCGAGGGAATCAGTCAACTGCATCAGGGCGTCAATCGACTGATACTCTGATTACTGATTTCTGACTATTTTTCAAAATTAAAACTCACTTTGCTTTACTTTGATGCCATAAGTTAGAATTGATTGGTATAATCTTTTTGATGGTGTCAAAGGGGAAGAAGGGAAGGGTTTAAGTTAAAACTTAACTTATTTCTCTATGTTTGAATTTGAAATATATATGATAGAGCATAGATTAAGGGGGAGCTTACATATTTATGCCACATGTTATATTATACCTCTAATTTTCAAATTGTTGTTTTTGTCTAACTTAAAAATATTGACACACATCAAAAAGGAGAAGATTTTTGATGCAATCGACCCATATTTGATTGGGTAGATCACGATTTTGATGTGTGTGCCAATATAATTAAGTTAGATTTTTATATTGGTTTGATGTGTGTGTTGAGTCATGTAGGACTTGGTGAACCACACATGAGGAACAACGGACTGAAGCCATTTGAGAGATGAGAGCCAAAGGAAGAGGGCTTCAAAGGGCGAACCGAGGAAGTAGACTTCAAAGGCATACGCGAAGGATAACATGTAGAAAAACCACGAGCTTGTATGCATCCGAGGGACGAGAGCCAAAGGAAGATAACTTCAAAGGGCAAGCCGGGGAAGTGGACTTCAAGGCATACGCGAAGGATAAACTCCGGAGAGATTGAGAGTGAGTTTGTAAGCTAGGCAGTCGACTGGAGGAGAACTCAGTCGACTGACAGCATTGGCTGAAACTCACAGAAAGATCAGTCGATTGGGGTTGGCACTAGTCGACTAATGCTTTGAAAAAAAACTAGTTGTTGGTCGTGTCCAACGGAGAGGACCAATCGACTGGGGTCTGGAAATGGGTCTGAGCTGGTAATGGGTCTGAGATATTTTGTCAACAGCTCTTTCCTCTACTTAAGGGGAAGCTTTGAGATTTGAGAAAGGTTAGATGTTCTATTGAAAACCTTCTTGATCAAGTGCACAAAGCACCAATGTTCAATCTCTTCCCCCTAACCCTAAGCTCAATCTTATAAAGGGAAGAGAGATCTTTGTGAGAGGTTGTTCTCCACCGAGAAGGAGAAAGCTTAACCGAAGATTGCCGGGGACTAATCCATCACGGATTGAGGGGTCGTCCACCACAAGGGCACATCGTGGAGTAGGAGCAAGCAATCTCCAAACCACGTAAAGGTTTTTTATTAGCGCTTGTTATTTATTGTTTAGTTTGTATTTCCGCTACGCTACTAACCTTGTAGGAAGAACAAGCTTTTTGGGTGACGAGCTATTCACCTCTCCCCCTCTAGTCAGGCCTCTGATCTTCTACACCCTTGATCGAGTAGGACTACTAAATGCATGGTCATCCTCAAATGAGTTAATATGAGATATTGAGCTCATTTGCTTGAGTGAATCTACTTAAGGATCAAGAAACATAAAGATTGATATCGAGGATGACACGATCTATGCTTCATTGATCAATCAATATATCGAGGATAGAAGAACAAAGTCATACGAGATGATAGCCACGGAGGTTAAGTCGGATCTCGACTTTCTCGTCACTTGGGTAGCAATAATGCATTGCTAAATGTCGCTCATTGCTTATGTGTCTAAAGAGATTTAGACACATTGTCAATGTTACGAGAACCTATTGGGTCACATACAAAGGATATGATGCTTCAGAGATTGTTTGATTGATTTTAGTTTAACTAAAATGTGATCCGGATTGGATTAATTGAGTTGGACTCAAATGAATCCAATTGAATTATGAAATTGGGTCTAATCTAAGTTAGACTCATTAAGATTAGACTCAACTTGGATTAGACTCAACCAATTAGACGGGATAATAATTCATTAAAATGCTAAATGAATTTATTATTAGAGGAAGATGAAACATTTTTCTTCATTAGATGAAAAACCAAAAATGAGAAACATGTGATTAATTGTGTTTATTGGCTTTAATATGATGGGAAGCTCAAGGGACAAAATCCTTTCATATTCATGAGATGAATATAAGCTTTTTCGAAAATTGTATGAAGTGTGAGTATCGTATTCTTCCCTTCTTCTTCCTTCCTTGTCTTGGCCGAAACTCAATTTTGGTGTTTTGGTTTTGTGCTTTGTGAACCATCCCAAAGTTATTAGCACAACTAAAGTGGTTCTTTTCTAAAGTCAAAATCGTGTCTATGTGAATACTACTCAAACTAAGTCCTCATGGACTCTAAAGTGACAATCATCATTCCTGACCTAAGGGTCGATTTAGACCTATCTATAGCATGCTGCTGACATAAATTGACAGCTGCATCATGCTGTTAACACAGATATTCATTTTTACGCACGTAAACATAAAACAATCAAACAATAAAATAAATATTTCTTTTATTTAAATCAACAATTAATAATTAATAATTATTTTATGGACATATTCCTAACAGAACCCCCATCAGTAGAGGAGAGTGTGATTCTGTATACCTACACGATGAGAAAGGGAGGAGCTTATATAATCGGGGGAGCTGACAACCCCTGTCTGTGTCAATGAGACGGGGGTATGGTGCTTGTCAGCTCGTGGGAGAGCACCCATAGGTATCGCGGCATGGCGCGGGGTGCTCGGATAGTACAACCGTACCGAGTCAGCGAGATATCCACGTACGATGCATGTTATGATTGGGTAAGGCTGACATTATCCTTAACGTCATAGTCGTCCCCAGGGTCTCCTGATGTAGGGGTGGCGTAAGGAAAAACTGGTCCGGAGACCAATAGACGACCGACGAGTCCAAGTGATACGACCCGGGTCGGGTGTAGTATAGTCGAGTGGCACAGGGTACGCCATGAGTCGGGGTTGGCCGACCTATATTTGCTTTGTCATCTTTCGGGTTTACTGGTTGTCAGGTCTACGGGGTGCAGAGGACTGACCTTCCCGACCTAGCCCTGGGTCGGGAAACTGGACTCGGTGGTCGAGCCAGCCAGGAGGTGCCCAGGATCGACCTGCCCGATCTCGACTGGGGTCGGTCGGTCAGTGGTTCAGGAAGGTCCTTGCCTCGGAAATTTCCCGGTTGAGGTCTTCGTGGGTCTCTCTACTGGGCTTTCGTGGTGTCAGACTGATTGGTCTAGCTGTCCGTAAACTGGGCCGGGATCACTGCTGAAGAACTGCTACATTGCTCTTCCTGCCAATGGCAAAGTGATAGTGGCAGAATGCGTGCTCCAGGTGGTGCCGGTGCCAGCTCTCAAAGCTCAGGCGTCTTCCACATCGACCTCATCATGCTGGCACACAATCGAAGAGGAACGGAGAGGACCGAGCAAGAGTTTGAGAGCCTGGCCAAGGAGGCTGCAGGCTTTGCTGGCTTCAAGGCCACGTACATTTTTGCCAACACTTGGGTCATGGAGTTCACCAGGTAAGCCACAGAGTTAATCAATGTCTCGACGTTAATCCGTTCTTCACCATTTGCTTGCTTGTTCCTTCATTGAGCCTGTCCATGGTTTGTGTAGTCTTTTACCGAAATAAAGACTAGCTTTTTTCCAACATTTTTCTCACCAACAAATACATCATCAATATAAATAAATAAATAACAATTAAAACATAAAATGATATGGTTCATTTTAACTGATTTAATATTATCGATCTCTCAATAAAATTCAGATGGCTAAATTATGAAAGACATTTAGATATAGGATACAGATATTTTGCACAGAGAAAACACGTGTACATTTGGTTTGGTTCATTTTTCTTTTATTTTTTTTTTAAAAAAAATCATATTTTCTTATTTTAAAAAAAAATAATTTTAAAATATCCTCTATTTTTCACAAAATAATATATCTTTTTTTAAAAATAAAGATGAAAAATATAAATCAAATATAAAATTATATTTTCTCATAAAATAAAAATAAAAAATAGACAAATCCAAGCAATCTAAAAAACTCAAGGATGTAATTTATATCTATTAAATTAGAAGAAATGTCCATATTATTGCCGACTACTCAACCAGTGAGTTACAATAATAAATCAATATAGAAAGCTAAGTACAACTAACCTTTTAAAATGACAGTAGAGAAATCCATATCAGATATAAAGATACTTTCAAAAAATAGTAATTGACATTGAGAAAGACAGCCATTAATATCAGAAAAGCATTCCGAACACTTAGCAAAGTCATCACAAGAGTCTAGTAATTTTGGTCAACGCAGGAAGAAAATGGGCAGTAAATGTAAGAACAAAGTGACGGCTGAGAGCAACACCACCACTTGGATTAAGATAACAGGGTAGACTTTTCTTCTCGCTGGGGACCCATGTAGCTGCCTCGGTGGTTCCCAAATCACGCCACCACGATCGATCGTTGAAATTGCAGTTGCGGAGCAGGTGGAGACATTTTGGGCAAGTGACTGGCCCTGCAATTGATTACTACGGCACGGTAGGTGAGCGAGAATGTTATTAAACTAAATCAGTCCGCAGAGTGTTCGTCCTCCTCATCTTTTCCAAGGTTTGGGTTAAATCTGCAGCGTTTAGCAGCCATGGGATCCCTCAAGGAGGAGGTGCCGGAGATGACGCCGGAGGAGGACGAGGTTGCCTGCATGCTGGCCATGACGCTCGGCAGCGCGTCCATCCCGCCCATGACGCTCAGGGCCGCCGTCGAGCTCGGCCTCCTGGAGATCCTGGTTAAAGCCGGGTACGGCGCGAAGCTGAGCCCGGCTGAGATCGTCGCGCAGCTGCCGACCCAGAACCCCCAAGCCCCCGCCATGGTGGACCGCATCCTCCGCCTCCTCGCCGCCTACGACGTCGTCGCGTGCTCCGTCGAGGCCGGCGCCGACGGCCGGGTGGGGCGGAAGTACGGCGCGGCGCCGGCGTGCAAGTACCTGACCAAGAACGAGGACGGCGTGTCCATGGCCGCGCTGGTGTTGATGAACCAGGACAAGGTCCTGATGGAGAGCTGGTACGAGATCCAATCTTTTCTGACTTTCCTTTTTCGATTCATCGAGAGGAATTCAGTTTAATTAATTCATCGGCAGGTACCACATGACGGAGGCGGTGCTCGACGGCGGCATCCCCTTCAACAAGGCCTACGGCATGACGGCGTTCGAGTACCACGGCACCGACCCGCGGTTCAACTCGGTGTTCAACGAGGGCATGAAGAACCACTCCATCATCTTCACCAAGAAGCTGCTCGAGAACTACCGCGGCTTCGACGGCATCCAGGTGCTCGTCGACGTCGGAGGAGGCGTCGGCGGCACCCTCTCCATGATTACCGCCAAGTACCCTGGCATCAAGGGCATCAATTTCGACCTTCCCCACGTCATCTCCGAAGCTCCAGCTTTTCCAGGTCAAAGCTCAATAGATTCAACAATTACTCACCTAGAAAATTAAATTAACTCATCAATTCTCTCCAATTTGGAGATCGATGCAGGAGTTGAACATGTTGGTGGAGACATGTTTGTGAGTGTCCCAAATGGCGACGCCATATTTATGAAGGTCAAATTGTGCTAATCTCCAACTTAAATATTAAAACAGAGCAGCCTTTAATTTGTTTCTGATCTGTATTTTCGGGATCTTCCTGCAGTGGATTCTTCACGACTGGAGCGACGAGCACTGTGCCAAGATACTGGAGAACTGTCGGAAGGCGCTGCCGGAGAAGGGGAAGGTGATGCTGTACGAGTGCATAATTCCGGCGGTGCCGGAGGTGAATCTCCGGGCGCAGGGAGTGTTGCACATGGATCTGGTGATGCTGGCTCACAACCCGGGAGGGAAGGAGAGAACCAAGGAGGAGTTCGAGGCCTTAGCGACTCAAGCAGGGTTCCAAGGGTTCAAGTCCACGTATATTTACGCAAATACGTATATCATAGAGTTCACCAAGTAGGGACCGTGATGGAGGAGATGCCATATTTGCTTGTATCAGTCATCCTGTTTGGTGAGAGGCTATTGTTGCGGTTGTTATCTGCTATTACAGTTTGTTAGATCATCCATTAATGCAATATTTCTTTCTCGTGATATATAAACAATGGAGTTGGTTGAGATGAGATTGGTCTTTCCTGGACTCCGATGAGGTGTGCTGCTTTTTCTCTGCCCAACTATTTTCTAAAAGTCAACTTAAGTTTCATGTCCCTCACATGAAAGCCCGGCGAGGATGCCAGGGGCCGTCAGGAAACAAGTCTGATTCATCTGACTGTATCTGCTATTACAGTTTATGTTTTTATATCTGGATTGAAATTACATACTTCCACGATATGAAAATTAATTTTCTTATCGATTAAGTTATATTTCTGTGAGATTATTAATCATAATTTGATAATTAATTATAATATATTTTATAGAAATTTTTCTTTCCTATAGAGTACGAACTCTGAGAGTTAGGTTTCTAGATCGTACATCATGAACTTTTTTCGATTTACTTTAATAATTAATGATAATGACCGAACTAATTATCTGAGATTCATATGATACTGATTTATCATTCTAGATTGTACTTTCTGTACCGAGTGTTTGATGTTTGATCAATTGAATTTAAACAAACACAAATAAAAATCTATAGATTTAAGATTAAATACCAAATTATGATAAACAAAAATTGATGAGTGCAAGTTGTTGTCTATGTAATATCAACGATGAATGTAAAAACTATGATATAATGTTGTTGTTATAATACACTTGTTTTTATAGGGAACGATGCGGACGGTGAGTTATCAAAGAACAGCCTACGAGGACAGTGATGGGGAGAAGACGATCGTGCCTTACGAGATCAACACGAGCGTTAATGGGAATACACCGGGAGATTTTCCGACGGAGCCCACTCCGACGCTCAAATCAGGAATGAGAATTCTTTTAGGAGGAAAACGAGGAAGCAGGATTTTGTTAAGTTCGGAAAACTTACCCTCTTACATGGATGTCGAAACACCTTATATACCAGAGGGTTTGGTCACACATGTCTCCACGTTCTCCTCCACGTTCCTTAATCATCAGTTACGTGATAACTTTTAGGTAGCGGCCGCTGCGATCACTAAGGCCTTAATTACAGCGTGTAGCGGATAATAATTATTCAATGGCTTTCCTATTTTGGAAAGAGGAACGACTACTTGAAGTCAGGCTATATGATATATTGATCTTTATGCTTCACTCTCCCGAGTTGGTCTCGGGGCTCATCTCCCGAGCTGACCTCAGAACCTTTATTTGTTTTACCAAGAGGGTCTTGAGAACCTAAAGCTCGGCATGACCTCGGGCGTTTGTCCTCCTCAGGTGGTCTCGGAAGCCTAAAGCCCAACATGACCTCGAGCGTCTGTCCTCCCGGGTAGTCTCAGGAGTCCGACCGCCTGATCTGAGCTCGGGCGTCTGTCCTCCTGAGGTGATCTCGGGAGCCCAAAGCCCGACATGACCTTGAGTGTCTGTCCTCCCGAGGTGATCTCGAGATCCCAAACTCCAGCATGACCTCGGGCGTCTGTCCTCCCGAGGTAGTCTCGGGAGTCAAATCGCCTGATCTAACTTTGGACGTATGTCCTCCCGAGGTGGTCTCGGGAGCCCGACCTGGACACTCAGGTTCAGTGGACCATGACACGTAGCTTCCCCATGCCACGTGTCCACTCTGGGATGCTCAACCCCATCACAAGTCTCTCCTTTCAAGTCTAATTGAAGGAAGTGTGACTGACTGATTAGATTGGTGGTACAGCGAAGGGAAGCTACACATATGTGGGTCCATATATCCATTACTTCTCCTTTAGCGTCTTATCGAGTCTGAGGAATCGAAACATTCGTCCCTTGGCCTGAGGCAGTCTTTTGAATTAGTCCGAAAGTCCCTGTGAGTTTTGAGGCGAGGCAATGATAGCTGTCTATTACTCATTAAAAGAGCATAAGGTCTTTTAATGGTGACAAAACATCTCTACGAATGTAACCTTGCCACGTGTACAAATCTTTTCTTTGCGATCTCCTGTTGATACGCAAGGCCATACCAAACGACGATCGTAAAGAGGGACGACGCCTCGAGATGGGCGGTCATCACCGTCCACGTGTCGTGCCCCCATTGTCCGCACGAGAGCAGCATCTTCTTTATAAAAAGGGAAGGCGAAAGCGTTCGTCCGCCTTCTTACATCGTCGATTAGCAGGGTTTGTGCACTTCGTTCCCGCCTACTATCATCTTCTTTCACTAGGGCTTCTTCCTCACACGTAAGTTTCCTTCCTCTTCCATCTTCTTCTCCTTCTCTCATTAGAAATCATGGGCAAGGAAGGGAAAAAGGATCAAAGTAGAAAGGAGATACCGGAGAAGGAGGAGACTTACCGCCTGGAGTGGTACGAAGCCACTTCCTCTAGGGTTAAGTCGAAGACCCTCTGAGCCGCATGCGAAACGTACGACATTCCAGCGGAATTGGAGGTAGAAGTCTCTAGGGTAGATCAGTCCCCCGTAAAATCTCCTCTAGGATTTTTCACTTTCTTCCTAGGGCAGGTAGAACTAGGACTCCGCTTTCCTCTTTCACCTTTTTTCATGAGCATATATTCATATTTTGATATCCCTCTAAATCAAATGGCTCCCAATTCCTTCGCCCAGATGGGCGGGACGTTCATCCTTTTCAAACTCTTCGACATTCCCTTGACCCCACGCTTTTTTCATTTCTTCTTCCTTCCAACCCTATCGTCTAGGGGGGCTTTCAGCTTCACGACTTGCCCTAGCCATAGGTTTATAGGAAGTCTTCCTTCCTCCCATAAGGGATGAAAGAAACGTTTCTTTTTCATCCGGCTCCCTGAGCGCCCCTTCGGCCCATCCACTGCAGGGAAGACCTACCGGCCATTTCAGAGTTGGCCGACTTTCAACAGGATCCGGGGTATCACTGGGCCAGAGGCATCCTGGCTAGCATGGGGTTCCACGACCCCCACTTGGTGCAATGTGAAGAGCTCTTATACCAGGCCGGGCTCAGCTCCAAAGCCACAAGCATTAGCCCCAGCCTCAGTAAGTTCTCATTTTTATTAAATGTTTGTTGATTCTAACTGATGTCCTTTTGCTTTTGTATTGCAGAGGACATCAACCGACTCCTTAAATGGGAGCAGGCCAATGAACAAGCCCTCGCCCCTCCTCCAGCGCCCACCGCCTCGTTGATCGACTCGGCCGAAGAATCAGAGGAGACGATGGAGCGACCTGATGACCAAGGAACCGACCCCTCCCCCGTACTCATGGAGACGGGAGGTGATGAGGAAGAGCCTGCGTCTCAGGCTCCTGCACCTCAGGCGTGTTCTCCGATGGTCGAAGCAACAGGGAAGATGAGGCAGAAGAGGCTTGGCAAACGGCCTGCTTCTCATCCCCCCTGGAGGAGGTTGAGGAAACTCACACCTCCCGAGCTCCCAACAATCACCGAGGAAGAGGATACGATGCCCCTCTCCAAGCGCTTCAAACAGCCAACCCCTCAAGCGACGGAGCATCAGACCGCCATCACCACCTTGGTCAATTCCTCGAACACGCGGAAAGGCAAGCAGGTAGTGCCAACAATGCAAGCATGCAGTGCAAGCAGAGGACATCCGCTGGCTGTATGAAAACTCGGAGCGAGCCCAAGCGCAAATCCGAGCCTGTGCGGAGTAGCTCGAAGAGGTCAGGGAGGAACAGGTTCGGCTATCCTCCGAAGCGACCGAGCTAAGGATTAGCTGGGACGCAGCTGTAGAAGAACTTCAAAAGTATAAAGCTGATGAAGAGCCCCGGCTTGTAGAGTTAGAGGTGGCGCCCAAGGCCAAGTTCCTCCAGTCGGATGAATTTGGTGACCTCTTAGTAGGCCAGGTACTGAGACGTTTGAAGCAGGGCCTCAACAGGGAAATCCAACAGATCAGCTGAGCGGGAGTGTTGAAGCCAGACGCCGACCTCAGCTCCCTCAGCATCAACCAAGCCTAGGATAAGCTGCTGCCCGAGGAGAAGGAGTTATAATTCCTCCTGTTTGTCTTCATATTTTGTATTTTCCATTTTTTTTCTTTTTTGATTTCCAAATGTAAGTTAAATGTAACTAAGAATTTTGAATGAAGCATTTGACTCCATTACAAGATAAACACAAGTTGAAATTACACTAAAATAAAAGGGCAGGGGAGACAAACATGCTTCATTCAATTCAGTGTACATTTTTATAAGGTACAAAAGAACAAAAGAAAATGAAGCAGAAGACATGTACTTCGAAAAAGACATACTCATAAGTACTCTTGTTCTTTTTACCTTATATAAATGTACTCTGAATTGAGTGAAGCATGTTTGTCTCCCGTGTCCTTTTATTTTAGTATAATTTCAACTTGTGTTTGTCTTGTAATCTTGATTGAATACACTTCGAGTGCAACCTTCACCCATAATGGAAATATATTCATCTGCTGCCCGTCAATAGTTGTATTTCTGGGGTCTTATGCAACTCCAGATGTTATGGATCCAGGTCATTCTCGGTGGCATCTCCTCAGCTCAGCATCTCAAGCATCCTCGGCACTACAAAGTGGTAAAAACTTAGATGACCCTGGTCGGGCATCCTCGGTACCACGACCTAGCTAATTCGCCTCGGGCATCTGCAGCACCGCGCGATGGTGGGAGGATTATGCTTCTCCTGGCCGGGTATCCGCAGCACCACGACCAGGCCTACACATCTTGGACATCTGCAGCACCATGAGATGGTAGGAGTGTATGCTCCTCCTGGTCGGACATCCGCAACACCACGATCAGGCATATCCATCTCGGGCATCACAGTACCACGAGATAGTAGGGATTTATGCTCCTCCTGGTCGGGCATCTGCAGGACCACGACCAGGCCTACCCATCTCGGGCATCCACAGGACCACGAGATGGTAGGAGTTTATGCTCCTCCTGGTTGGGCATCCGCAGCACCATGACTAGGCATACCCAGCTCGGGTATCCACAGCACCATGACATGGTGGGAGGTTTATGCTTCTCCTGGCTGGGCATCTGCAGCACCACGACCAGGCTTACATATCTCGGGCATCCACGACACCATGAGATGGTAGTAGTGTATGCTCCTCCTGGTCGGGCATCCACAACACCATGATCAGGCCTACCCATCTCGGGCATCCGCAGCACCACAAGATGGTAAGAGTGTATGCTCCTCCTAGTCGGGCATCCGCAACACCACGACCAGGCATACACATCTCGGGCATCCACAGCACCACGAGATGGTAGGAGCGTATGCTTCTCCTGACCGGGCATCCGCAACACCACGACTAGTCCTACCCATTTTGAGCATCCGCAGCACCACGGGATGGTAGGAGTGTATTCTCCTCCTAGTCGGGCATCCACAGCACCACGACCAGACCTATACGTCTCGAGCATTCGCAGTACCATGAGATGGTAGGAGTGTATGCTCCTCCTGGTCGGGCATCCGCAGCGCAATGACCAGGCCTACCAATCTTGGGCATTCGTAGCACCACGAGATGGTAGGAGTGTATGCTCCTCCTGGTCGAGCATCCGCATCACCACGACCAGGCCTACCCATCTTAGGCATCCGCAACACCACGAGATGGTAGGATCTTCAAGCAATTACGTTGGGTCTTGATGAGACATCTTGTTTATTTCATTATTGAAACTGCAAAGCAGTAGAAATACACAAACAAATACATAATGTATCTCACAAGGCTCATCGAGTACGATAGGGCCGGAGGTGATTTGTATGCCATGGCTTATCCAGCTTTTTGCCCTTGTCATCTTGTAAATAATAACTGCCTCCGGTGAGGTTTTTGACGACCATGTAGGGCCCGCTCCACTGTGGCTCGAGCTTTCTGGGATCACATACCGGCTTGATTCTCTTCCAGACCTTGTCTCTGACTTGAAAATTCGGACAATTACTCAGCGATTATATGCTTGTTGCATACGCTGCCTATATGCCACTAGTCGGGTAGCTGCCTTATCCCATACCTCAGCTACCAGGTTCAGGTTAATCAACCATTCTTGATCATTGTCTTTTTGATTGTAGTGTTGTCACTGGACGGACTCCTCGCCAACTTCCACCGGAATTACTGCCTCCGCTCCATATACCAGATTGAAAGGACTCTGGCCGGTTCCTTCCCTGGGAGTAGTGCGGTAGGACTATAGAATGCTGGAGAGCTCATCGACCCAGCTACCTCCGACGTGGTCCAACTTTATCTTGATCCCCCTGATGATCTCCCAGTTGACAACTTCTGCTTGGCCATTGCCCTGGGGATGTGCGACTGAAGTGAAGACTTGGCGAATACTCAGTCCTTCACACTATTCTTTGAGTTTACGTCCTACAAACTGTTTGCCATCATCCGACACCACTTTGTGAGAAATGTCGTACTTACAGACGATGTCCCTCCACAGGATCTTCATCACGACGACCTCCATGATGTGCACAAGTGGTTCAGCTTCAACCCATTTGGAGAAGTAGTCAACCAGGACTAATAAGAACTTCATTTGCTGAAACCCCATTGGAAAAGGGCCCACAATGTCCATTCCCCATTGATCGAAGGGGCAGGAGACTGTAGAAACTCGAAGTAGTTCCGTGGGGCGATGATTGATATGCTGATTCTTTTGAAAGGTCTCGCATCCAACGACAAACATGACGACATCTGCTTGCAGCGTCGGCCAAAAGTATCCTGCCAGGATAATCTTCCTAGCTAGAGATCTCCCCCAACATGGCTCCCGCATATGCCTTCGTGAATCTCTCTCATGATGTAGTCGGCTTTCTCTAGACCGACGCACTTGAGCAAAGGCCGAGCGAAGGCTCTTTTGTATAGTTGCTCCCTGATCAGTGTAAACCTAGAAGCCCAACGCCGAAAAAATCGAACTTCCTTATCACCTGTCGACGTAGCTCCACTGCGTAGGAACTCTGATGACCCCGAACTATAGGTGTCACGAATGTGGGTCTCAAAATTTAGATATGTGTAAAGCTGGAAACCCTTTTTGCTAGCAAAGATGAAAACGTAGTAAAGGGGCCACAGGTCGTATTTTTCTTAGGACTAGTGGAGATTGTTTGATTCGAGCTCGAGTTTATGTGTCGTTGATATTTTTGGGTTTCAAATAAAATCTGGGTTTGGGTTGCAATCAGAAATGAAAAACACAAATAAAAGTAAAGACACTTAACTAAATGAACTAATAAGATAAATGTAACTAATGAACTCAGCTAATGGGAAATTAATCAACCAATTCAAAGTAGCCACACTTGAAGAACAAAATTGATGTGAAATGCAATCCAATTGCTAAGCAAATGAATAAAAGCAGTGATGGCAATTTTCGGAAACAAGCAACTTAAAACAAATGTTAGCTACGAAATTCAGTAATCAAACTTTAAACAAACTCAACACAAACTAGCTGCAATTTCCGGAAGCAAACAAATGCAGAGAAAATTCAGAAGTAGCCGAATGCAAGACTAACTGAATTCAAATGCAATGGAACTCCAATGCCAAAACTTCACTGACACAAACTGCAGCAATGAGTAAAAGGAAACTTGATACGCAAGGAGTAAAAGAACCCTATGTGCCAAAATAAAAATTTGATACTAAGTGCCAAAGCTCTAACTGACAATTCAGAATTTACACTGATCAATGCAGCTTGAAGACAAGGCTATAGTGAAGTAATATGCATGAATAAGTGAATGAATTCAGAAATAAAAGCAGAAATTTAGAACACTGCAGGCAGAAATTCAGAAATTAAAACAACAACCTAATGCAGAACAATAGAACAGATTTGGAATCGAGTGCACAATTCTAACTCCAGAAGATATTCAAAAGAACTAATGCTTCATTGGTACCACTTCAGAATTGATGAGCCGAAACATTACAGCATTAAACTGCTACTGCCGAATGCAGAATTCAAATGCAGGGATGTAGAAACAACTCAAATACAGATCAAGCAAATCAAGCTGAGACTAAGTGCTCAAAGCTAGTGTTCAAATTCGATGCAGAAGATCTAAGCTCACTAACATAAAGTTCAGAAATACTAAACTGAAAGTTGGTACGCAAACTAGACGGATACGCAACAATGCTGAGCAAAAAAATGCAGAAATGCAACTAAATTCAGAATTGATTCAAATGCAAAACAAGCTAATCAAAGTAAAATCGTTCACTAATTAAGCAATTTAACTAATTACTTTGCAGAATATAAACCTACTGAATGCAGAAACTGATCCAATAAAACTGATACAAGGTTCAGAATTGAAAATGGCTGCAGAAATCGAAATTACTATTAATAACAGAAATTCATTAAGAAAACTATCATCAATCCCTTCTCTTAGCTCAAGAACTCCTTACCGTCACACAAGGGTGAGCCTCGAACCCGTAAGCTCAACAAATCGCTGGGAAAACTGTCTCTGCGAATCAATCCAACTTAGCTTTGCTCAAATCTGAAAACCCCATTCGATCTCCTCAATCCAGCTGTGTCCGATTGCGCTGATGGCTTGGGGATTATCCGAGCATCCAGGGAACCCCTCCAGATGGCTCAGATGGATGGAAATGGCACACAACCGAGACCGAGGCACTCAAACGGCAAAACTGATGAAACCTCGCTCAGCTCTGTTCTTGGGCAAATTGGAGCTGGATTCTTCACGGTGAGATCTTCCCAATGACCTAGAACTTGCTCTAAGATCGGAATTGATGTGGTCACGCCTTCGGATGAAGAAATTTACTGAAGAACACGAAGAACAATCGAAGAAAACGAGCTGCGGCGAAGAAGACGCGACAAGCTGCTTGCTGGGGATTTTTGGCTTAAATATTTTGAAATCAACGGCTGAGATTGTTTTGGATGAATCCAACGGTCGGATCTTCTCTGATCGAACCCAAACTCTACAGATCTCAATCATGGGTCAGGATCTACCTCTCAGTGGCTCGGATTCACCTGATTTGCAATGGATGGCTCAGATCTACCTGCTCTTTGAATGGACGGTCTAGATCCTATTGAGCTTGATCCAACGGCTAAATGATCTCTGATTTGGATGAAAATTTCAGATCTTGACCTGAGTGCTTGATCAGTTTTAACCCTAGCTCGAATTGAGTCAAAAGTTCTCAGAGGCCTCAGATCTAGCCGTTTTTGAATCGGACGACTCATATTAGTCGGATGCTTGATCGCTCGATCCGGTCCGCTTCTGACTCAAGTTTGACCCATCATGACCTAGGTCCATGACCCTTCCAAGCCTATAAAAGTAAATCAACAATTTAGTAGCAAAATAATTCCAAATGTATTAAGATTTACAATAAAGTCCAGAATAGAATAAATTCATAAAACCTAGGATAAATCCAATATTAAACAGGTAAAATATGGGTCAAACTGGGATTTAAGAATATAAAATGATCAATAAAATAACACTTATCAAACTCCACATAGGGCTCGGTCAAATCAGGTAACGCAGTGTGAACGACCTCTCCTTCGATCTGAGCCACCGCTCCTTCTGTAGCACTGGGCTCATCCAGCATACACGAGGTAATAGAGCTGGCCAACTTGGCTAGCTCGTCTGCCTTAACATTGTCGGCTCTAGAGATCTTCTGTAGGACAACCTCGGTGAAAGCGAACCTTAGCTGCTCATAGATGGTCACATACTTTTGCAGGCGCTCATTCATTATTTTAAATTCGCCTTTTATTTGATGGGTGACGAGCTGAGAGTCCCAGTGCAAGATGACCCAAGAAACTCCCACTTGCTTGGCTGCTTGTAACCCTGCTAGAATCGCCTCGTATTCGGCTTCGTTGTTGGTGGCCCGGAAGTGGAGTCGGATGGATAAATGTAATGTATCTCCCCTGGGGGAAACCATCAGAACTCCAACCCCCGCTGTGCTTGCTGTTGGAGGAACCATCAACATATACTTTCCATACTCCATCAGCTTCTGGCTCTGGGACAGCTTCGAGCATGAAATCAGCAAGAGCTTGAGCCTTGATAGCGGTACGGGGGTGGTATTCAATCACATACTCGCTTAACTCTATTGTCCACTTGATCAGCTGATCTGAAGCTTCCGGATTAGTGAGGGCGCGCCCAAGCGGGATATTGGTGAGTACCACAATGGGATGTGCTAAGAAATATGTCCTGAGTATTCGGGCCATTAGTACCAAAGCATAGGCCAACTTCTCCATAGTAGTATACCATGTCTTTGCGTCCTTCAGGAGATGCCCAAAGAAGTAGGCGGGGTGCTGAACAGTCTCTTCTTCCCGAATGAGCGCAGAGCCCACCGCTTGTTCAGCTACGGACAGGTAGACGAACAATGTTTCTCCCTCCAATGGCTTATAAAGGATGGGGAGCTTGGCGAAGTATGCCTTTAAATCAGTGAAAGTCTTCTCGCACTGGTTGTCCCAATAGAACTTGACTTCCTTCCTCAGAATCTTGAAGAACGGTAGGGTCCTGTCAGCAAATTTGGAGATGAACCTGGACAGGACTGTAATTCTGTTATTCAATCGTTATACGTCCTTAAAGTTGCAAGGAGATGGCATGTCGAGGATGACTTTCACTTTTTTTTTGAGTTAACTTCAATCCTTATTTCCATTACCATGTATCCGAGGAACCGACCACTTTGCACCCCAAACAAACATTTAGCGGGGTTCAGTTTCAACTTACTGGCCCTCAAGGTGGTGAACGTCTCTTCCAGGTCGACTATCATGTCTTCCCCCTTGTCTGTCTTGACTAGGATGTCATCCACATATACTTCAATATTCCTCCCTATCTAGTGGCGAAAGATCTTATCCATCATCCGCTGATAGATTACCCCTGCATTGCGCAACCCAAACGACATGACATTGTAGCAGTAAGTACCATCTGTCGTCATGAAACTGACCTTTTCTTGGTCTTCACGAGCGAGAGGAACTTGATGATATCCTTGGTAAGCATCCAATATTGAAATAAAATCGCAGCCAGAGGTAGAATCCACTAGACGATCAATCTGAGGCAAGGGGTCACAATCTTTATGGCAGACTTTATTTAAATCTCTAAAATCAATACAGACCCGCCATTTACCCCGGGCTTAGGGACAAGTACTACATTAGTTAGCCATGTCGGGAATTGCACTTCTCTTATATGTCCGACCTTCAACAACTTGGCGACTTCTTCTCTGATGATCTTGTCCTACTCGGGGGTGAAATGTCTCCGCCTTTGCTTCACCGGCCGAGTTCCCGGGGTTATGTGTAGGCGATGTGTGGCCAAAACAGGGGGGACTCCTTTGATCTCTTCGGTAGCCCACGCAAACACGTCTCGATGGACCTTCAAGCAGCTGATCAGACGACTTCTCAGCTCGGGTGTATGGTCAACCACAATCCTTGTGTTCCCCCTGTCTATTGAGGATGAATCTGGACCTCCTCGCTTTCGACCTTCCTACGTTCTTCTTTGGGTCCCACTTCTTCTCGAGGATTGGCAAGGTTGATTTGTAGCACCTCATGCGTCCTCGGGTTCTTATGGGCTTCGGTCCTGATCTCCCCACTATAGGATCGCCGGGAAACTAACTAGTCCTCTTTGACCTTGGCCACCTTCTCACCCACCAGGAACTTGATCTTCTGGTGGTAGACTGAGACCACCGGTTGGAATAAGCTGAGCGTTGGACGCCCCAGGATGGGTTGTAGGACGACGGAGCATCTACGATCATGAAGGGAGTCCTCCTCGTCCCCTCCAACGTATCATCTCCCAGCGACAGGGATAGGGAGATCTGCCCTATCGGCTGCACTAAGTATCCGGTGAAGCCAAAGAGAGGGGTGGAGACCGGATGCAGTTCATCCTCGTCGATTGGCATATGATCTAGAGCCGCCTTATACAGGATATTGACGAAATTACCTGTATCCACAAAGGCGCACTTAACCTCATAGTTAGCTATGTGTACGAGGATTACCAGTGCATCTTCATGGGGAGCTTCCACGTCCTCCAGATCATCAGGGTCGACTGAAATAATCGGGCCCTGACGCTTGTCGTTGTTGGTCCCGATGTCATAGTTCTCCAGTCGACGGGTATGGGCCTTCCTCGCCCGATGAGAGTCTCCTCCAGTAGGTCCTCCGGAGATCACTCCCACATGGCTTGATAGAGGCTTGCACATCAGAGTCTTGCCCTTCTTGGGATCTCTTTTGGGGGAGATAGATTGGTGGGGCACTATCTCCAGACTCCTTCCTCTCGAACGCGACCGAGATCACCTCACGGCCTTATCATCCCCTGATTGTCATCGACGAGGGGAAGGACTTCATCGAGGGGATTGCCGTCGGTGCCTCACTTTATTCCTCCATTTGCAGGGCTTGGTATTTGGATCCTGAGATCTCCTCTTCTTCAAGGCGAAACACTCCTTTGTAGAGTGTGTTGTACTATTGTGGAAGTCGCAGTACTTCTTGTTGGAGCAATCGGCCCTAGGATGGTCCGGAGTGACCATGGGTTTTGATGTTTGGGCAAAGGGTTTAAGTTAGGTTTACCCTTGTAATTGATATGCGTATATGGAGTGTGCAGGTTATATAGGTTACGCATATGGACCTGACTGGACGGCCTCAGTACGGTGAAGGATGGCATGGAGGCCAGCTGGAGGCTAGCGTGCGCATCTGAGGGACCATGGAGTGCAGGACGATGAGCTGATGGGCGCGGACTTCGAGGCGTACGTGAAGGGTGGCATGGATGCAAGCTGGAGGCTTGCGTGCGCATCCGAGGGACGAGGGCCGAAGATGAAGAGGGCGCGAAGGCAACAGTCGAGGCTGCGGAGGAGGAGTCAGTCGAGTCATGAGGATACGAGTGCTGTGTGAATGTACTCGGGAAGTCCTAGGGGTCGAGTGCTGAGTGGAATGTACTCGGGGAGGCAAAACCCTAGGTTGGTAGACAAGGCAGTCGACTGCCAGGTTGGGCAGTCGACTGCTAGAACCCACAGAAGGGTTCTGGTCGATTGGCAGTCGACTGTCAGTTGGGGCAGTCGACTAGGAGCAGTCAACTGCCCCTGGGAGCAGTCGACTGCTAGTTGCCTGGAAGCCACGAAAAGTCGAACGTTGGGTGTAACGGTCGGATTTTAAGTGGCACCAGTCGACTGCCCTGGGGGCAGTCGACTGGTGGCGTGATTTTCAGCCCGAATCTATTTAAAAGGGGACTCGATCGGGCTGGGGTTTCTTGACGAAACTTGTCTTGGTTAAGGGCAAGTTAGTAGTCTTCGTGTCCAGAGCTTTGTTTGGTGTTGTGGTGAGGTTTCTCCACCCATAAGGAGCGACACGTGATAGCCGGAGGTTATCCGGGGAGTGATCCACCGACGGATTGTTGGATTAGTCACCCGGCCGGAGTGGATACCAACTAAATCGGTTTGTTAGCATTGTTTCTTTGTTATTATTGTTTTTATTTATATTTCCGCTGCGCTAACAATATTGTAGAGTAAAGAGAATCGACAAATCGCTATTCACCCCCCTCTAGCTAGGGCAATGATCCTAACAATTGGTATCAGAGCAAGGACCGCTCTTGATCGGACTAACCGCCGAGGGAGCATATGCTAGAGGAGAAAGCTATGGAGGACAAGTTGGGTGAAGACATTTACACTCCGCCGGCCTACAACCATGAGGATTTTGGGTATTGGAAATCGAGAATGGAGACATGGTTGGGCATGGAATGGGAGTGCTTGATGATGATAAATGAGCCCTTCGAAATTCCAAAGGACAAGCACGGCAAGAAGCTTCATCCTAGATGTTGGACTCAAGAGCAACAAGCCTATTCCAAGGCAAACGAAAAGGTAATGAGTATTTTAGTAAATCTTTTGCCTAACAATGTTTTGAGTTGTGTAGGTGAGTACAAAAATGCCCATGAATTGTGGAGAAAATTGAAAGAAATCCATGAGAAGCCTACACAATCTCAAGAGTCCACAGAAATGGATTTAATGGTACAAGAAGAAGAAAGTGAGAGGTCCTCCACCTCATCAAGAGAGGAAGATGAGGAATCAAGTTCAAGAAGGGAGGGGGAGGAGAGACCCTCATCCGTACAAATACAAGAAGAAGCTTCAACCTCCACTCCAACCTCCACTAAAGCAAGAGCCAAGGACCATATCACATGCTTTGGGTGTAATGAAAAGGGGCACTATAAGGATAAGTGTCCACTAGGTAAGAAAAAGGAGGTACACCCTAAACCCATTGTAAATTTCTTTAAAGCTAATGTGGGTTGTAGAATTGGTGAAGCTCAAGCTAAAAGGAAGAAGATTCGATGCTTCACATGTGGAGAACTAGGGCATTATCACACTAAATGCCCTAGAAAAGGTGAGCTAAAGAAGATGAAAAATCTAAGAAGATGGGAAAAAGAAGAAAGAAGGAAGAGAAGAAGCTCACAACAAGGAAGGACTACAAGGGTAAGGGAGGTACCCTCTAACCCTAGTTTAAAAAGAAATTCGATTTCAAGTTCTTCACATTTCAAGAATCATGTTAATTATCCATCCATGCATGCTAGTGTTAATGAAAAATGTCTAATGGTGCATAACTTTGGATTTAGATATAATGATAGGAATAGAAGCATGCATCATGATCAACCCAAGACCTCTAGACCTAAGGATCATGGTACTAAACCCAACAAAGGGAAAAATGTGCCTAAGAAAATGGGTAGTTCTAGGGATGTCCAAAGTGGACATATGGACTCCAAAATTAAAGGTCTAGAAAGGGAAAATCAAGCCTTGAGAGCAAGGCTTGATACTTTAGAAAATGCCCTAGAAAGATTCACGGTTGGATCTAAGGGCTTAGACATGGTGTTGGGTAGCATCAAACCAAACTATGATAGATCGGGATTGGGGTACCGATCTAAGACCTCCAAGGGAAATGAAAAGAAATATGCTGGAGAAGCATACAATCTTAGCAAGGAGGGAAAGTCTAAGGATGGCAAGAGAATGCCATCCAAGGGTAAAAAGAGTGACCTAACCAAGGACAAGGTGTCCAAGGTTAAAAAGGTCAATTTTGTAGGCCAAGAGTCATCGGTGGCACACCGGTGTGGTTTAGCATTTGTTGAGTCACCTAGGAAGGTGGCTAGGGCTCAGAGCTCAAGGGGGAGCTCTAGGAGCCTTTGGGGTCCATGGTAGATGGATCTCAAAAGGTTCTCCCTTAGGAAATTGGGTGAAATGTGCCAAAAAGGATTGGAAGACTTGGGTAAGTCTTAATCCTAGATTTTGGCACATCAAAAGGAGAATTTAGGGAGAAAAGGTGAAAAAGGAGCTATATTTCATAAAATTGAGGTTAAATGGTGGAATACCATGTATTTCAGTGGTAGA
This sequence comes from Boesenbergia rotunda, assembly GCA_024364735.1. Classification (NCBI taxonomy): domain Eukaryota; kingdom Viridiplantae; phylum Streptophyta; class Magnoliopsida; order Zingiberales; family Zingiberaceae; genus Boesenbergia; species Boesenbergia rotunda. The sequence goes on along the minus strand of JAGFNQ010006807.1, from coordinate 329,883 downwards.
AAAGAATTATGATCAAGGAGAAGTGAATGCATTGAAGAGAAGTGAGAATTAGAACTTCTAGGATGAGTTTATTTGATACACTTTGGAAGAAGTAGAGTTTTGTGTCAATCTTGGGATCCGGAGTACATTTATTTGGAAACATATTTTTCCCAAGTAGATGTTGGCTTCACAAATCTCCCCACAAAATTTCAGATTTTTTGGAGATTTGTAGGATTTCTACGACATTTCTGAAATTCACCAAAGAGGGCTGAAATTCAGCCACCAGTTGACTGGCTCAGATACCAGTCGACTGGTGGCAGGCGACTGGGGGTCGACTGGGAGGTCGACCGGGATCTCTGTACGCAGGAAAAACTGAAGGGCAGTCGACTGGGAATACCCCAGTCGACTGGAGCCAGTCGACTGGGACCATCCCAGTCGACTGGTATCAAGCCCAGAAACATTCTGTGAGTTTTGGGAGTCGACTGCCCCAGGGGCAGTCGACTGGTCTGTGGGCTGAAATATGAAAATGGCTATTGGATGATAGAATATGATCCTTGATTATGCTGGTTTAGTTAAGGAGAGCCTCATGGGTTAATGATGGTTCTACTAAATGAGGCCATATGGAAAATTCAAAGAAGTTTTATAAGTTTCTCATGTGTATCTAGGATTTAGAGATAAAAAGGGGAAACTGTCGTCATATTAAGGATATGGACAAAGAAATGAATTGAGGGCAACTCCATGCGTCAAATTATGATGGGTAGATTTGACAAACACATGGAATTAGAAACGAATTTGAAAGTTGATACTTAATGCAAAATCCTTAAGAAACTTCGATGTGTATCAAAAGTCAAGCACACTTGATGTTTCCATGATATCATATTTTTGTAGGATAGGGTATATCCTAGCAAGTGTGTTTGCAAACTTTAGAGTTTTTAGACTTTTGTTGAGTTCTTTTTGCACTAAGGGGAAGGTTGCTTGGGAGCAAGCCTTAATGGTGTCCAAAAGGGAAGAACTCGAATGTTGGGATGGGGATAACTCAACATGGTGTTTAGGAGGTTAAGTTGGGTAGAACTTAGCCTGGGAAAAATGAAAATTGGGAGAAGGCATGGGTAAAGGGGGAGGTTGCCTCCTAGTTGCCTTGATTTTCATTTTGAAATTTTTGGGTTTTGTGTCAAACTTGGGAATGGTGATAGATACATGGGTAGATGTATTTTTCCCAAGTAGGTATAGGTTTCACAAGGTTGTCCACAAAGTTTGGAAATTTTGGAAATTTATGGAATTTCTGGCGCGTTTCTGAAATTCGGCCAGAAAATTGATTATCAGAGTATCAGTCGACTGGCCTGGGGGCAGTCGACTGGTCAGGGCTGGTGTGGGTATCCAGCAGCTGACTTGGGATTCAAATGACAAGGAACAAGTGTATGGGGGTCTAGTACACTAGGTTTGGGTCATTAGGGATGTTAAGAACCAATAATTGGGTAATTATTGGGTTCTTTTTGATGTATGGCAAAGGGGGAGAAGTTTGGGTTTAAGTTGGGAAACTAAACTTACCTTTGCTAGAAACCCTGGGTTTAGGGGGAGCTAAGATTAAGGGGGAGCATGGTTGCTCCATTATTTGGCGTAAGGGGAACCTTGGAGAGGTTCTTAAAAAGTCTTTGTAAGTCCAATGTAGGGGGAGCTTGGGAGAAGCTTTAAAAAGTCTGTTTTGGTGAAAATTCCTAACTTGGGAAGTTAGGTGTGTAGAAAATCCTAACTTGGAGGGTTAGGTGTGGGATGCCTTGGGATAGGATCCATTTTTGCATTGCATATGCATTTTGTTTTAGCATGGTTTTTGCTATTGACTACTATCTTGCTTTCCCTAACTTAAACGGATTGCCAAACATCAAAAAGGGAGAGATTGTTGGAGCAATCGACCCTAGGATGGTCCGGAGTGACCATGGGTTTTGATGTTTGGGCAAAGGGTTTAAGTTAGGTTTACCCTTGTAATTGATATGCGTATATGGAGTGTGCAGGTTGTACAAGTTACGCATATGGACCTGACTGGACGGCCTCAGTACGGTGAAGGATGGCATGGAGGCCAGCTGGAGGCTGGCGTGCGCATCTGAGGGACCATGGAGTGCAGGACGATGAGCTGATGGGCACGGACTTCGAGGCGTACGTGAAGGGTGGCATGGATGCAAGCTGGAGGCTTGCGTGCGCATCCGAGGGATGAGGGCCGAAGATGAAGAGGGTGCGAAGGCAACAGTCGAGGCTGCGGAGGAGGAGTCAGTCGAGTCATGAGGATACGAGTGCTGTGTGAATGTACTCGGGAAGTCCTAGGGGTCGAGTGCTGAGTGGAATGTACTCGGGGAGGCAAAACCCTAGGTTGGTAGACAGGGCAGTCGACTGCCAGAACCCACAGAAGGGTTCTGGTTGATTGGCAGTCGACTGTCAGTTGGGGCAGTCGACTGGGAGCAGTCGACTGCCCCTGGGAGCAGTCGACTGCTAGTTGCCTGGAAGCCACGAAAAGTCGAACGTTGGGTGTAACGGTCGGATTTTAAGTGGCACCAGTCGACTGCCCTGGGGGCAGTCGACTGGTGGCGTGATTTCTAGCCCGAATCTATTTAAAGGGGGACTCGATCGGGCTGGGGTTTCTTGACGAAACTTGTCTTGGTTAAGGGCAAGTTAGTAGTCTTCGTGTCCAGAGCTTTGTTTGGTGTTGTGGTGAGGTTTCTCCACCCATAAGGAGCGACACGTGATAGCCGGAGGTTATCCGGGGAGTGATCCACCGACGGATTGTTGGATTAGTCACCCGGCCGGGGTGGATACCAACTAAATCGGTTTGTTAGCATTGTTTCTTTGTTATTATTGTTTTTATTTATATTTCTGCTGCGCTAACAATATTGTAGAGTAAAGAGAATCGACAAATCGCTATTCACCCTCCTCTAGCTAGGGCAAAGATCCTAACACTTCTTCTGTGATTCGGGCTCCTAGGTGTCGACCGTCTCCACCAGCCTCTTCTTACCAGCCTAGTGGTCCTTCCCAGAATGAGGATCCTTCGCCCGGGCTGGTGCGGGTGGTACTCTTCTCTCGGATCATACTGAGATCTGCATAGGGGCTCTGGCTAGGTCTTTGCTGTGAGCATGCTGCACCTCTTCGACGTTGACGTGTTTGACGGAGCACCCCAATAAGTCATCGAAATTGGTCGGCGACTTCTTCACCAGTGATCGAAAGAAGTCGCCTTCGGAGAGTCCCTACGTGAAGGCGCTAACGTGGATCTCCGAAGTAGCAGTTGACACATCTTGTGCCACCCAATTGGACTGCTGGATATAATCCTTTAGCGGTTCTTTCGCCTTCTATTTGAGGGCGAACAAATTCAACGTCGTCTTTTGGTATCGACGGTTGCTGGTGAAGTGGTGCAAAAAAGTGGGTCTAAACTCCAGGAAGGAGTTTATAGAACTTTGGAGGAGCCTCTAGAACCATCTCTGGGCGGCCCCTGACAAAGTGTTCAAGAACACCCGACACTTCACACCATCTGTGTACTGGTGTGAGAGAGCCACATTCTCAAATTTATAGATATAGTACTCTGGATCTGTCTTCCCATCGTAATCAGCAATTCCTGGACCACGGAATTGCTTAGGCATGGGGTCTTCTACGATGTCAAGGGAGAAAGGGGTGAAGGGTGCTTTCAGAAGGGCTTTGGGCCCCTCGTTCTTCCTCGGTCCCTCTAGAGTGGAAATGGGAAGACATACAAATAGTTATGATGCAGAGGTCAGGAGGAGTCCTACAGCCCATACAGATTCCAGAGTGGAAATGGAAAGACATAGCCATATTAGACTTCATTGTTGGTCTACCAAAGACAACAAATGATTATGATGCTATCTAGGTAATTGTAGACAGATTGACCAAGGCTGCCCATTTCTTGGCAATCAAAGTGTCTTACTCAATAGAAACACTAGCCCAGTTATATGTTCAGGAAGTGATCCGACTGTACGGAGTTCCGAAGACCATTATCTCCAATAGAGATGGTCGTTTCACTTCGCACTTTTGGGAGTGTGTACAGACAACACTTGGCACTAAACTGAAGTTTAGTACAACTTTCCATCCTCAGATTGATGGGCAGGCAGAAAAAGTAAATCAAGTTTTAGAAGATATGCACATAGCTTGTACATTAGATTTCAAGGGCAGTTGGTGCAAGTACTTATGTTTAGCTGAGTTCGCCTACAATAACAGTTACCAAGCTACTATTGGTATGACGCCTTATGAAACTCTTTATAGTAGAAGAGGTAGATCTCCTATCTGTTGGTATGAAAGTAGTGAGAAGAAGGAAATGGGGTATCAGACTGACCTTATTAATGATACCACAGAAGCTATAAAGAGCATCCGCCAAAGGATAGATACCGCTCAGAGTAGGCAGAAGAGTTATACTGATATGCGGCGTAGACCACTAGAGTTCGAAGTTGGGGATACAATTTTCCTCAAAGTAGCCCCCATGAAAGGAGTAATGAGATTTGGGAAGAAAGACAAGCTATGTCCTTGTTACATAGGACCCTACCTAGTAACGAAAAGAGTTGGCAGGGTAGCTTATGAGTTAGAGCTACATCCAGAGATGTCAGCTATTCACAATGTATTCCATGTCTCAATGCTAAAGAAACATGTTTCCAATTCTAACCAAGTGATTGAGCCACGGATGGTACAAGTTCAAGAAGATCTTAGTTATGAAAGTCGACCTATTCAGATAATAGATCGAGCAGTCAAGAAACTGAGGAACAAAGAGGTACCCCTAGTAAAGGTTCTATGGCTAAACCAGAAGTTTGAAGAGGCAACTTGGGAAATAGAAGATAGCATGAGGCAAAAGTATCCGGAGCTATTCTAAGTTCGAGGACGAACTTTCCATAAAGTAGGGATGTCACGCCCGGAGACCCTGGAGCTGCTGATCCAATAGAAAATCGGACAACACCTCCCCTGTCCGGCGGACAATTTACACACACACACAAGATACAAATAACACAACCACGCAGTTAAATGGCCTCAGGCCTCAAATCCATGCAGAAACAACAGTTATATGATTATAACTATCGAAAAACCAAAGCACGAACTCACCTGAGCTGCCAGGGGGCAGGAACAAAGCCAAAACCCCCACGAAGTCCAACATAGGACTCAAAAGTACAATCCCATCGAATAAAACATGAATACATGTTTGAAACATGGCAATGGAAGCAAAGTATATAACATAGGGTCCATAACCGTAAATCAACACAAACTAAAACAAAGTAAAGCTCCGCTCGAGCTAGGGACTGGCGGCTAGGGCTCTCCTGGCAGGCATCAACCTGAAATAAAAATATATGGCAACGAGGTGAGTCCATAACTCAGCGAATACCCAACCGATATGCATAGAAAGTTATACTAACAATAAGAGTTCAGCTAATACAGTCTCATATCAACAGTAGGGAAAGACTAGTACTGAACATACCGAAGTAGATACATACCTGCATCCATCTAACCTGTATAGAGGGTAAGAAATACCAATGGAAATACCAATAGACATATAATCTCAGATGACAAGTCTCCAGAATATGCAATGTCAAACAAGTGCAGAAATCAAGTGTAGCAAACAATGCACGATGCAAAATATGCACATGGTGCAATGACATGTGTCACCCCTGACACCAGTCAGATCAACGTACACCTGTCATAGGGACATCTGAACGGGTAGGGCTATGACAACTATACGCACCCTACTATCACTGCTCCTAAGTGACCGGGTGGACAGGATGCTGGTGGAGACTCCGCTCCGACCCCAAGCAATGGGGGAGTCAAGCTCTCATCTCCTCGTGGCTCAGTACGAGAAGGGATCCCTGGCTGCTACCACGCCCGCGCTCACCCTCCAAATAGTGGCCGAACGGAGCAATACAGGGCAAATGCGCACATCCTACGATATCCACTAACCCATGAGTGACCGTGTGCGCATATCATATACCGGAAGACGATAGGCTCAACCACAAGGGAGTCGCTGATCGTCGGCATGCAACAATGCAAGGATGGTGTATGATAGATACACATACCTCCCTCACCAAGTCCTCAGTATACTAGGTCTCAGTTTGAATCCTATCACAGGAAATACAGGCAACCTACAAGGTATATTGGCCGGAAACTACAGATCCATCAAGGTCAAATGTAGGGGATACATCACGATCTCTAAGCATACATATAGAGATGACAATACCTGAGACTGTAAGGAACTAACAGCATAATAACTCAGGGATAAACAACAAATATCCAGAACAGCATAATAAACCAAGATAGCGTATAATCTTACTGCTATCTATAACAGTCTATGCATAACAACATGACAATATCAAAAGAGATAAGTCAAAGGGTACCCGCCTCCAAAGGTAGAAGTCCGTATCAAATGAGATAGAACCACCCGTCCAATATAATCCACAACCGTAAAGCAAATCAAGTCCCTGTATCAGGGATAGATTTAATTAGCTATTACAAAAATAACAACTAGCTAATTAATCCCTAATCCGTTTTAGGGTTAACCTACTCCGTCTTTTTTCCATTTAATTACCCTAATTAAATGGAAAGATCCCCAATTACATTTAAGTTACTAATTAACTCCATAACACCACAAATCCAATCCCACACATGGAGTCCACGGTAAAGACATAAGATTAGTAGTCCACGATTAGCACATTATCATACTAGGATTCATCCAAATCCATACTGCAATAACCCAATCCTTACCTGGTTTTGTGTTGCCGACAACCTCTTTGCTCCAATCCGGCAAAACAACCCAAAGGAAGAAGATCTGTGAATCTGATCAGTAAACCACAGGGCAACCCATTCAAATCTCAATTTAGCCCACAGAGTATCATGGGTGCAGAAAACTTAATTTGAACAAGAAGAGCTCACCTTAAGAAACTCACGGCAGGGATCTTCTACAACTCCACAACTGAATCACACAGTAAGTTGAATCCGAGAGCAAATCGTGAAACCCAAATCCAATATCGAATTGGTCCTGCCACCACACACAAGAATCAATGTAGGGCTCGACTCCGCAGCTCTACTCCTTCAGCTTCGCAGCAGGAACAACGCAATTAAGCATGTTCGGATCAAAACCTAGCTACTCTGGTTAATCTAGAGACTTCTTACCTCCGATAGCTTCGTCGAAGCTCCACTGCCCACGTCCAATTGCTCCGGAAATGGAACACATGGGAATCTTCTTCCCAATCCCGTTGCCTCCAATCGATAGAGAGGCTGAGACCTAGGCTAGGCACGACGACGAGGGGTACCTTCTCCGATCCGATCCAAGCCAAAAGAGGGGACGAGTTAGGTTGCCGACTTCCACCGTGATAGGGCCACCCCCGCCTGAGGAGGATCAACCGACGACCGTCGCTGAACAGGAGAAGGAGATTGTGGAAGCTGCGCCGGAGTTCCTCGCCGGTGCCGATCGAGGAGGGGGACGAAGGAATCAAGTGTGGTGGCGATTGTTGGCTTCGATCGAGCAGCGAGGTGTGCGGCGAAACCTTAAGCCCTAATAGCCCCTTATAACTTGTCCCTTTTGCATTTAAGTCCACCAAATTTCCGCCTAATTGCAAGACCACCCCTAGGTTTAATGTTTGGTACTCATTAACCCTTGTAATTATTAGTTTTAATTCATATTGGTCCCTAAGTTTGTGTCCAAGGACTCGGAAGCCCCGGAACCTATCCGGTAATTCTCCGAAAATTTCCGGAACCTAATCAAAAGTGTCGGATTTAACAAGGGAGGATTGTAACACCCGAATTTTTCAGATTTTTTTTTCAAAATAAACAAAAGGAAACTAAAAATTTCTTTTAAAGGGGTTGGAGCAAGGGCTCGAATGGGCGACTCTCGAATTCAGATTAGTTTAAGTTTCCATTAGGGATAGTGATCATCTCACTGGAATATGGAACCGATGTTAGATAAGTAATAGTAAGCGTTCTTTATGGGAGATGGTTCAACTTCCACTTAATATATAAAGGATGGAAAGGAGAGAAATCAACCCTCCTTCTTCTTCCCTGTGAAAACCAAGAGAGGAGAGTTAGGGTTTCTTACCAAGAGGAAACTCGAGTTCTCTCCTAGGGCCAAGGGTTGGAAGGTCGTGCAAGGAAGAAGATTTTACGTCGGGTAGTAAGTTTAGAAGCACAAGGATGTAAGTAGATTACTCACCTGCAATAAAAGTAATTTTTGTGTGATTCTAAACATGATTCTAAGTCTTTGGATGATGTGATAATGATGAAGATTTTACGTTGATGTTTGATAATGATGTTTGAAAATTGTGTGAGTCAAGTGGGTCAAGGTTGACTGGAGACTTGACTGGGAAAAGTCCTAGTGGGACTAGACATACCTAGTGGGACTAGGTGAAGTCCAGGTGGATCAGGGAGATCGCACGCTGGCACGAGAAAAGTCCTAGTGAGACTAGGTGGATCGAGGAGATCGCACACTGGCACGAGAAAAGTCTTAGTGGGACTAGGCACACCTATTGGGACTAGGTGAAGTCCAAGTGGATCGGGGAGATCACACACTGGCACGGGAAAAATCCTAGTAGGACTAGGCACACCTAATGAGACTAGGTGAAGTCCAGGTGGATCGGGAAGATCACATGCTGACATGAGAAAAGTCCTAGTGGGACTAGATGAAGTTCATGTGGATCGGAGAGATCGCACGTTAGCAAGGTGAAAGTATACAGAGAGACTAGACCTAACTTGAGAGTTAGACAAACTTGGTTGGAAACTATGTTAAGTCCTAGTTGGAAACTAGGCAAGGGAAAATTCATGTTGGTCAAAGGTTTGATCGGACACTTGGTGAGGAAATGCTAACAGGTCACGGTTGATCAGGGTTAGGTAAGGGAACCCTAGACATGCGCACATAGACATGCGCACATAAGTTAGGGTTGAGGTCAATCGATTAAATAATTTATTGATGTTGATTTCTCGCAAACAGAAGCACTCTTAATCGATTGGGTGATCAATTAAAGAGGGAATGAATCGATTCGGTAATCGATTGGGAGAATTGGGTTGCGAGAACAAAAGCAGGCTTAATCGATTAGGTGATCGGTTCAACCTCTTCTTAATCGATTGGGCAATCAATTAAGGAGGGTGTTAATCAATTGGTCAATCGATTACAGTGGAATTACGCGAGAGCACAGAGAGGTGCTAAATCGATTCAGCAATCATCTTAATCGATTGGATAATCGATTAAGCTTCAAAAAATAGTCGTTGAATGGCTAAGTCTGACGTGGTAATCGATTGGGTAATCGATTAGGAAACCCTAGGTCATGAGTATATAGGGTTTTCACGCAGGTTGAAGCAACATCCCTTCGCACATCTCTTCGAGCTCTTCGACGATTCTTCTCCTCATTCTTTGCCAGTTCTTAGCAAGTGTTGGTGCACTTCAAGAGCCGTTTTCCAAGCATGAAGAAGAAGAAAACAAGATAAACATGGATATAAGTGTGCAAATCTTGCAAGATTTATTTTGTATTTGCTTGAGTTTCTTGTTGTATCTTCTTGTAAGTTTGTAAGAGGTTTCTCCACCTCAAGAAGGAGATCTTTCATAGTGTATGAAAGAGTGAGGAAGAGTGTATCCTTGGATTAGTCATCTCAAGGAGATAGATACCATGTAAATCGAGGTGTTAACATTGCTCAAGTCCTTCAGAGCGACAAATCTTCATCGAGTAAAGATCCGAGCTAATCACCCGCCCCCCTCTAGCTTGCCTACTGGTCCTAACAACTCATTGGTCCAAAGGATAATAACTTATAAAATATGGATGAATAACAACAAGTTGCTCATGAGAATATTATTTTAATTTCGATAGTTATGAGAATGAATAAGAAATTAAAAATAGACATCAATAAAATTTATGCTGAAATAGTATCACATGAATATTGAATGTTCATCGCTGCTTCATAATTATATTTAGATTTATCGTCACTTATAAAAAATTATAATCATTGAAAGTCATTATTTTAATATCTACCGACAACTCATGAAAGTGTGTCATATTATCAAACAAAGATATACAAATATTGCTTTGCTGGGAGACTAATTAATTGTGAGATACACCCTATACTGGATTCTCCGCGATTGGAGTGGTGAGCATTGTGCAAAACTGCCGAAGGACTGCTACAGTGCGCCTCCTGCCAATGGCGAAGTGATAGTGGCGGAATGCATGCTCCTGGTGATGCCGGAGCCAACTCTCAAGGCTCAGGGGGTCTTCCACATTGATCTCGTCACGCTGGCACACAATCGAAGAGGAAAAGAGAGACAGAGTAAGAATCATAATTTTTTTCAAATTCGATAAAGAATATGATATCCGAACTAAATAGAGTATATATATATATATATATATATATATATATATATATAATTTTGTTCAAAATTCACTTACAATTTATGTTAATGTTAAGAATAAATTATATAGATGTTTAATTTATTTTAAATTATAAATATATA
>JAGFNQ010006807.1:242724-314109 GCA_024364735.1 Boesenbergia rotunda | reverse complement strand
GACCCCCCAAGCTATAAGACCCTGAGATCACCTCGGGGAAGCGGAGCCCACGAAACTTTCGACCTCAAGTAACGACCCCCTATATGCGGATTCATGGATAATGATCACGAATAACTATGGGATGATCATGACCCGTAATCCACGGTCATTAATGCCTTCATCCTTACAACGGCCTAGATTTAATGACTGCGACAGTTGTTACGAGGGTTATCCAATAACCGAAGATGGGGGAATGTGGCGAAAATTGTGGAGACACGTATAACCGCCGCCTGAGGTATAAAAGGTACTCCAACCTCTCCGGTAAAGGGAGTTCTTCCTCTAGCGTCAGCGTCAGCATCCGCGTGGACTAAACTCTGGTGACTGGTCGTCGACGTCGATTCCTTCTGGAACAAGTTTAACGCCATCTGTGGGAAACCAATAAATCCACCAGAAGGAGCACTAATGGCAGAGCCGACAGGACAATCCATCATCCTGACAAAAGAGGAGCTAGGTCGCTTGGTGGCCAACGCCATCAAAGAGGCACTCCAATAGCAACAAATGGTGCCAGTCGCTTCACAGCAAAGGACTTCTGGGCAAGAGGAGATCCCAGTAATCTCCGAAGGCCCTTCCAGAAGGGTCCTACCCGAAGTCCTACCAAGGTCCTACGAAGCCCTGCAATTGATCTCGCCGAACCGCGAGGAGATGAAGGAACTAAAGAAGAACGGAGGGAGGTCGAGAGCGAGGAGGTCTAGATTCACCCTCATCAGAAGGGGGGAGTTACGAAGATCGCCACCGACCTTGCACCGAAACTAAGAAGCCATCTTATAGACTACTTGTAGAGTCATAGTGATGTCTTCGCCTAGGCCGCCGAAGAAATCAAAGGAGTTCCCCCGGCGTTAGCCATGCATCACCTGCATGTTACCCCTGGAGCCCAACCAGTGAAGCAGAGGCGGAGGCACTTTGCACCAGAACAAGATAAGGCTATCCGAGACGAAGTCCAGAAGCTGCTAAAGGCTGGGCATATCAGAGAAGTTCAATTCCCGACCTGGTTAGCTAATGTAGTCTTCGTCCTTAAGCTAGGAGGTAAATGGAGGGTTTGTATCGATTTTTGCAATTTGAATAAAGCCTGCCCCAAGGATTGCTATCCCTTGCCTCGAATAGACCGGTTAGTAGATTTCACGGCTAGTTGCGAGTTCATTTCAATGCTGGATTCTTATCAAGGCTACCATCAAGTCCCTCATACGCTTGAAGACCATGAGAAAGTCAGCTTCGTGGCAGCCGATGACACATACTGCTATAATGTCATGCCTTTTGGATTGCGAATTGTGGGGCAACTTACCAACGGATGATGGACAAAGTCTTCAGACACCAGATCGGGAAAACATCGAGGAGTATGTGGACGACATCCTGGTCAAGACGGAGAAGGGAAAAACATGATAGCTGACTTAGAAGAGGCGTTCGCCACCTTGAGGGCCAACAAACTAAAGTTGAATCCTGCCAAATGCTTGATCGGGGTGAAGAGTGGTCGATTCCTGGGCTACATGGTGACAGAGAGGGGGATCAAGGCTAATTTGAAAAATGATACACTGCTAAAGGATGACATCTCCTAAAGGATGTCGAAACACGATACACTACGATGGAGAAGCTGGCTTATGCTCTGGTCTTAATGGCCCGGAGATTAATGTCGTACTTCTTGACCCATCCCATCATGGTTCTCACCAACAGTCCGCTCGCGCGGGTCCTCACCAACCCTGAAGCCTCAGGTCGGCTGATCAAATGGACTACGGAGTTAAACGAATACGGTATTGAGTACCGGCTTCGTGCCGCTATCAAGGCACAAGCCCCTCTCAGACTTCATGCTGGAGATTGTCCCGGAGTCTGAGACCGAAAGAATGTGGAAGATCTACATGGACGGGTCTTCCAACAGCCGGCACAGCGGGGTCGGGGTGTTAATGGTCTCCCCCCGGGGGGACACGGTATATTTATCCATCCAGCTCCACTTCAAAGCTACCAACAATGAAACTGAGTATGAGGCGATCCTAGCGGGTCTGCAAGCGGCTAAGCACATGGGGGTTATCTGGGTCATTGTACACTCGGATTCCCAGCTCATGGCGCAACAAATAAAGGGTGACTTCGAAGTAAGATGTGAGCGCCTGCAGAAGTATATGACCCTTTACAAGCAGCTAAAGGCCTCCTTCACGGAGGTTATCTTGTAGAAGATCTCCAGGGTAGACAATGCCAGGCTGACGAACTAGCTAAACTGGCTAGCTCTATTTCACCTTGGCAGCTAGATGAACCTAGTGCCCTGGAGGAGATGGTAGCTCAGATTGGAGAGGAGGCAGAAGGCGACACCAGAGCCAATTGGAGGGATCCATATGTGGAGTTCCTACACAGTGGAAACATTCCAAGCATGGACCGAGGGAGTCGATTATTCCGCCGTCAGGTGGCTAGATTCACGCTGGTCGGTGATCAACTATATAGAAGGGCCTTTGCATGACCACTCCTCAAATGTGTCGAACCAGAGGAAGCCGACTACGTGATGCGGGAGGTACATGAAGGCATCTGCGGGAGTCACATTGGGGGAAGATCTATGTCTAAGAAGATTATCCCAGCGAGGTACTTCTGGCCCACTCTCCAAGCCGACACTCTTAAGGTTGTGGTCGGGTGTGAAGCTTGCTAGAGGTATCAACATGTGACTCATCGACCAACCGAGCCCTTGAAGGTTTCTACGGTGTCTTGTCCCTTCGACCAGTGGGGAATGAACATTGTAGACTCCTTTCCAATCGAGCCACAACAGAAGAAGTTCCTGCTGGTTCTCGTCGATAATTTTTCCAAATGGGTAGAAGCTGAGCCCCTAACACACATCACGGAGGGTGCGGTGATGAGGTCCTATGGAGGGACATCGTTTACAGATACAACTTCCCCCACAAGCTGGTGTCGGACATTGGAAGATAATTTTCTGGACGCAAGCTAAAAGAATGGTGTGAGGGGTTGGGCATTCGTCAATTCTTCACCTTAGGAGCATACCCACAGGGCAATGGGCAAGTCGAGGTCGTCAATCGTGAAATCCTCAAGGGACTCAAGATAAAACTAGATCATGTCGGAGGCGGCAGGGTCGACGAACTCCCAAGCATCTTGTGGTCCTACCGTACCATTCCGCGAGAAGGAACAGGCTAGAGCCTTTTCCAGCTGGTGTATGGGGCTGAGGCCGTCATCCCGGTGGAGGTAGGAGAAGAGTCCGCCTAACGACAGCACAACAACAAGGAGGACAATGATCAAGAGCGATTGATCGACCTAGATCTCATTTCAAAGGTGAGGGATAGAGTCGCGGCTCAACTGGAAGCGTACAGGTTAAGGATGCAGCAAGCCTATAATCGCCGGGTAATCACCCGCAAGTTTGAAGTCGGTGAAAAGGTCTAGAAGAGGATCAAACCAATCGGTGACCCTGGGAAGCTGGAGCCTTAGTGGGACGGACCTTATGTTATCACCAAAAAACTCACAGGGGGCAGCTACTATCTCGAAGATGACAAAGGCAAGGGGCTGGAAAGGCCATGACACACCAACAATCTCCGCCCTTATTGCACTCGGTGAGGTGTTGAGTTGTTTGCTTAACTTCTGTATTTCTTTATTTGCACTGCCTTGCAGTTCAATAAATAAAAAGAGCAAATGAAATATTACTCGAAAAGCGTTGAATCCTTACCTGAGTAAAACCCTACTACCTCCACGGTAAGTAGGATTGGCCTCGGTGCTGCACATGCCCGACCAAGAGCTGTAAAACCTACTACCTCCGCGGTGAGTAGACTTGACCTCGGTGCTGCACATGCCCAGCCAAGAGTTGTAAAACCCTACTACCTCCACGATGAGTAGGCTTGGCCTCGGTGCTACACATGCCCGGTCAAGAGCTGTAAAACCCTACTACCTCTGCGGTGAGTAGGCTTGGCCTCGGTGCTGCACATGCCCGGCCAAGAGCTATAAAATCCTACTTCCTCCGCGGTGAGTAGGCTTGGCCATGGTGTTGCACATGCCCTACCAAGAGCTGTAAAACCCTACTACCTCCACGGCGAGTAGGCTTAGCCTTGATACTGTACATGCCCGGCCAAGAGCTGTAAAATCCTACTACCCCCGCGGTGAGTAGGCTTGGCCTCGGTGCTACACATGCCCAACCAAGAGTTGTAAAACCCTACTACCCCCGCGGTGAGTAGGCTTGACCTCAGTGTTGCACATGCCCGGCCAAGAGCTGTAAAACTCTTTTACCTCCGCGGTGAGTAGGCTTGGCCTCGGTGCTGCACATGCCCGGCCAAGAGCTGTAAAACCCTACTAACTTCGCGGTGAGTAGGCTTAGCCTCGGTGCTACACATGTCCGGCCAAGAGCTGTAAAACCCTACTACCTCCGCAGTGAGTAGGCTTGGCCTCAGTACTGCATATGCCCGGCCAAGAGCTGTAAAGCCCTACTAACTCCGCGGTGAGTAGGCTTGGCCTCGGTGCTGCACATGCCCGGCCAAGAGCTAAAACCCTACTAACTCCGCGGTGAGTAGGCTTGGCCTCGGTATTGCACATGCTCGGCCAAGAGCTATAAAACCCTACTACCTCCGTGGTGAGTAGGCTTGGCCTCAGTGCTGCATATGCCCGACCAAGAATTGTAAAACCCTACTACCTTCGCGGTGAGTAGGCTTGGTCCTTGGGATGTTTGTCGGTCATCTTGCCCCTCTAGCCAGGCAAGAACACTTGTTCCTCAGGCGTGTTTGTTTGCCACCTCGCTCCTTAGGTCAGGGAGGAACCATTGTTCCTCACTTGGAACTGAGTGCTGGTCCGTTAACCTTCTGGCTCCTTGGACCGGAGACAAACATTTTAAGAATAACAAATAGGGTTGGAAGTTACTCAAGATGCAGGAAGCCAAAAGATGCTTTCATTCACATTTAAATTGATTACATATCAGGTCTACCAGGAAAAAGGAAAAACTAGAAAAGATGAAGAAAGACTAGCAAACGAGGAGCAAAAAGGGAGGCAAGGCCCAGGTTGGGGAAGAGCTTCATAGTTCTTGTTCTTCAGGCGTGATCTCGTTCCAAACCCGGCTGACACTCAGGGTGCTCAAATCTGAGTCCAGTTTCAGCAGTTGATCCTTCTTTAACTGGCTGATGGCACCATTGAAGCCCTGTTTTAGGCGCTTCTATACCTGCCCAGCTAAAATGTCGCCATACTCATCAGACTGTAGAAATTTAGCCTTGAACTCCACCTCGGCCTTGAACAGTTGGGCTGCATGGTCAATCCCCTGCTTCTATAGCTCAACCTTAACCTCCTTCTTGGCGATTTTCACCTCTGCCACCTCCCGGGGCAGAGGATCATGAGCCCCCAGTATTTCTTGGAGCTTCTGGGCGGTAGTGGAAGCCTGGTCCTGGGCCCGAGTAACTTTGTCCTGAAGGTCGGAGGCATAAGTGGCCGATAGCTCTAGGTCATATTCTTTTAGAGCCAGCAGGCACTCCCATTCTTCATTCTGATTCTCCAGAGCTTTCTTTGAGGATTCCAGGAGCCGGATGTTATCGGAAAACTCCTTCGTCTGAGTCTGGACTTGCTCCTGGGACAGGTTCTGCAAGCCCTCGGTGAGAGCCTGGTTCTTCTCGAACCAAAGGCGCGCCCGAAGTCGGCAACCGTACAGGGTCTCCTCAGAGGCCAGCAAGGTATTGAGACAATGCTCGGCCTTTTCCCTTAGGTCCCTGCTGACCTCCAGCTGCAGGAGCCCTGCCTCGCGGGCTCGGTCAACTTTCGCCTCTACTTCTGCAACCCTCTGGAGGAGATCTTCGGTAATCCCCTGGGAGCACAACAGGCGGCTCAAAGCCGCACAGTTGGAGGCAACCTACGAGACGGAAAAAGGGCAGTTAAAGCAAAACAATGAAACAAAGAGAAAAAGCTCAGGCACAATTACCGTCAGCAGAGACTGGTGTAGCATGCCCAGATAGCGGGCTAATCTAGCTGGTCGTCTCGGTTGAATAGGAGAAGGGAGTTCCTCGGCAGGCCTTCCTGACTGACCGGGATCATCTCTAGGGTCAGGAACATCCTCCTCTGAGCTAGACACTATTTGTAGACCATCAGAGAGGGTTCCCTTTATTTGGATGGATTGGGAGTCCTTTGTGGCCGTTTTCTTCACCACAGGGGTCTGCCAGTGAGAGCTAGGCACATCAAGCGACACCTCCTTGCCTCACTGAGCAACGGGGGGATCGGTCGGAGCAGCTGGGTCGCGGGCGATGGGAACGGTGGTTGCCGCAGGGGGGAACAGGGTTCTTCCTGAACTCTCTGGGACAGAGGCACCGTGCCCTCTTCATCAATGGAAGGTGGAAGCTCTGAGGCTAGGCCCTTCTTCAACCTCTTCAGGGGGCGAGGCTTCGGGGTCAGCCGTTTTCGCCATTTCTTCTCGATATCCTGGGTCACTGGTTGCTCGGTAGGGGGAGGGGGTGCTACCTCTCCCTCTGTTGCCTTAATGGGAGACGAAGGAGAACCCCCTTCGAGGTCGGTAGGCAGTTTTGCTACTCCGAGATCCTGGGGAACCTCCGGGGTTTCCTGGTCTTCTGAGGGTTCAGCCACTTCCTTGTAGTCCTCGACCGAGATGCCCATAGGAGCGGAAGAAATGGAAGCGGGAACCAGCGCCTACTCGTTGGCCTGTTCCCACTTTAAGAGCCAGTTGATAACTCGGGAAATCATAATGTCGTCTGCAGAATAGAGACAAAAGGGCATCAGTTAGAATTAATAAGGAAACTTACGAGACGAAGGGTAACTTACGAAGATTGAAGCTAAGGCTCGTGACTTTAGAGCTAAGCTCGGCTCGATAAAGGAGCTTCTCGCATTGCACCAACTGGAGGCCGTGGAAGTCTATCCCTGCCAGGATACCCCTAGCCCTCTGGTATCCCACGTCCTGTTGGAAGTCGCCGAGGTCTGGGATAGGCGGCAGACTCTCCGTCCAGTGGATGGGATTGAAGAGATGCTCAGGGAGTTGGATATAAAAGAAATGTTCCTTCCATCCCTTGTGGGAGGAAGGAAGGCCCCCCAAGAACCTATGACCGGCGCGGGTAGTAAAGCCAAATAAATGCCACTCGTGAGCCAACCGGAACAAAGAAAAAATGGAAAAATCGAGAGGTCAAAGGGATGTCGAAAATTTTGAAAAGGGCAAACGCCCCGCCCATCTGGGCAAAGGCGTTTGGAGCCATTTGGTGGAGAGGGATCTCGAAGTATTTGGTAACATTCATGAAAAAGGGGGGAATAGGGAAACGAAACCCTAACTCTACCTGCCCTAAGAAGAAAATGAAACAACTTGCAGGAGTCTCTACGGGTGATTGGCCTAAGGCTGGAACTCTCATCTCCCAGCTCTCCGGGATACCATATCTTCAGCAGGTGGCCTGGAGGAATTCTAACATAACCCTAGAGGAGATGGTATCATACCACTCTGGATGATAGACTAGCTCTTCCAAGGAACCTTCGCTGTCGCCTCGGGCCTTCTTCTTCTTCTCTACTAGACCCATGGGGGTTGAGGAAAGGGGAAAACAGAAGGAAACTTACACTCGGAGAAGGGGCGCGACAGCAAGATGAACAGCAGGGGAACGAAGGCGTTTGAAAATATATAGAGCAAGGAGGTAGAAGGGTGTCGTTGCATCCGCTTTTATAGGGAGAAGCCGCTCACCTATGAACAATGAGGGGCAGCATGTCAGCGGCGCTGATTAGACATCTTGATGAGCCCCCATCCTTTACTGACATTGCTTCGTATGGCCCCTGGCGCGTATCAACGGGAGATCTTCGCACAAAGAAGGATGGGGCACGTGGTAAGGCCGCATTCGCCAGACGACCTTGTCGCCATTAAGCGACCCCATGCGTCTTTAGAAGGCCTTGGGCAGCCGTCAAGGCGTCGCCTCGAAATTCATAGAAATGCGGGACGCATTCAAAGAAATGCCCGGGGTCCAAGGGTGCATGGTCAGATTCCTTGGACCCGGAATGCCACTAATGAAGTAGTAAAAGATATAGGGCTACCTGGATACAACTTCTTCATCACAACCCTAGTCTAATCAGTCAGACACACTTCCTTCGATCAGACTGAAGGGAGGGACTTGTGATGGGGTTGAGTACCCCGTGATTGACACGTGGACTGAAGAAGCTTTGTGGCATAATCTACCGAGTCAGACCGACTCTCTTTCCGTGACGCCCGAGACCCTCTCGGGAAGGGAAATTCCGAGACCAACTCAAGTAGACATAGCCCTGAAGATCGCTCTAGATGACGCACTCTTGAGATCACCTCGGGAAGCCAGGCCCCTGAGACCACCTTGGGAAGGCAAAATGCCCGGGACCCCCAAGCCAGAAGACCCCGAGAGCACCTCGGGGAAGCGGAGACTACGAAACATTCGACCTCAAGTAACCACCCCCCTATCTGCGGATCCATGGATAATGATCACCAATAACTACAGGATGATCATGACATGTAATCCACGGTCATTAACGCCTTCATCCTTACAACGACCTAGATTTAATGACTGCGACGGCTGTTAAGAGGGCTATCCAGTAACCGAAGATGGGGGGGGGACGCGACGAAGATCGTGGAGACACGTATGACCGTCGCCTCAGGTATAAAAGATACTCCAACCCCTCCGGTAAACGGGGGTATGCTCTCTCTACTTCACGCATACCTTTCCTGCCTTCTCTTCATCTCCTAGATCGAGGCACTGATTTGAGCGCCGAAGTGGGCTCCGCCGGACAACCTCCGCCGTGTTCCCCTAACGCTCGTGTTAATCTCGCAGGGTGTGAGTTCTTCCTCTAGCGTCAGCGTCCACGTGGGCTGAACCCTGGTGACTGGTCGTCGATGTCGATTCCTTCTGGAACAAGTTTAGTGATAACCCAGTGGGGGCTGGGTTATAAAATCAGGAATATCATATTCATATTTTAATTCTGATTCCCATATACCAAGCATCATAAATGAGAATGAAATAGATTTCATTCTCATTCTCGCATTCTAAACTCGTTTACCAAGTGCCCCCTAAATATTTAAGATACTAATTAATCATCCTATCACTGCAACGTAATTCCAGGAGAACTTCACCTACTAGGAGCTTATCTTTGGGACTTCAGTTGTAAATGTGACCAATCAGCATACAAAATGGATCAGCTATAAAAAAAATCAAATTAAATTTATCTATCTTAAATATTATGCCACTAGTTTATAACTTCCCCTTACGTTAATCTTTCGGAAGATGATTGCAAACACCAATGTTAAGAAAATCGGAGCGGACCGGCCGGTCGGACCGGTTGAATCGGGAACCGGTCGGATTTCTGGTCCGGATCAGCCTTGAAAACCGCATGTCCAAAAATCGGCTGTGAACTGGTTTGAAGCGGCTGGGAACCGGGTGAACCGGACAACCCGGTTCAATCGGTTTGATTTAAAAAAAAACAAAAAAAACAAAAAGTTAAAAGTTAAAACATTAAACCTAATTTTTAACCGCGTAATCGGTCATCTCTCGCGTCGCCTCGTCTTCTCGCTTGCGACTCGCTCCGCCTTTCCTCCGCATCGGCCCGCTTTGCTAACGTCGACGCACCTCTGCCAATGTCGCCAGCCGCCGCACCTCCGCCAGCGTCGCCTGTCTCCACCAACGTCGCATCGCCTCCGCCAGCGTTGCCAACCGCCGCGCCTTCGCCAGAGTCGCCAGCCACCGCGTCTCCGCCAGCGTCGCCTGCCTCCGCCGGCGTCTCCTGCCTTCGCCAACGTCGCCGCATCGCGTCGGCTCCACCAGCCTTTCGCTTCTGTGGTTGAAGCCTGAAGGTAACCGTAACAACTTACGTTTTAAATTTTAATTTTTATGTAACACTAACATAGTTCATTAATCAAGTTCATTAATCAATAATGTTTATGCTTAATGATTTACTTCAAGAGTAACAGTGTTGGTTGTAATGGTCTAATCGATTTACTGTAAGTTACATGCTTAATGCTTAATTATTATGTTCATTATGCTTAATGATTAATCAAGTTCATTATGCTTAATGATTAATCATTATGTGACATGCTTAATGATTTACTGTAACACAGTTGATTATGCTTAATGATTAATCAGTATGTGATTATGCTTATTTGTTTCATTATGTGAAATGTAAATTAATTTGTAGATTCAGATATGAATACTCCAACTCCAAATCAGTCTATATAAGTAAACAGTATTGTACCTGAAGCTGCAGCTGCCAATCCTGACAACCAATCTTCCTCAATTTCTTGTCGTGGGAAAACTGATCCAGCATGGATGTATTTTAATTTGAAAATTGAGAAAGGGAGACCAATATATACATGCTTGCTTTGTTTAAAGCAATACAAAGGTGGAGGGATTAATAGGATGAAGCAACATCTTGCAGGAAAAACAGTAAACATAGCTAAATGCATGAAAGCTTCTCATGATGTGAAAGAGAAAATGTTGGCAAGTTTAGAAGAAGTCAAGAAAACTAAGAATAATGATGATTCTCTGAGTGAACGAGAGATTAATCTTAGCCATCGACCATCTAAAGTGCAAGTTGTTAGAGACAAAGGCAAGCAAAAGGCAAAAGTTAGTAGTTACTTTGCAAAAAGATCAACTCAGGGAGGTCAACCAAGTTTGAAAAGTGCATTTCAAAGCAAGGAGGCATTACATAAAGTTGATTTGAGAATTGCTAGATGACTTATTCATGCAAGGATTCCTTTTAATGCAATTCATCCACCTTTCTTTAAAGATGCACTGGATGGTATTGCTGGTATTGGATCTGGTTATAAAAGTCATTCTTATGACAAATTGAGGGTTCATTTATTAGGAGATCTTAAGAAAGAATGTCAACTACTTGTGGATAGTTATCGGAATAAATGGAAAGAAAGTGGTTGCACACTTATGGCTGATGGTTGAACAGATCGAAGACAAAGAATTTTGATCAATCTTTTGGTATATTGCCCAGTTGGTATGTGCTTTGTGAAGTTTGTTGATGCTTCAGATGTGATAAACAATACCTCTACATTGTGCAAATTATTTGATGAAGTTATTGAATGGATAGGGCCTAGTAATGTTGTGCATGTGGTAATTGACAATGTGGCTAATTATGTAGCGGCTGAGAAACTCATTCATGAAAAGTATGAAAGTATTGTTTGGTCTCCTTGTGCTGCCCACTGCTTAAATCTCATTTTGAAAAATATAGGTATTATGCCTCATATTACTAGCCTTGCATCTCGAGCTTCAAAGATTACTATATTTATTTACAATCATATAGTGTTCTTGTTTTGGTTAAGAAAAAGATTTGGTCGGAAGGAAATTGTTCGTCCAGGAGCTACTCGTTTTGCAACTGTCTTTCTTACATTGAAAAATATATATGAACACAAGGCAGATTTGCAAGCTTTGGTTGTTGACACACATTTCACTGGGCACAAGTTAGGTAGGAGTGCTAATGGGAAAGTTGTTAGTGCTATTGTGTTAGACAACAAATTTTGGGATGGTTGTCATACCATATGTAAGCTTATATGTCATTTGATTAGATTGTTGAGAGTTGTAGATTCTGATGAAAAGCCTTCATTGAGATATGTATATGAAGGTATGCAAAGGGCTAAAAATGCTATCAAAGAGATGCTTATGAACAAGACGACATCATATGCACCATACACTCAAATCATTAAGGCAAGATGGGATAAGCATTTGAAGCGAAGTCTCCTTGCAGCAGCCTACTTTCTAAACCCTGTTTTTTTTTATGATGAGAAATTCATTGAGAAGAATCAAGTTATGCGAGGCATACTTGATATGTTTGATGTAAAGAGCCTTTGTAGTGACAGAATTAAAGCATTGAAAGAGGTACAAATATATTGGGATCGCACATGAAGCTTTGATAGGCCAAAAGTTGTACAAGCAGCCAAGGAACTACAACATAGTAAGAAATTTTATCTAGTAGTTTCATTTATTTGAATGTTTTGAAATAAATACTAAATAGTAAATGTTGATGATTAAATATTTATATATAATTTTTGCAGGTGAATGGTGGAGATATTTTGGTGACAGTACCCCAATTTTGCAAAAGATAGCAATTCGTCTTCTTAGTCAAGCATCTTCTTCCTCAGGATGTGAGCAAAATTGGAGTATTTTTGAACAAATTCATACTAAAAGAAGAAATAGGTCGGGGCATCAAAGACTGAATGATCTTGTTTATGTGACCTATAACATGAGTCTTAAATCAAGGTATTATGATTTACATTATTAAACTATTTAATGTTTGATAATTTATGTTATTTTTGCAACTTTAGGATAGTAAACTTTAGAAGTTATTTTAATATTTTGAGTTTGCATATTAGGTTACAACAAAAGAAAAGATCTTATAATCCAATTGACTATGAAAGTATTGATCTAGTAGATTTTTGGGTGATGAAAGAAGTAGAAGAGCCAAAACTTCCTAATGATCTTCAAGAGCTAATATATCAAGAAAATTCTATACCTTCATATCATGCTCGTGAGTTTTGTAGTTTTCTTTGTTATAGAATATACTTTTATTAATGTTTGTATATGTTTTTAACATATTCTATATCATTTTCATGTTTTTACTTTTTAGATGATGATGAGAGATATGAGATTGGTCTATTTGATACTACTATGCCTCATCGATATGGTTCATTTGGTGATGACTGAGATGAAGATGAAGATAGACATGAAGTATTTGATGATGGATATATTCAACAAATTAATGCTGATTTTGATGATCCTATTTGATTCATGAATTTAAAAGTTTGAGCCTTTAATGTTTCCCTTATGTTTTTGACTCATTGTTATGTTTTGAAGTCAACTTTTGATTGATGTCAACTACTTTTGGAAAAGTGATTTTGTATGCGCTTTGCTAGTGTTCTCTATTTAAGTGTGCAAAAACATATAACATACTCTACTTAGTTGATTTACTCTTGAAGAATATAGCTGGGTCAGTTGTTAATTTCATATATTTATATAAATATATATTTTATTATATATCGGTTATATTCCGGTTGAACCTCCGATTAAACCGGTTGAACCTTTGAACCCTTGCCCCGACCGGCTCAATGTCCGATCCGATTTTCAAAACCTTGGTAAACACAATCTTCCATATTGCCAGCCTGATATCATCTTGGTACATTAGCTATTATAGTATGCAATTACTATTTTATTCTACTGGATTAATTATTGTATAACAAAAGTAATATTAGTTTATATTTATGGAAGAATTAGAGAGGGTTTGATTTGTTCTATTTTTTATTTTTATATTTTAAAAATTATATATATTTTTATTTTTTGAAGAATAATTTTATTTTATTTTTAAAATTTTTAGAAAATATTATATTTTTTTAAAAAATAAATCTGAAAAATACAAATTAAATATATTTTTCGAAAAATCATATTTTCGCTAAAAACATATATAAAAAATAAACTTACTAAATAGAGCCTAGTATTCCTTTCACTCATCCATGCTGTACTTATTTAATAGTTGAGATTCTCTGTTTACTTTTTTTTTGTAATTTTATCTTTAATGCCAGGTGAATGCGATCGTTCAACATAGTTACACACTATCTAATGGGGAATACTAAAAGTGATTAAGTGAAGAAACAAAGTAGCATTTAAATGAGAAAAAGATTGAATTATTGAGACTGATGTTAAAATATACTTTAAACTCTATGGCTACGTTAGGTAGGGGGTAATGTAATCCGGTCTGTAATGTAATTAAGTTTGTAATGTAATGTAATGTAATCTTGATTACATTGTTATGTTTGGTAATGAGTTGTATATAATCTTTGATAATCATTATAAGTTGGATTCTTTTGTTTGGTGAGGGGCAATCCATCCTGTAATGTAATCAAGATTGACGATCGACGACCGTCGTCGGGCGGCTGATGACCATTGATCGGCCGGCGGTCGCCGGCGGCCGGCCGGCGGTCGCCGGCGGCCGGCCGGCGGCAGGCCAGCGGCGGCCGGCCGGCGACAGGCCAGCGGCGGCCGGCGGTGGGCGCTGGCGGCCGCCAACGGCCGGCCGGCCGGCCGGCCGGCGGTGGTCAGTGGCGGCTGGCCAGCGTGGGTCGTCGGCGGTCGGTCGGCCGGCCGGCGGTGGTCGCCGGCGGCCGGCCGGCGGTGGTCGTCGGCGGCCGGCCGGCGGTGGTCGCCGGCGGCCGGCCGGCGGTGGTCGCCGGCGGCCGCCGGCGGTGGTCGCCGGCGGCCGGCTAGCGGCGACCAACGACTGTCACCACCCGACTGACGACTGTCGCCGCCCGACCGACGACTTTTCAAGCTGTAATGTAATCCAGATTACGAAGGTTTTGGTTTGTAATCTAGATTACAAATCATCAACCTCTTTTGTAATCGAGATTATATTACATTACAATCTTAAAGTGATTCCAAACAAAGGAATCCAACTTGTAATGTAATCTCGATTACATTATATGATGGATTACACCCTATTAAACGTAGCCTATATGCTGTAGTTTTGTATAGAATCAAAGAGAGACAGATCTAGAACCGCCCCATAAAAAAAACTACCTTTATATGCCAATGCAAAATAGCAGGGTTGACTTCCTGCCGCTGCTGCGTACGCGAAGCCGCGTAAGGCAGCGATGCTCGCAGACAAGATGTAGCCCACCACCCGCTTAGTCTATTTCTCCTTCCCCATCTGTCCTAGGGTTTCCGGCTTCGACCTTCTTCGTGGGCGATGCTTTCGGTGATTCGGTATCAGGGTTAGGGTTATAGGGCTTCGCCCTTTCCCCTTGCGCTGAGGCATCGTACCATGGTCGTCCCCTCTCGCCGTCGCCATGCCTTGGTGGAACCGTAAGAGCGCCGGATCGCCCTCCTCCTCTGCCTCCTCCCCGTCCTCCGCCGCCTCCTCTCCCGGTGCCAGCACCCGTAGCCGCTCTAAGGACCTTCACTTCTGGAACCGCCGTGGCGACTCCCCGCGACGCCTCACCCGCCGCCCCGAGCTTCGCCACTTAAGTGATGTCGATGCAAGAGGGCTTTCCTTCGACTCGGTCACCACCGGTCCGAGATCCGCGAGCTTACCCACCGCTTCGCCCTCCCCGGGCAACCTCGACAGCAACCCGGGCCGGACTGTGTCGGCCCCTGTGATACTCCCGCACCCCCTTCCTTTGCCTGGGTCCGCGACGCAGGAAGCTGGATCTCCGCATCGGGATTCCGCGCATGCATCATCTTTGGGGTTTGGGTTCCCGTCGCCTAACTCAGCGCGCTGCCGCCTTCCTTCTCCATCAGAGTTTACCAACAGATCAGAGGCTAATGAAGGGGCTCATGTGGCCACAGAAGTTTCCACTGTCGTGGAGCCATTCCACGATAGGATCTCCCCAGCTGGTGAAGTTGGATGGTGAGCTAATTTCTGATTCCCACACAGAACTCTATACTTGATCAAATATACTAACAGCATAAAACTACTATAATCAAAGTCAGTGTTGAGATATGCAGGTATCTAACCAATAAATGGCATGAATCAGACTATTTTAACTTCTAGATAATGAGTAAGACATTCCAATTTGTGATGTATCTGACAGACTACGTAACCCACCATTTTATGTTTCCCACTTTGATGGTGATTTTTCTTGTAACGGCATATAATTGTTTAGTTTCCCATTAACTGGTTGGTTCAGCATTTGATAATAAAGCTTAAACATCAGCCTTCTGCAAAAGGAACTAGGCAGATAGATCCGCACCTACAATAGTTGTAAAAATGGATGAAACATAATGAAGAATAGATCAGTTGTGTTTAATATTACTAAAAACAACTATGAAAATGATAATTGTGACCACATAGAGATAGGTAAACTTATTTTCCCTTTCAACTCTTCACTATGAAAGCGATGCTGCATCATAATGCATAAGAATATTGTTGTTGAAAAAACCTACCTTTCATAAATGGTTCATCCTTGGTTTTCAAATTTCATTCAGCGTTTATTCACAAGGTCTACCTTGTAATCGTGAAAGATGTGTTATTATGATGCTCATCAGTGTTCTAAATGGCGATCGAGGCAATCGCCTAGGCAGGAGGTGGGCATAAACCGCACCGCCTTAGGCTGAGATGGTGCTTTAGGCGGTAACTCACCTTCTTCCGCCATCGCGGTGCCTCGAACCGTCGTTGCCGCCATTTCACCACTGCGACAGATGCATCGCCTAGGGCCCTACAACGCGTCCAGAAGCGTCACCCAAGCCTGGTGACCCATCCCGTCACCCTAGACCGACAACGGGCCCGGAGGAGTTGACCGGACCTGGAGATGGGCCCGGAGACTTTGCCTGGGCCCGACGAAGGGCTCGAAGGCGTTGCCCGAACACGACGATGCGTCCGAACTCGTCGAAACAAGGTACACGAATATGTTGTAAGTTAGGATTTAATTCAATTACTTTAGGTTAATAATTTTAATCAACTCCTAGCTATGATTGGGATAATTTAAATAAACTTAATTAAAGCATAATAAAATTATCCCATATATATATAATTATATATTTAAATATTTAGATTAAATTTTTTAATTTTTAATTAATATATTATATTAAAAGTAAATATTATAAAGAATAATGATTATTTATAATATTTTGTATAAAAAATTAAAAAAAAAAATTCAACTGCCTAAGCACGGCCTAGGCGGCCGAGATAGTAGGCGGTCACTGACCACCCGCCACCGCCTACCACCATTTACAGACCTACCATGATGGGGATTGAGGAGTAACTTTGAAACAATAGGAACATAGATCAATTGATTTAAAATGTGTCAGTGGCCCAACATTAAATCTGATTCATTTTAGATTGAAAATTCCTAGGGGCTACACATTCTTCGCCTTGTAGATGTATCTGTAGCTCAAGGTTAAATCTGTTTTGTTTTAGCTTCGAAAATTCATAGGGGATGCTCATTCTTCGCTATCTAGCTATTGTTTTGATTTCTTCATTCTAATCTTCCCGTTACTCTTAAAACATCATTTTATTTTCTATTTGTGGACCTGTGAACATAGAAGTTCTCTATCACATATTTTGCAAGCTGAAGCATCTCTGAATTTGGAAAATACTGCAGTATTTTGGGGTTCCAGTGATCATGCAAATTCATGTCTTAATTTCATTTTTTTTCTTTTTTTACATCAAGATTATATATTTTTTTCCTTTTGTGCAGTGGCACTCCAGAACTAAATCTGCTGCTGTCGTTTTGATAGTTTACTTTTTCCTTGCTTCTTTGGCAGTAGGTTGCCTCACCCGAATTCATCCAGTAATTCAGGGCAGAGAGGCATCTCAATGAATGGTTTTACTTTTAGAAATCAGAGAAAGCTGTTTCGAGATCCAAATTATGCTGGAACTTCTGCTTTCAGGCTCAATATACCTTCAAAAAGTGTTCCAACAAGCGGGTTCTCAAGTCCTGTGCACAGTCCTTTGTGTAGCCCTCGAAGATCGAGTAATGTAGATTTTTCTACTTTTGCCATTGCTACTCCAGGACAGCAGTTCTGGTCTTCTCCAGAGAGATCATCCACAGAACTTCTGCCAGCTCTCTCTCCAGAGAAAGTTGTTCAGAGTCCAGATCATTCACCACGTAACAGTCCAACAATTAGAAGTCCTGACCCAAGACCCCGGAATCTCAGTACACCTTCACCCACTTTAAACACAAAAATGTTTGGTGATAACTCTGCATCTTCTCATGAGAATGGTGGTAATGTTAATGGCCACCCACTTCCTCTCCCTCCTGGAGCTGTATCTCCTTCACACTCAGGGAATGGTGTGAAACCTGAGGCATTGAAAAGTCAGTGGAAGAAAGGAAAGCTTATTGGAAGTGGTACATTTGGGAATGTTTATGAGGCCACCAACAGGTCTATATACTATCCTGCTTGATGTATTTGTATCGGTCCTTATTTTACCACTCTATCAGACTTAAATTTTCAACAGGCACACAGGAGCTTTATGTGCAATGAAAGAAGTTAATATAATTCCCGATGATGCCAAATCTTCAGAATGCATAAAACAGTTGGAGCAGGTTTGGAAAAAAAAATGTTCTTTTTTATCAAAAATAAAACAAAAGAAATAGTAAGAATGCCTTGTTCTTATATTAATTTATGGCATTCTCAAGTAATTTTTGTATACCCATTTTGTATCTACAAAGACTTTCCTCTTCATTTTAGCTTGATTATTTTCAGAACTTATCTTAGATAGTTGATGCTTAAATACACTTTCAATCTTGTGTCAAAAGACAACATATTGTATTCAAGAGGTCATTTTAATTATTGGTTCTTTATTATTATTCTTTTTTGTGATTTAAATTACTTCATTTCTTGTTATGCAGGAAATAAAGTTTCTTAGCCAGTTTGAGCATCCAAATATTGTCCAGTACTATGGGAGTGAAACTGTAAGTTTTTTTAATGGCTATCTTTGGTACTTATGCTAGTGTTTGAAGCTTGTTTTATACATTACCTTTTTTATGCAGATTGATGATCAGCTTTACATATATCTAGAGTATGTTCATCCTGGCTCAATTAGTAAATATGTTCGCGAACATTGTGGGGCTATGACAGAATCAGTTGTCCGCAATTTCACTCGTCATATTCTCAAAGGGTTGGCCTACTTGCATAGTAAGAACATAATGCACAGGTCTGTATCCTTCTAGTTAATGTGAACCCCCTTGGACTTCTATGGTTTAGCATGCTGTTCTACCTCCACTCATTTCTCTTCAAATGTTACATTTTTTTTTTCAAACTGCTATCTGAGAATGGTATGTTGGGTAGGATTTATAAAAGCATTCCCTACTATATGTATAGGAGAAACCTCACCAGATTGGCAGTGATTTATTTATATTATAGTCAATCATTGTAAGACATGCATTATCTTGTTAAACTTCTCAAATGAAAAAGATGATTTCCAATTCCAAGCTTTTGCTGATTCCACATTGCAAACTCCCAGATTTCTAGATCCTGATTCAAGATATTTTGAGATTTCCTGATTCCATCTCTTGTTTTCCAGAAGGAGAGATCATCTCCTTGAATCCTGATTTCCATCTAGGAGAGAGTCTATTCCCTCCTTTGTGGTTATGGTTTGCTTTACCCAATTCTGGTAGGGTTCGCTTACCAGCAGGGGCCGTTGCTACCAGCCGCTGCAAGCCCTAAGTGATTCCAGATCAGCGATTTTGCTCTTGCCATTTCTACTATTGAGTTCTGATGATCTTCTCTGATCCTCCAATTTCTGATCTGTTTCCAGTTTGTCTCTTTCCTTGAGCAGATCCAGGAGCTTTTATTCCAATTTGTTTCCACTTTATGTATTTACTTTTCCAATTTCTATTCTATCAGAGGAAAACTAGCCTCTTCACTGGCCTTGATTCCTAGGATTCACCATCAGATTTCGTGTGTTTTTCTTTTCTGATTCTCGACAATCTTCTACGCCTCTAATGGTTGAGTTTGGATTTCTTAATTGAGTTCATGATCAGTGCATCTCTTCTTCAAATCTGAATTCTTTGATTATCAGGATTCACATTTCTACAAATATTCATTACCTGTGTAGAAATATGTGCATATTTCAGCAACTTTTCTAGGGTTATTTGCAGATTTCTAACCGATTCTGTGTCCTACTTACTTGTTTCCCTTTCCTTACACAGATTTCTGACTAGAATTTCTAAAATGTGTTTCCAGATTGTTTTTTTTTTGGTCCCACTTTTTTCTTCAACAGATCTATATTATATATCTGTTGATTATCCATGAGCTGTGGCTTCTTCAAGTTTGCTGTAAAATCATCTTGGGCAGTGACTTTTTGTTTATCTTGAGTAGACTTCTATGGGGATCATTCCTTTTGTATCATTATGGATCCACCTAAGGAAGTTTTCCATGATGGTATTCTAGGCAGAAATGCAGTCTTTTTTGAAGTCTTCTTCAGGTTGCATCTTGAGGGGGACTTTTGGCCATCTGTCTTCTTTTTTCCTTCCTTAAATCCCAGCCAATTTTTGTTTCCCCCCTTCTTTTAGTATATCATTATCCTATTTGTGTGCTGAATATGCAATCTAAAAGCTAGTGAAACCTAAATGGGGAAAAAGCCACGCTCTAGTTTTTCTACGTCCAGGATTGGTCAAGCTGTGCTTTTCGTCTCCAATGAATACCTCAATAGAAAACAAATGTCCAGTTTTCATTTTGCAAAATCTAGCAAAGAGTAGGGAGAAACCCACCCGAGAGTGTAGTTCGTGAAATCTCTTGTCATTCTCCTTTCACTTCATCTTGTTTCTTTATCTCCTCTTTTTCAGTCTAAGATCAAAGGCATCATTGACTGTGTGTTTTGACCTGAGTGTTATATCAACAATTTTTAGAGCTTGGTAACTTGAGATTGAAGGAATCACCGCTCACATACTTTATTGACTGCTTTTAGAAAGGTAGGTCTGCTACCTTATCGGCCTCCTAGAGCCGGTCTCAAGGATATTGAGGGAGGTTAATTCAGGTACACAGGTGTTAGGTGCAAGGCGGGGTGAAATCAGGTCATCACTTTCCAAGAATCGACCTCTGGCTATTACGCCAGAGATGTCGTGCGTCCACTACCTGCGCTACACCCGGGGGGATTGACTACTTTTAGAGCTTCTCCAAGGGATCATTAACCATATGCTTTATTAACTCCTAGAATTTTGTCCTATTTGCGAATGCTTTTGCTTCATTTTGGTCAAGTAGATATTATTGCTTCAGGTTGAGGGGTTGTTGAGGCGAATGAATTTATTTGGTATTAGATATAGTAACTTTAGTGCCACATTAGCACTTCTAGCTTAAGAGTTTATCATGTCTATATATACCATGTAATACTTATTTCATGATGATGACTATGACGTCTCCAAATTCTACAATAATAATTTAGTAATAAAAGTGATGCTAATATCAAGGTTGTAAAAATCGCTAGGCGGTAGTTGGGCGGAGGACTACCACCTAGGCTGACTTTTACAACAATGGCTAATATGTACATCATATTGTTACTCATCTTCGATGTATGCTACTTGTATGGCGCTGTTTAAAATTTCTTGTAACCCATTTGCTTTGTTTCACTGGCTTGTTGATTAGCCCTATCTTTGATTACTTTATCTCGCTTTGGTTTGTAGTCATGGTTTTTGTGTTGTTTGATCAGCTTACATATTTGTTTGTTATATGGAGTAAATTCATGAATTAAACTTATTCAAATTATGGCAATTGGTTTTATTTTTGTTTACACAACTATAATAAAAATTCAGTACATGTGATATATTTGTTCTGTAGTTCTCATCTTGGCATCTCTTAACATCTGAAGGTCTGTATCTACTACGGCTTATTGACATTTTCCAGCAAAAGATGACCCTGCTTTATCTAAAGAATGCTAACACTCGTGCAGGGATATCAAAGGAGCAAATTTGCTTGTTGATGTACATGGCGTTGTCAAGTTAGCTGATTTTGGGATGGCAAAACATGTATGCTTCTATGTTACTGCTTTTATGTGTATTTATTTTCAATCCTCTGTCTACTGAAGTATTGTGTTTCAATATTTTCCTTTTTTTTCAACTTTAATGGTGAAATTTTGTTGGTTTCTTGAATATAAAAATTCATGAATATATTTTCCTATTCTTTTATGTGTATTTATTTTCAATCCTCTGTTTTTTTTCCTATTGTGTTTCCTTATTTTCCTCTAGCTAAAGATCTGTGAAATTTTGTTGGTTTCTTGAATATAATAAGCATTACTTACTCTATAAAATTCAAACTACTTAGGTTGTCTCAAATATAAAATGAACCAAGGTTCAAAATTTTGATACATGCTATAATTTCTATTTTTTGACGGAATGAAATTGTTGTATGGTGTTGGTGGCAAATTAGAGGAGGAGAAATGGTGGAGATGAAGAAAAAAAATGAGAGCACAATGATATACCTAACTTTGGATTTTGTGAGAAAAATACAACATTGTGTTGCACAAACATAAACTATAAAAAATTAATGAACTTGATGCACCAACGCAGGATAGGCTGCTTGTGCTCAATAGTGTCAAATTATTTATCGGAAAGATATGTTTTGACTGTGCCATTTGACATGGTATAAAAATTTGTCACGCCCTACACGAGTGATTCTTGCCACAACACTTCGTTCTGAGTTTGAATTGTAACAAGTTAGAGCAAAATATATACAATGGTTAACCAATTAACTACATGCATACATGCGAAGTAACTCCACTAGCGTGTTATGTACATATCACAGCAATTATTCTGGAGGTCAAAAACTTCAAAAGTGAGCACAAAATGCAAAGTGAGTATAACAAAAAAAAGTGCATGATGTAAAATGGTACATTTCATAAGAGTCCAAATAATAACAGATAGTGAAGGTCATAATTTTCTCCACTTAACTTCATTAATCTCTTAACGCTTCTTTAAAAAAATAATTCTTAAAAGGTTTTATCTTTTCTTGTACTTTCTCTTTTATTTCTCTTACTAGTATTCTTTATTTAATTTATCAATCAATCTGTAAATAATACTATATATGGTAGACGATGTGCAATTTGCCTATATATATATATATATATATATATATATATATATATATATATATATATATATATATATATATATATATATATAGATGAATGACCCACGATCTATCCAAAATGAAGTGCATCCTAATCACATAAATATATAGGATGAACAAACCACAATCCACTTGGTAAAGATGTATCATATATATGTTGGGCGAATGACCTACAATTAACTCAATATGAGTTACATTGTATATATATATATATATATATATATATATATATATATAGGTGAACTACTCGTAATCCCATCCAATGAGGCACCTCACATAAGAATGGGGTGAACCATCGACAATCTACCTAGAAGAAAAATTATCTCAATGTGGCCGAAGCCTATGAATATGTGGAAAGACTCAAGAGTCCTCCTTGCGCACGGAGCCAATTGCTCTATAATATAACTAATCGCGTAACTCTTAGAGAGCGAAGCCGAAACTCTAAACTACAAGTAATCACACAACTCTTAGAGGGCTGAATCGAAACTCTAATCACTAGTCGAGCAGAGCCGAAGCTCTAAACTAAAAGCCATCATGCAACTCTTAGAGGGCGGAGCCTAAGTTCTACACTACAAGTAGCCATGCAACTTTTTTAGAGGTTGGAGCTGAAACTCTAATGTAGTCACGCAACTCTTAGAGGGTGGAGCCTAAGCTCTAAACTATAAGCAATCATACAACTCTTTTAGAGGGCAGAGCCGAAACTTTATGATGCAATTAGTTTTCTACTTTATTAGTCAACATAATTAATTAGATAATTTAATTTATAATAGATCTCTAATAAAAAACAAACAAGATAGAAATCAACTATAAATATAAAGGGTAAGCAGTGTGATAGGAAATAATGAAGCAGTAAGAGTAGAGATAAGATTAGAATTTATTTATATTTTCTATTTTCTAGAATATTTACTTTCATATATTAAATCACACAAGGTAAATATAATGAGACGGGTAAGAAAAAACCCACTCTAAATGAATAAAACAAATCCACTTCATCTTCAATTTCCCCAATATGCCATCATGCTCTCCTAACAACTTGTCCCAAGATTTACTAACCCCATTTCAAATAAGTTGCGAAGAAGGGGAGCCTTAGTATAATGGAAAATTGTTACCATGTCACCTTGAGGTCACGAGTTTGAGTCGCGGAAACAAGCTCTTGCAAAATGCAAGATAAGACTGCGTACAATAGTCTGACCCTTCTTGAGACTCGCCTAGCGGGAGCTTCATGTATTGGGCTACCTTTTATTTCAAATAAGCTGCGAAACATCAATTGTTGAAATCTCAAACAAAGCTTAAAATTTGTAAATCAATACAAGCAAGGTCTACAAGTGCACTTTGCCTTCTTGTCTCCAACAACAAAAGACTCCATGCAAGAGCACGAATCTAATGCATCAAGTGCACTTTGCCTTCTCCATTGCCATCAACGAACAAAGCTTAAAATTTATCCGGATTTATATGGCTGTTCCTAAGGTGGTGATGCCTTAAGGAGAAGAAAAGGGCGACTATGTATAGGAGCATGTATCGCTTCCATTGACGTTTGCTTGCAATCATGCTGATTCTAAGTGGTGCTGGGTGGTTGCAAGAAAGATTGAGAGGGAAGAGATGGTGGAAACTCTGACGACATTAACAAGGCAGCTTGTGATGGTGGCAGCAACGACGACGTGCTGTGATGACAGCATTGTCGACGGTGGAGGCATGCAATAATGGTGACGATTTGCGATGGTGGCATTGTTAGGAGAGTCTGTGGCATCATGAGGGAGAGTTTAGGGTTTAGATGAGGAGGTTAAGGGTTTTTTGGGGAAAAAAGTTTGGTTCTTTGGGAAGGAGTCACAGGAAGAAGAAGTCACACATTTACCTTTTAATCACAATTTTGCAAAAAGGTTCAAGAAATTTAAAATTACAATTAGACCCTTACTTTAATTAAATTTATTTATTTTAATATATATAACAATTTAAACAATGGAATGAGTTTTATTTTTGTTTTGTTAATTTTATACCCACAACAACAACAACCAAGCCTTATTCCACATATTCCACAGATGAGTTTGATTTTATACATAAACATTATACTTGTTTGATTATGGTATGCCATATTAGGCCTTAAAATTTTTTATTTTAATTTTGGAAAATAAATTTTAAAAATCATTAAAAATTGAAAAGAAAAATAAATCTTTAGGACATTATTAATCTCTAATAAATAAATTGTGCCAAAAATCAATTTTAAACATTATTTTATTTATCTTTTCAAATTTTAAATTCTATTTTAAATCATTGTGATAATTTTTGGAAAATCTCTAGAAAATTTGCTAAAGCAAACAAGTTCACATGTAAACATTTGAGATGTGGCTTGTTTTCAGTGGTTCTTGAAAATAACAAAGTCACACCTTAAAACAGCTTTCACCTTTGACAAATTTGTAATCTAATCATCTTTGGATGAAATAGATTTATGACGTGAATCTTGTTGGCTACCTTATAACTAAATGCATAGGTTCAAGCTTCAAATAAGTTTAATTCGTAGTGTTCTATAATCTTATTGAAGCATTTTGGTTTTAATTGACGAGTGATTTCCTTGACTCCTCTCGTCTTTTTGTTCCTTACCCATAAATAATAATCTCTCTTATAGTTTCAATTCAGGCGTCGATCACAATAAACTAACATAAATTAAATGTATACCATGGAAGTCAACTTTCAAACTTCCAATCCTTATTGTTAAAATGTGCATTAATTGGCATAAATCCAATCATTATCGCTACATCCTTTCTGTTAATGCATAGCTGCTGTCAACATGTCAATAACACTGCCACCCTACTTGCATATTTTTTCTAGCAATTGTACAATTACATCCCCTATCATATAGCTTCAAAAAATCACTTTGAATTTTATTTATTAAAGCCTTAAAACATTGATTGAAATTCTCAAAGAATACTCATGCACTATAATCATTCTTGCAAAGTGCATCTCCGCATGAGACATTGTCTACGTCTACTAAAATCGAGTTTTGGTGATTTATTGGGATGATCCATTTTGGCATTGTTGCTTAATATGATACAAGATTTCAAATCATGAGCTCTTCTAGGATTTCATTGTTAAAGGCTCATCTAAGGTATCATTAGAAGACTTTTAAATTAGCATAGATTTTTTATTAAATATTACGATAGGAATTTCGTAGGGATTCTTTCCCTGTTTGCAATTAGAATGATATATGAAAAATTATGAGAAAAACTAATCAAATGCATAGAATTTAAAGTAACTAGCTAATTAAATAAAAATAATCTTTTTTGAGAGAGAAGTTGCAATTATACTAACGATGTGAATTGATCTATTCTTGAAATTGCCACTAGGTAAGTCAATCAATCAACAAAATGATTGTTCTTGATGCCCCTCCTTTGTAATGGGCAAGCAATTTTGCATGAGTGCCAATGCAGTCTCCCAAGCATCCACTATTCAATTCCCAATTACAGCGCACTATAGGGCATTTTTCTTCGTTGGGATGTCAAATTTGGGATGTTCGACTACTGGGCCGTTTGTTGCGAGCACTTTCGGATTTAGCCTAATGGCCGGTGAGAAACTTCCATTGGGCTGGGTCAATTATCCCTAGAATTAGTCGGCCCGAAGGGCATAGCTGGTACTAGCTAACAAATATCAACTTTGCTTGAGATCTATGAGACTAGCATTGGATCCCAAATCTTTTAATTTTTCATAGATAGCATCTAAAGATTATTGGACAAATTCCAATTGTACTAGCTGGGATCACTGATTATTATTTTTTTAAATAATTATAATAAGTTACCACATTATCATTTTAATGGAAATAAGACGTAGGAATGATAAATGCTGGTTTTTAATACAAAATTTAAGTATTGTGACAGATTAGGTAAAAATGAATGGTTGCGGTAGATATGAGAAAAACATTAAAATTTATGCTATATTTCATATATTTACCAATTAAATAATTAATTTTTTTAGAAATATAAGAAGAGATAGACACCCATTATTTCTTGGTCTCAGAACACCCTAGTCTTTATATTTTACTTCAACTGGGAAGAAATATGTACTGTTCCTTATGTGCTTTAGGATTCTAGCACTAATCAAATACATCACTTGCTTTTGGATTTTAGCACTAATCTCAGTCTTCTCTTGCCTTCGTACATGCCATATGTAATTATGTTTCCCAGTATGTACATGCATGCCTTCACACCCTGATATCCATTGACAAGTATATCCTTTCTTGCAAGTATAGTTCAGTGTTCTTTTTGTTTGCAGGTTTTTTACTTATGTTTATTTAACTGACAGTTTCTTTTTTGGTCTGTTGAACAGCTGAGTGGTGCAGCAGGGGCTCTTTCATTAAAAGGATCACCATATTGGATGGCTCCTGAGGTAATTTTCTAGGTTGTGATCATTTCCTATTCATTGTGTTATTGAAGTTCATATTTATTCTTTTATTTTTTATTAGATACAAGGAGATACTGAATGCTAAAAATAGTTTGTCTTATCTTGTTTTGCCTTGTTTCTGCCTGGATGTTAGGACCCTACAAAGCCATTAGAAAACAACCCCTAAGTCAAGCTCACACATGCCACAGGCAGGTTATTACGAGCCTAAATAGGGTACTCAAGCCAGCAAATTCATAATCTGGACAAAACCTAACACACCGTTCACCACCACCTCAGCCACTACTGGAATTCATACAAACAGTCTGGCAATACAATAGCCCCTTGCTTTTGAAGCCTCCACAAATGAAGCAAAATCCATCACTGTCAGTTGGAGAAGAAACCCTTAGATTCAAGGTGCCTGTCGCAAGTGGACACAATGCCAAGAAATTGATGCTGATTTGCATCACAAGAGCAAAGAAGGGAGAGGTTTGACCTATTGTTTCATGTCTACATGATACAGCAGCTGTGATATTTTTTAGACATCTATTGCAATCGCTCTGTTCCATAGATGGATGAAAATGAGCATGAGGACGTCGAGGCCTACTTCTGATTTTGTTTATTTGACCGTCAACACTCGTTGGGCATGGAACTATATTTGTTTCAGAAGCTCCTAAGTATTATATGATACTTTTGTAACCAGGTAATGCCTTGTTTGTTTCTTTGAAGGGGAGAAGCCTTGGAGCAACGGTAAAGTGTTATTGTGTGACTTAGTGGTCATGGGTTTGAGTCACAAAGATAATCTCTTGCAATGTAGAGTAAGGATGCATACAATAAACCCTTCTTCGAGACCCTACATTGACGAGAGTTTCGTGCACCCTGCTCTTAATAACACAGTTCAATACTATTATTTTCAAATTTTGATCTATAGTTTCGGTACTGACCAAACAAAGAGTTTGAGATGCCTTTCTCAACTAACCTAACATCCAATTTATACATGCATATACATCAAATTTTAATTGTTTAACCTATTTTCTCTATTTAGGTTATGCATGCAACGATGAACAAAGATATTGGTTATGATCTTGCTGTTGATATTTGGAGCTTGGGTTGCACTATTATTGAGATGTTTACAGGCAAACAACCTTGGAATGGTTTAGAAGGGGTAATTTTTCTCATACGTGCCTAGTTATTTGCAGTTAGACGTGTTTATTTTTCACCAATCAACCCAGCATATTTTCTTGCAAATGTTTGTAAAGATAATATTGATTCAACACACACATGCAGTCTACAATTTCTTATTAGTTTTTTGTTGCTGATAATTTTTCCTATTTAATATTATTATATTTCACAATCAAATCAACAGGATTCTTGTGCTATTAACTACCTTTCATAATAATGATTGTTTTGGAAAATGAATTTTTCCGGTGTTCCTGATATTTGATAGGGCATAATGAGCATATTTACAGTTGGAATTGCAAACATATATTGAGCAGTATCATGAACGTGTCTGCAGATCCAATATCCGCAAGTGTTTGTTTAAATTATTTTTTGTTAACTATGCCAACTTATTTCCTGAACTTGCCTTCTTCCAGATGCTGGTTTTGCCCATAACTTTGCATTATTGTATTGATAATAACATCAGATGCGATGAGGGTAGTGGACAAGGAAGTAAGGTTGATGACTAACTTTTCCTTTGTGGCTCCTTTCTGGCTAAGTTAATATCTGTGAGGTCAAGGAGCAGGAGTCACTGTTGGTTAATATGAAATGGGAGATCAGCTAGTTCCGTGACACCAAACTGTCTAGAATACTTTTCACTCTTATTCTTGTCACACCTGTTCAAAATTAGAGAACTTATTTTTGATTGTTTATGAATTGAGAGAATGACACAATGGGAACTGTTTTCTTCGTCACCGTCTAAATTCTAGTATGATTGGGTTTATTGCTCCCTTTTCTTGCTATAATAATCTTATCCTAATTTTCCTTTGTCGCTGTCTAAATTCTAGTATGGTTGGGTTTATAGCTTCCTTTTCTCTCATACCTTTCCAAACACATGATAAGCTTCATATCATTCCTTGTCCATAGTTGGATCTTACATTTAAGCTTTAAGTGGTTACTTGCTTTCAGCATATGGTTACTTTGAAATGTGTTTCTTTTGGTATCACTTGCTATCCGATACCACGACCAAGGTATCTGAACTTTTGTAAATTCCCGAACATTATTTTTTTCCCTTTATTTTTTGGTACTACAGAGTTGAAGCCATCCGCATGGTTGTGGTTACACAGATTATTTATAGGTCACTTTTGTAAAACTGATATATGAAGCATAGATTCTAAGTAAGGGAATAAGTAGGATGTATAAATATGAAATTCTTGACAATAAATTTTTTAGATATGTTAGATCTCTTATTCAACAAGAAGATATTAGTGATCATGTGAGCTGGAGAATTTCTGTGGTCTTATATGACTGCCATGTGCCTCGTAGGTTATTTAAAATTTTGTGACAGTGGGTAGGTTTTTCATGTATTGTTGATTTGTCTTAGGTTGTTAGAATCTATAAAAAGTTGAAGTTTCAAAGATGAGAATGCTAATATGACCTATGCAGTTGCTAGAAAAGATAAAATAAAAAGTTATTGTCGAGAGTAAATCAGAGGTCTGATGCTACATATTTGCATTGAGTTCAATGGAGAAGATGCATAGCCATTTCAAAATAGTCAGGATGAACGTGTCTTAGTAATGTTGCTGAAAATTTGGAATGCAGTGACGGTAGTTGCAAGTCAAAAAAAAAAAAAAATGCAAAAAGAGATCAAGTTTCATTCAAAGAATTACACACTGGATATTCCAGTTGTCAAAGTAATTACCTAGCTGAATCAATCACGACCACTTCATAATGGTAATAATAATTTGCAATGTAGTCAATGGTAATTTAAAGTAAAAAAAGTGCATGTTGATTGGATAGCAAGCTTCATTCAAAGAATTAAAGTTCCACTGGATATTCCAGTTCTCCAAGCAATTAACTGATTGGCGAACTGAGCATTCATCTGATACTCAGAGAACATGTTTCAATTGCACTGGTTGTCACTTCAAAGTTGTATAGTTCTCTAAATCTCGAGAGTCGGATAACAATTATTTTCTGGAATTGTGCCTATATTTAACTTGAAGATATTGACTTAGCAAAAGATTTTTTTAATATGTTACATTGAATTCTTCTCAGAGAAGTATACATTCTTTCAATTGCTGATTGATCATTTATGATGCGCTTTTATTTTATTTCATGGGGATGTGATTTGATTTGGTTGTGTTAACAACAGGCTGCAGCTATGTTCAAAGTCTTGCATAAGGACCCGCCAATACCTGAATCATTGTCTGCTGAGGGGAAAGACTTTCTGCGATCCTGCTTTCGTAGGAATCCTGCCACAAGGCCAACTGCCTTAATGTTGCTTGAACATCCATTCATATGGCTCTCCCACTATAACTACAATATCCTTGGTAATCACCAAGGGTTAGCAGGGAGTAAAACAATTGTAAGTCTGGGTGTTATTCAGCTAGTTTTACCAATAATCCTTGCTTTATCATTTCAAATTAAATAAGTCTTATCACGTCATGATAGGAAAACACTGCCAGCCCAAGAGAGAAAAGTAAATCACGAAGTGAGCCGTGTGTTAAAGGAAAAAGCTCATGCAATGGGTAAGCTTGCTGTTTGCTTAATATAGAATGATTGTTTAACTTGTTCCCATTCAAATGTTGCGATTATTCCACTTCAGAGAAAATAGTCACTGTCATCTAGAAACTTCTGAGACAGCAGTTTCTACTGTATCACGTTCTGTTCCCGAGAGTACTCCAGGCTTGTTGTCACCAGAGCCAAGTCATAGTAGATTGAGCTCAGCTAGCAATCCTGCAAATGCTCTGAATGGGGTGCTGTTGGACACAGGAAATTTCCAGCTGTATGCATTACCCAAGCCGCATGAGAAAGTTCACTAGAACGGCTTGTGTTTATGCTTTCATGCAGATTGTGCCAAACTTACTGGGCGAATCCCATGATTCCGTATTCCCATGGCTTCAAAATGAAACAAAGATTGTGCGAGGATTCAATGTTGGGGTCGCTCAATGCCATGACCTCTTCATTTCCATTGTGTTTCTTCATCATAGGTAAGGTAGGAATTCTCATTAACCATGAGGTTAATTTTTTTTTTTTGACCTTTCCATGATAGTAATCGGGAAAGATGCACCGTCACTGTAAATTTTATTGTATTCTAGCACTTCATCAGGGGTAGCAATTGTGTCAAATCCCAGTTGTAGAAGATTTTAGAATGTTGTGAGAGCAAAATGCAGATATAATGTAGTGATTTTAATAGTGAATATCCCAAGGCATTTAATGAACTTGTTGAGGTTGATTCTCCATGATGCACAAGGGCTCTAGTATATTCCTGTGAAAGGTAGAGGAACATAAAGTAGCACACCACATATGAACTTAAAAAAACTTGTATCATCTTATCCTACATTGTTGATTTATATTGATTATTATGTTTAATATGTTTTCTTCATATGGTTAATTTATATACGGTAATATGAATTTAATTTTATTGATTGACATTCTTTATACACAGACACGAACTATTATATGTTTAGTGGTAAGCTTAATTGGTTTTACTTCATTTTAGGAGAATAGTTTTCAACCATATAATAGTTTTAGCTTAAATAATTCTATAGATTTAAGTTACTCTAGATTTAGAGATTAGAACTTGATGTCTACCTGTGATCCCCTAGACTCTTTAAATTCATTGTATGTTATTATTATTTTCTAATTTAGATAGTTTAGGACTATATAATAATTTTAGCCAAAAATATTCTATAAACTTAAATTGTTCTAAATTTATAGACAGATACACCTCTGCGTTCTTTCCTTCAAACTCTTTATTTTCTAATTTAACTACTAGGTACATTAATACTCCTAAGTGTTCCTTATAGCCTCTAGATCAATGATATGTGTTTATTTCATAGTACAAAATGACTTCAAGAACTTTATAATAAGTTAATAGTTCTTTTATCGATAATAATAGCATTATCTCTTGTGGCCATAGAAGAATAATATCCAAGAAAAGTAATCTCTTTCAATTTAGATCCGTTAGACCTGATAAAAGATAAATAGAATTCTATTAAATTTTATGGGTTCTAAATATCCAAAATACATGAACCTAGATAGTTCATCTCCTCCGTGATTTATCTCCTCCGTGTTGACTTTGGAATAGATTGGCGGGGAGCTGAAGACGAACGATACACTTTTTGCCATCATAAATAGTTCATCTTACAAAATGATCACTCCAAAAAAAAAATATATATAAGAAAGACGAAAAAAAAAAGGTGTTCAAATTTTACCAAAAGTGGTAACTGCTAAGCGTGAAGAACTTGACAGTGAACAATGTGCGTCTTGCCACCACTGCGACCTGCAATGGTCGACAACAAGTTGGCGACGAAAGTTTTGATCTGCCCTTTGCCGGCGATCGTCTCCCATCTCTCCTCCTCGCTTCCATTTCCGCCGCCATCTCGCACCGCGTCCACCAGAGTGATGCTCATGTTATTCCTCACGATGCACAGCTTCCCCATGAGAGGAACCAGAGCCGCCGCCTCCACAGCTCGCGAGCTCCCCAGATGCGCCTTGCTGTCCGTCCCGCGCCTCCACGAATCTGTGGCCGCCTCGTACACCTTCAGCCTGCATCCATCCTTGCAATCCAAGCCGAAGAGCTTGCCGTCGATGCAAACAGAGGGGTTCCTCCACCCACTCACCATGCCGTCGAACACGCTTTCCCAGGCGTCGCTTTCCGGCGCGTAGACTTCGCTGACAACCTGCTGCTGGGGGCCGAGCCCTTTCAGGAACCATTTCCCTTGGTAGATGACGCCGACCAACGGCACCATCGGGCTGCTCAACTCGGCGATGAACGACCACCTGTTCTTGCTCGGGTCGTACACCTCCGCCGACCGGAGAGAGCGGCTGACGCCTTCGCTCTCCCCTCCGGCGACGTACAGGCGGTTGTCGATGACGCAGGAGCCGAAGAATTGTCGGCGACGGAGCAAGTCCGGCGCGCGGTGCCACTTGTCGGTCCTGGCATTGTAGTAGATCACCCTCCTCATCGAGCCCTTGCGAGGGTCTCTGCCGCCGAAGAGGTAGAGATGGCAGCCGCTCATCGCGGCGCAACCGAACCCCACGGCCTGGGCGTAGTCTTTGGGGATGGGAGGGAGCGGGCGCCACAACTGGTGGACGGGATCGAAGGCCTCCCAAGAAATCCGCCCGTCTCGGTCGTCTCTTTTGATGACGTAGAGCCATTCCTCAGCGAGGCCGAGGCTCCTGCGCAGGGAGTAGTAGTAGTTGCCGGAGAGCAGTCGCTGCCACCGCCTGCAGACCAGTCTTAGCTTCCGGTGATCAGCGCGGGGGACGCGGACGAGGCAGGCGACGGCGAGGTCGTCGGGTAGGCCGGGCAGCAAAGCCGACTGACGTCGGTTTCTTTCCCGTAGCTCCGTCAGCCTAGTAGCGGCCGTCGTTCTCACCGGATGGATCGAGGTTCTGATGCTCGGCTGAACGCAGATGTTTGTGGCCGGCACATACTTTTTGGCTCCGCTCGCTGTCCTGAATCCTGCGTCTGCTCTACACAGCCACGCAGAGCTATCGACCTACAAATCAAGCCACGATTTAGCCCAACGATCAAGAACACATCAGAAGAAGAGAGGAAAAACAGGAAAAGGTGCAGGGGAAAAACTGACGACAAGAGGATGATTCCTTCTCAATCGAGCTTCTCCATCCCCACTCATCGTTTCAAAACCTTTTCTGTTTCGCTGTGTGTGTGAGTGTTTGTGTTTTCCATTAATTTCAATGAAGAAGCTCTTACAAGTCTTGTTGACCAATTGCCCTTCTCCTCAAGCAAAGTTTTGTCGCCACAGGTAATTAACCAGGTCGACCAAGTCAACCGTTTAGTGCAGTCATCGATCGGCCTCCTACTCCAACCGGCTTAATAATTAATGGAAGGCATGGATGATGGGAGAAATGAATGCTTGTGGGGGTGGACACAGAGCAGAACCACCAGGCAGGCACTGCGGGGACGGTGGAGGGATAAATGACGATGATCCGATCAGATGAGAGAGAGAGAGAGAGAGATGAGGAATCGTTGGGAAGAAAAAGGTGCAAAGAGACAAATAGATAGAGCAGGGGAGTTTGATCTCGGGCGAGGGGTCACCATTAACAACATCTCCAAAGTTTGCCACCTCTATCGATCTGCATAAACTTAACAATGATAACTATTTATTTTGGAAAACATTATTTCTCCCACTAGTTTGTGCCCGTGACTTCTTTGGAGTCGTCGCACTCCTCCTCCTCGGGAAGATTATCCCACCTATGATGTTTTGGGTCAAGGACGATTAACTATATAAAAATAAAAGAAATGTAATAATCAGGTAATAATGAATTTGGACTGATAGTTCGTTCATTAAAAATTTTCATTGACCGTCAAAAGTATTTACAATAAATAATTCAAAAGTCCAGTATTTATTATTGTACGTCT
The DNA here is from genome assembly GCA_024364735.1 of Boesenbergia rotunda. Classification (NCBI taxonomy): domain Eukaryota; kingdom Viridiplantae; phylum Streptophyta; class Magnoliopsida; order Zingiberales; family Zingiberaceae; genus Boesenbergia; species Boesenbergia rotunda. Next base: position 279,723 of record JAGFNQ010006807.1, on the reverse strand, counting down.
CATTTAGAAAAAATTCTTACAAATATATCATAATTGAGGATCGACGGTGGATGCTAATTGATCCCGACCCATGTTTATGGGTCTGGCCCATCGCGTGGGTAAGCAGGCCGGTCATCCTAGAGCCTCGTTAGCGGGGGCCTGGGTCAAAAGCCTCCCGAGGCCCATCAAATGGGCAAATGGGTAGTTCAAACGGCCGATTCGGTTCGGTCTCGACCCGGGAATAATTCCTGAGGCACGGGATGGCTAATTCCCGAAGTTTCACAAAGGCAAGAACCCGAGTCAACCCCGACTAGTGCTCCAAACCCCCCTGCAGTAAGGACCCGAGCGACGAGGGTACCGATCCTTCAGCCGATTCGTTGCGGACTCACGGACTCAGTCGGAGTACTGTCGCTCGGGCACACTCTGACCTAGGAGGCGTAGTTACTCTCGGTAAAAATGGTCTTTGGGCCCGAGTTCATTCCCGGTCCCAGTCGACACTAGCACTTCAAGCCGCCAGTCGACATCAAGTCGCCAGTCAACACTGGCATTCGATGTTTTGTCGTGATCCACAGGAACACCCACTCCCTGACACAGGACTAGCAAAAGAAGTACGGGGTTGGCGCAGATCTGACATCATTCAGGCCCGAATCGCGAGTATCTCGCTGACGCCATGATCTCCCTGCCATGCCTTGGCATCTCGTACCACGACCACCTATGTCTGTGTCAGGCCGAGCGGCGCCTGACGGCGCTCGCCCATAAGTTGACAGCGCCCCTTTCCTTATTCTAGTATGCGACACATTACCCTGCCACCACCGGGTATGCCTTACCCAGTCCTCGTATACGATAAAGAGTGACAGACCGGGCAGAAGCTGTCAGCTCCCCCGACTATATAAGCCTTTCCACTCCGCATCCCCCAGGTACGCGCAATAATATTTTTGTTGTTGTTCCATTGCTTTTGCTCTTCCACCACCGGGGACTGACTTGACCGTCGGAGTGCTTTGCCGGGGACTTTTCCTGGCGGATTCACTAACGGTCCCTTTCTTGCAGATCGGAGGCAGTATCAGCAGTTCATGATATTCGGGAGACCGCGTACTCTTGGGAGTCCACCTCACTTCGCGACAGGATCAAATTTGGCCCTAGAAGGAGGGGCGTTCGCCTGATCGGAAAGTGAGCAATGGAAGACCCTAACCGAGTCATGATGACTGTCACACCTAAGGAATGCGAGCTCCTAATGGCTGCCCGAGCCCAGAAGACCCCTCAGAGGCCTTCGCAGGCTAGTAGCCAGGCGCCTAGATTCCACAAGCCGGCAGCACATGGACAGTCGGGAGGTCGGGGAAGGCCTGTCCGACCTGAGGGTGGTTCCGCTCCCTTTCTCGCGACTTTTTATCGGGATCAGGATGACGAAGCCGATTCAATGCCGGCCCGAGGCATCAGCCTCCAACCAGATGCACGGGCCGCGCCTAGACAAGGGAAAGGCCCCGGCCGACCCCTCTCCAGCCACTCTAGTATGCAACCCCTTTTCTTCTTGGATCTTGGAAGATCCAGTTCCTCGACATCTCCGCTTCTTCACAATCCCTGAATACCCGGGGACCACCGACCCAGAGGAGCACTTGATTAAGTTCGAGAGTGCTGCCCTACTCCACCAATACGCGGAGGGCATAAAGTGTCGAGCCTTCCTAACCACCCTCTCGGGACCTGCAAAGAGGTGGTTCGACCAACTCCCCAATGGGTCAGTATCAAGTTTTGAGAAATTGAGGAGAGTCTTCCTCCAACACTTCACGAGCAGTCGGAGGCACAACAAAACGAGTCTCAACCTGTTCGCGTTGAAGCAAGGCCCGAAGGAATCCCTCCGGGCCTACATTAAAATGTTCAATGGAGTGGCACTGGATGTGCCGACTGCCACACCTGAGGTCTTGATCAGTGTCTTCTCCGAAGGACTACAAGAGGGAGATTTCTTTCGCTCACTGATCAAGAAGCCACCGAAGGACTTCGACAACCTACTGGGAAAGGCTGTCAAATACATAAATGTTGAGGAGGCGCAGGCCACCAGGAAGAAGGAGCCTGTCAACACAGCGCCTCCCAACCCCGTCCAGAGCAACAGATCCCCAGGCGGACCCATCCGTAACCCGCACGGACCCGTCGACCGAGCGGGAATGGAACGACGCCACGTGCAGCAGGTGGCCCAGGGTGTCTACCGACCTGTTGGAGACCATACTGCGCATTCCACTAGAGCCACACCCACGCCACAGAGGAGTGCCGACAAGCTGGTAGGGGTCGGGCTCCTGCTCCCCAAGGGCGTGGGTGACAAGCATCTCCCGGTGTGGCTCGGGTCGAGGCGGCCAGGCCATGGCCCCAACAGCTGAGGAACCTCGAAGAAATCCCTGGTCGCTCGCAATCTGTTCCCACAGGAGGACCGAGCCAAAGCCCAGGAAATCGATGAAGAGCAGGCTAACCGACAGAATGCCGTCCGAGGAGGAGTGCATGTCATCTCGGACGGACCGACCGAGGGAGACTCCAATCGGGCACGGAAGGCACAGGTGTGCCGTTTAGAAATTCATCAAGTCGGCACGAGTGCTGCCCAAGCACAGGGGCCTCAGATCAGGTTTGGCTCCCAAGATCTACAGGGACTGGAAGTCCCGCATGATGACGCATTGGTCATCACCACTGTCATTTCCAACTACTAGGTCCACTAGACCATCGTGGACACGAGCAGGTCGGTCAATATACTGTACAAAAAGGCTTTCGACCAGTTGCAGATCGAGATGTCCCTGCTGGAGTTGGTAGCCACCCCGTTGTTTGGGTTCACGGGGAACCAGGTATAGCCTATCGGCTAGATCCGTTTGGTCATTTCCTTAGGTGTGGAGCCGTCGAAGAGGACTAGATGGTCCACCTTCCTGATAGTAGATGCTCCCTCGGCCTACAACGCTATTTTGGGCCGATCGACCCTAAAGGAGTTCCGAGTGCTTACTTCGACCTTCTACCTCAAGATTAAATTCCCAGTTGGAGACAAGGTAGGAGAGGTTTGGAGAGACTAGAGGGTAGCCCGGAGGTGTTATGTGGATGACGTCCGGGTGGAGAGCCAGAAAGCTCCTCACCCCTTCTCAAGCTGCAACATGGTCCAGGCTTCTCCGTGGGCCGAACTGTGCGACGATAAGGAGGAGGTCTAGCTACTTCCCGATAGGGAAGAAGCCCGAGTCAAGATCGCTGCCGGGCTGCCCAACGAACTAAAGGAGCCTCTGCTGGAGTGTTTGGCTTGGAACCAGGATGTGTTCGTCTGGTCGGTCAAGGAGTTGAAGGGCGTTCGACTGGAGGTAGCAGAGCACCACCTCCATGTATTTCCCAACACTCGACCGGTTAAGCAGAGGAAACGAGACTTCAGCACCGAGCAGAATAAGGTAAATCAGGCTGAGATCGAGAAGCTGCTAGAAGCCGACCACATTTGAGAGGTCCAGTTCCCGGCTTGGCTAGCCAACGTAGTGTTGGTGGCCAAGCCTGACAATAAGTGGAGGGTCTGCATCGACTTCAGGGACCTCAATCGAGCCTGCTCGAAGGATTGCTATTGTCACGCCCCGAGACCATGGGAGCAGCTGATCCAATATAAAATCGGACAGCACCTCCCCTGTCCGGCGGACAATTTACACAAACACACAATATCTATATTTGCACAACCACGCAGTTAAATGGCCTCAGGCCTCAAATCCATGCAGAAATAACAGGTATATAACTATAACCGTCGTAAAACCAAACTACGAACTCACCTGAGCTGCCAGGGGGCAGGAACAAAGCTGAAATCCCACGAAGTCCAACATAGGACTCAAAAGTACAATACCATCGAATAAAACATGAATACATGTTCGAAACATGGCAACGGAAGCAAAGTATATAACCTAGGGTCCATAAGCAAAAACAACGTAAAATAAAACCCAAGCAGAGCTCCTCTGGAGCTGGGGACTGGCTGCTAGGGATTTCCTGACAGGCATCAACCTGAAATAAAATGTATGGCAACGGGGTGAGTCCATAACTCAGCGAATACCCAACAGATATGCATAGAAAGTTATACTACAATAAGAGTTCCGCTAATACAGTCTCATATCACCAGTAGGGAAAGACTAGTACTGAACATACTGAGGTAGATACATACCTGAATCCATCTAACCTGTAAGGAGGGTAATAAGTACCAAGGGAATATCAATAGACATATAATCTCAGATAACCAGTCTCCAGAATATGCATGTCAAGTAAGTGCAGAAATCAAGTGCAGCAAACAATGCACGATGTAAAATATGCACATGGTGCAATGCCATGGTCACCCCCTATCTCCAGTCAAGCCACCGAGACAGGCGATACTGTGTCGGCCGAGTGGGTAGAGCTGTGACACTGTCCGTACTCTGCCATCACTGCTCCTGAGTGACCGAGGGGACAGGATGCTGGTGGAGCTATCGCTCCGCCCCATGTATATATGGGGGAGATATCTCTCTCATCTTCTCTGGTCTATGGGTAGAGAAGGGATCCCTGCTTGCTACCACGCTCCGAAACCACTACCCATGAGCGAACGAGCGGAGCGATACAGAGCAAATGCACACATCCAGCGGTATCCACTAACCCATGAGTGGTCGTGTGTGCATATCATGTGCCGGAAGACGATTAGGCTCAACCACAAGGGAGTCGCTGATCGCCGGCATGCAACAATGCAAGGATGGTGTATGATGGATACACATACCTCCCTCCCCAAGTCCTCAGTATACTAAGTCTCAGTCTGAAATCCTATAACAGGAAATACAGGTAACCTACAAGGTATACTGGCCGGGAACTATAGATCCCTCAAGGTCAAATGCAAGAAATACATCACGATCTCTAAGCATACCTATAGATATGGCAATACCTGAGGTTGTATGGAACTACAACATAATAACTCAGGGATAACCCACATGTATCCAGGACAGGTATAATAACTCAGGGATAACTAACAAGTATCCAGGACAGACATAATAACTCAGGGATAACTAACAAGTATCCAGAACAGACATAATAACTCAGGGATAACTAACAAGTATCCAGAACATGCATAATAACTCAGGGATAACTAACAAGTATCCAGAACAGGCATAATAACTCAGGGATAACTAACAAGTATCCAGAACAGCATAATCAACAGGGATAACGTATAATCTTGCTGTTATCTATAACAGTCTATGCATAACAATATGACAATATCAACAAGATAAGTCAAAGGGTACCCGCCTCCAAGAGTGTAGTCCGTATCAATCGAGACAGAACCACCCGTCAAAATAAGTAACAATAGATCCCGTCAAGTCCCTGTGTAAAGGGACACATTTTAATTAGCTATTACAAAATTAGTAACCAGCTAATTAATCCCTAATCCGTATTAGGGTGTACCCTAATCCATCTCTTTCCATTTAATTACCCTTGGTAATTAAGATTAGATTTACTTTAAAGGTAAACTCGAATTCCAGTTCCTTAAGCTTAGGTTGTTAGGTTTAAGTTTCAAATTAAACTTAACCTCAACCCAAAGTAAACCCACGGCATCAATTTCACCTTCATTACTAAAGCTACAATGATCCACAGCCTTATACCTAAACTCATTAACATAAAAATAGAATCACTGAGCTTACTCCATTCCTACCAATTCATCCACTTAGCAATTCAAACGCCTTACCTCTTATCCCGGTTTCAACTGCCGACACAAACAGCAAGCTGAAAGAAAACTCCACCAAGCAGTGAAGCTCACGACGATCTCTACAACCCAAACACTGCCAATTACACAGTGTATCAACAGATCAATCACAACACAAATCTAATGCATCCTTACCTGAATTTTGTATCGCCGACTCTACTGAGCTTGAATCCGGCGAGTCCTCAAGCTCCTGCGAACTTCCTCTTCCTCAGAATTCAGATGCTCCTCCCAAATCTCCAGGTCGTGTAGCCCAAGTGTAGCCTCCTAGATCGGCCAAATCAAATGAGCTACGGCTGACCAATCTTGACAGAATTAAAACCCTAAGTTCCCTTCGACTCACCTTGACCTTTAGTGAAGTCTCGACGTCGAGGTGTCTGCGGCTAGGGCACGCGAGCGGAGGAAGAAGTCGGCGTCGACCGTGGGTTAGGGCACGCGAAGGGAGAAGTATCGGGGTGGTCTGCAGCTGGGGCAACGCGAAGGAGAAGAAAGGAAGAGGAAGGGATCGTCGGGCGTCGCTGCGGGTGAAGAAGGGAGGAAGAGATCGGGCACTGTGGCGGCTTCGATCGGTAGCGAGGTGTGCGGCGCAACCTTAAGCCCTAGCCCCTTATAACTTGTCCCTTTTTCATTTAAGTCCACCCCATTTCCGTCTAATTGCAAGACGACCCCTAGTTTAATGTTTGGTACTCATTAACCCTTGTAATTATTAGTTTTAATTCATATTGGTCCCTAAGTTTGTGTCCAAGGACTCGGAAGCCCCGGAACCTATCCGGTAATTCTCCGAAAATTTCCGGAACCTAATCAAAAGTGTCGGATTTAACAGCTATCCTCTATCCCAGATCGACCAGATGGTTGACTCGACGGCAGACAGTGAGCTCATCTCCATGCTGGACGCATATCAAGGTTGCCATCAAGTACCTCTAGCTGCCAAGGATCAAGAGAATGTTAGCTTCATCACGACTGACAACATCTACTGCTACACGGTCATGCCGTTTGGGTTGAAGAATGTTGGGGCTACCTATCAACAGATGATGAACAAGGTCTTCCGGGCACAGATTGGTCGGAATATCGAAGTATACGTGGACGACATACTGATCAAGTCTGGCCGAGCGGAGGACCTGGTAGCTGATGTGGAGGAAACTTGCCAAACCTTGCGCAGGTATGAGCTCAAACTGAACCCTGCTAAGTGTCTTTTCGGGGCTCAGAGTGGGAAGTTTCTGGGGTACATTGTGACTGAGAGGGGCATCGAGGCCAACGCAAGTAAAGTCAAGGCCCTGCTGGATATGCCCCCACCAAGGAATCTCCGGGAAGCGCAAAGACTCATCGGGCGGATCACAACCCTGTCCCGTTTCATCTCCCAGTCAGCCGAACGAGGGTTACTATTACTATTCTTCAAGACCCTTCGCCGAGCCACCAAGTTTCAATGGGACGCTGACTGCGACAAGACGTTTGGGGAGTTAAAAGCATACCTCGCCGAGTTACTTGTGTTATCCAAACCTGAGGTTGGGGAGGTGCAGTCTGTATACTTAGCTGCCTCAGCTGACTCGGTTAGCATGGTTTTGGTCAGGCAGGAGGGGACCAAGCAGCAGCCGGTGTATTTTTTCGCCCATTTACTGAAAGGAGCCGAGTGCCGATATACGACACTCGAGAAGTTGGCGTATGTACTGTTGTTAGGTGCTCGGAGGCTTTGGCCTTATTTTCTGGTGCACCCCATCGTGGTCCTGACCAACAGCAATTTGGGTCAGGTAGCCTCCAATCCAGAAGCGTCAGGCTGGCTTATTAAATAGACCACTGAGCTGAGTGAATACGATATCCAGTACCAGGTTCGCTTGACCATTAAAGCGCAAGCCCTGGAAAATTTTCTAAGCGAGTTACACTCGGAAGAGGCTGAAGAAGCCTAACAAGTTTATGTGGATGACTCGTCGAATCGGTCGGAGTGGAATCGACCTCTTGATGGTTTCCCCGAAGGGGGAACAATTGCACCTGTCCGTCCGACTGGAGTATTGGGCCACAAACAATGAGGCCGAGTATGAAGCCCTCATAGCTGGGTTGCAAGCGGCTAAACACGTTGGAGCCACTCGGGTGATACTATACTCCGACTCTCAGCTGGTTACCCAACAGGTCGCTGGTCGGTTTGAAGTCAATAGCGACCGGTTGCAGGCCTTCATGGAAGCTTATGAGAAGTTGAAGGCTGAGTTTCAGGAGGTGCAGATACAGAAGATCCCCCGGGAAAGCAACCTACGGGCAGATGAGTTGGTTAAATTGGCCAGCTCGGTCGGCTCTTGGGTACTTCCTCAGCCGGGCGGGCCGGCGTTGATGATCATGCATATAGAATGGCAGGCTGAGCTGGAGTTGGGGTCAGATTGGAAAACGCCGCTCATCGCCTACCTGACAGAGAGGGTCCTCCCGGCCGATCGAGAAGAAGCCCGACTGCTAAGAAAGCGGGCGATCCAATATTCGATGGTCGGGGATGTGCTATACAAGAGGTCCTTTGCCGGTATGGAATTCCTCATAAACTCATCTCGGATAATGGAAGGCAATTCCAAGGTCGGAAAATACAGGAATGATGCTCGGTGTTAAATCCGACACTTTTATTTCGCTCCAGAAAATTTTTCAGAAAACACCCTAGGTTATCCGGCCCTTAGACAAAAATTTCAGAGAGTAGAATGGAATATAACAAAATATTTTGAGGTCTAAAAGGGCTTATAAAGCAAACTTGGGGAGTTAAATGTTAAAAATCAGAAATCGTGAGGGTTGAGTGTGAAATGGAGAAAAATGAAGGGTTCTTTTGCAAAAAGGACCCCCCTTTTTGGATTAAAGGCTCGGTCGAGCCTTAGTCGCAGCCAACCAGCAGCCAAGCGCCCCCTCGCCCGTGCCCTAGCCGCAAACACCGCCGCCTTCCTTCTTCATCGTCTTCCTCTTCTCCTTCGCTGATCGCACGCCCAGCCGGAGCCGACAAACCCTAGCGGAAACCTCTGCAAAAGGGTCGGTCCACGGAAACACTCTCCTGCTGTCAATCGTGAGTTGGAGCGCACGAGTCTCGGCTGTCGTTTCTTCTTCGCCGTATGCAGTCGACGCAGAGGGAGATTTCACCCAATGGATTGACAGGGAGATTTTAGATGCTACAGACGGGTCTAGAGCGAACGGTTGAAGCAGGAAGAAGCTACGCAGTGTGGAGCTGCCGATTTAAGGTCATTCCTTTCCAATCGGATGTTTTCCCTTATCAGAAACCGATTGTATCCAAGCAGTGGTAGTCTGCTGTGCCGATTGGAAATCCAGGTTAGTTTCAGTATTGGAAATGTTGAATAGATATTGGAGTTGGGGTTTCATTGCTTCCTCCCTGCCTCAACTTATGGTGTGATTCTGTTCGATTGGAATGGTTAGAAGGTTTAGCTATACTCTGTGCTGGAGTAGCCGTGGAGTGTGGGAGATCTTTGCCGTGAACGGTGTAAGGTGAGTCCTAACCATTTCTTAGTTTTCTGTGTTGTAATGTAATAATTATAGAATTTGAGATAGGGATTTCGATACTGGATTGAATTTCTAATCATCTTTAATAGGGCAATTAAAAGAGGGCATTATTTTGTAGGTGGATTGAATTAGATATGGGTTGAAACTGATATTGGTTGTCTTCCTCATTTGGATCGAATTTTGGAGATCCTTTGTTTCTTTGGTCGAGTTGGAGGAGTTGTATGTGCCAGCTTGATAGCTATTATGCTTTGTGTTGGGTAAGGAACTTTAGTCCAAATTGAATCTGAAGATGGTTTTGTGGATTAGACCAGTATATTCTAATCTTGTGCAGTATGATGAGGAAATGGTGGAGTTTGATCACTGTAATGGAAAGAGTTTATTCAATTTGAATTAGTGATAGCTTCAGTCCGTTTGCTTGGCTCTTGTTTATGCCATGAGTGTCATTGAGATTCTAAAGGCGTGGTTGATCTATTCTGATGTGTGATGCATAGGAATGGTGTTTAGATCAGTGAATTTGAGTTGATGTGGAATTAGTGAGGTCTATGGCTAAACCTAATCTAATCATTGGGATGAATTAGATTAGGGTTAATGATGGGTTAGATTAAAGGTAACCTAAGGAATTGAGATTTATTGAAGTTAATCATTAACTTGGATTGATTAATGGTTGTTGCTACGTAAATAGCTATCTAATATGTCCTTTGATACATGACACTGATCGATTTGCTTATGGACTTTTGGATGGGAGATTCTCACTTGATACAGGGCATTGATGCAATTACAGTTGCTGATTATTGGACCGGAGATTTCCTATATATACGGATTCTTCATTTTTGAGGCGGGTACCCTTTGACTTATCTTTATGATATTGTCATCTTGTTATGCATAGACTGTTATAGATAGCAGTAAGATCATACGCTATCCCTGAGTTATTATGCCTGTTTTGGATACTTGTTAGTTATCCCTGAGTTATTATGCCTGTCCTGGATACTTGTTAGTTATCCCTGGGTTATTATGCCTGTTCCGGATACTTGTTAGTTATCCCTGGGTTATTATGCCTGTCCTGGATACTTGTTAGTTATTCTTGAGTTATTATGCATGTACTGGATACTTGTTAGTTATCCCTGGGTTATTATGTCTGTCCTGGATACTTGTTAGTTATCCCTGAGTTATTATGCATGTCCTGGATACTTGTTAGTTATCCCTGGGTTATTATGTCTGTCCTGGATACTTGTTAGTTATCCCTGAGTTATTATGCTTGTCCTGGATACTTGTTAGTTATCCCTGAGTTATTATGCATGTCCTGGATACTTGCTAGTTATCCCTGAGTTATTATGCATGTCCTGGATACTTGTTAGTTATCCCTGAGCTATTATGCATGTCCTGGATACTTGTTAGTTATCCCTGGGTTATTATGCCTGTCCTGGATACTTGTTAGTTATCCCTGAGTTATTATGCATGTCCTGGATACTTGTTAGTTATCCCTGAGTTATTATGCCTGTCCTGGATACTTGTTAGTTATCCCTGAGTTATTATGCATGTCCTGGATACTTGTTAGTTATCCCTGAGTTATTATATCTGTTCTGGATACTTGTTAGTTATCCCTGGGTTATTATGCCTGTCCTGGATACTTGTTAGTTATCCCTGAGTTATTATGCTGGTTCGGGATACTTGTTGTTTAACCCTGAGATATTATGCGGTTAGTTTCATACAATATCAGGTATTGTCATATCTATATGTATGCTTAGATATCGTGAGGTATCTCTTGTGTTTGACATTGAGAGATCTGTAGTTTTCGGCCAGTATACCTTGTTGGGTACCTGTGTTTCCTGTTATAGGATTTCAGACTGAGACTTAGTATACTGAGAACTTGGGGAGGGAGGTATGTGTATCTATCATACACCATCCTTGCATTGTTGCATGCCGGCGATCAGCGACTCCCTTGTGGTTGAGCCTAATCGTCTTCCGGCACATGATATGCACACACAGCCACTCATGGGTTAGTGGATAACACTGGGTGTGTGCATTTGCTCTGTATTGCTCCGCTCGTCCGCTCAGGGGTAGTGGCTTCGGAGCGTGGTAGCAAGCAGGGATCCCTTCTCTATCCATAGACCAGAGAAGATGAGAGAGATATCTCCCCCATATATACATGGGGCGGAGCGATAGCTCCACCAACATCCTGTACTCTCGGTCACTCAGGAACAGTGATGGCAAAGTACGGACAGTGTCACAGCTCTACCCACTCGGCCGACACAGTATCGCCTGTCTCGGTGGCTTGACTGGAGTTAGGGGGTGACCATGGCATTGCACCATGTGCATATTTTGCATCGTGCATTGTTTGCTGCACTTGATTTCTGCACTTGCTTGACATGCATATTCTGGAGACTTGTTATCTGAGATTATGTGTCTATTGATATTCCCTTGGTACTTATTACCCTCTTTACAGGTTAGATGGATTCAGGTATGTATCTACCTCAGTATGTTCAGTACTAGTTTTTCCCTACTGTTGATATGAGACTGTATTAGCTGAACCCTTATTGTTGGTATAACTTTCTATGTATATCTGTTGGGTATTCGCTGAGCTATGGACTCACCCCGTTGCCATACATTTTTATTTCAGGTTGAGATACTTAAAGTCGCTAGAAGAGCCCAGCAGCCAGTCCCTACCCATCGCGACGACATGGTTTCGTTTTGTACTTTATGGTGTGTTGTTTTATAATTCTTTAGGTGATATGTATATGTCGTATGTGTCGTGAGCCCTAAGGGGTTGTTGTATTTGTTGTTTCGTCATAAGTCGGGCCGGTCCGCAGTCAGGTATGATCTACTTAGTTGTCTTGTGTTTTATGTTGTGTTTATCTATTTTAGAGGCCTGAGGCCAAATATAAACTGCGTGGTGTTGTTATAGTTGTTGTGTGTATGTGTAAATTGTCCGCCGGACAGGGGAGGTGCTGTCCGATTTTATATTGGATCAGCGGCTCCTGGGTCTCGGGGCGTGACACTTGGCCTACGACATTCAACAGGCTTTTACTTCAGTGGCATACCCATAGAGTAACGGCCAGCAGAAGTGGTCAATCGAGAGATCCTGAGAGGGCTAATGACTAAGTTGGATCATGCAGGAGGAACTTGGGTGGACGAGTTGCCGAGTGTCTTGTGGGCTCTGCGAACTACACCCAAAGAAACTACGGGCCACACACCTTTCCAGCTGGTTTATGGAAGCGAAGCTGTGGTGCCGGTCGAAGTCGGATGTGAGTCGGATCGGCGAAGGGCCTATGATGAGGATAACATAGATAGAAGGCGCCTAGAGTTGGACTTGGTCGAAGAGATTCGCGATAGGGCAGTTGCTCGAATGTTTGCGTATCGCCAGAAAATGAAACAAAGATATAATCAGAAGGTGCTGCCAAGAACGTTCCAGATCTGGGACCTCGTATGGAAAAGGGTCAAGCCGGTCGGGGACGTCAGCAAGTTGGAGTCTCAATGGGGAGGACCGTTCAAGGTTGTGTAGAAGCTGGGCTCAGGAGCATACTACCTGGAGAATGAACAGGGGAGGATGCTCGATCGACCTTGGAGTGCGATCCACCTCCAACCTTATCGAGAGGCAGAGTGAGAGCTTGTAACACAAATGTACTGCCTAACTATAATGATAGTGGAAGAATGGGATTCTCTCTCAACTTGCAGGTGCTCCAGACTCTCGTCTTCACATGAGTTATAAGCGGGCATACTCCTGTGCACCCCTCGGCTCGACTCCCAGTCGGACGCATGGTGGCCCACGCTCCTTGGGTACAATCCGACCGAGTGTTCAGACTCTCGTCTTCACACAAGTTATAAGCGGGCATGCTCCCGCGCACCCCTTGGCTTGGCTCCCAGTCGGACGCGTGGCGGCCCATGCTCCCTGGGTACAATTCGACTGAGTGTCCAGACTCTCGTCTTCACACGAGTTATAAGCGGGTATGCTCCCGCGCATCCCTCGGCTTGGCTCCTAGTCGGACGCATGGCGGCCCATGCTCCTTGGGTACAATCCGACTGAGTGTCCAGACTCTCGTCTTCACACGAGTTATAAGCGGGCATGCTCCCGCGCACCCCTAGGCTCGGCTCCCAGTCGGACGCGTGGCGGCCCACGCTCCCTGGGTACAATCCAACCGAGTGTCCAGACCTCGTCTTACAAATCCAGCGATGCGACCTCGTCTTCACAGGAGTTATAAGCGGGCATGCTCCCGCGCACCCCTCGGCTCGGCTCCCAGTCGGATGCGTGGCAGTCCACTCTCCTTGGGTATAATCCGATCGAGTGCCCATACTCTCATCTTCACAGGAGTTATAAGCGGGCAAGCTCCCGCGCACCCCTCGGCTCGGCTCCTAGTCGGAAGCGTGGCGGCCCACGCTCCCTGGGTACAATCCGACCGAGTGTCTAGACTCTCGTCTTCACACGAGTTATAAGCGGGCATGCTCCCGCGCACCCCTCGGCTCGTCTCCCAGTCGGACGCATGGCGACCCATGCTCCCTGGGTACAATCCGACCGAGTGTCCAGACTCTCGTCTTCACACGAGTTATAAGCGAGCATGCTCCCGCGCACCCCTCGGCTTGGCTCCCAGTCGGACGCATGGCGGCCCACGCTCCCTGGGTATAATCCGACCGAGTGTCAAGACTCTCGTCTTCACACGAGTTATAAGCAGGCATGCTCTCGCGCACCCTCGGCTCGGCTCCCAGTTAGATTCGTGGCGGCCCACGCTCCCTGGGTACAATCCGACCGAGTGTCCAGACTCTCATCTTCACTCGAGTTATAAGCGGGCATGCTCCCGCGCACCCCTCGGCTCAGCTCCCAGTTCGGACGTGTGGCGACCCACGCTCCCTAGGGTTTAACCAACCGAATGTCCAGACTCTCGCCTCTGAGCGAGTTATAAGTGGGCACGCTCCCACGCACCCCTCGGCTTGGCTTCTGGTCCGAACGCGTGACAACCCACGCTCCCTGGGATTTAGCCGACCGAGCGTCCAAGCTCTAGGCCTTCTGAGCAAACGACGTTATACTTGGCTCGGCTCCCAGTCCCGACGCGTGGCGACCCACGCTCCCTAGCGTCAAGCCGATCATGTGCATAAACCTCGCCTCCCGAGCGAGCAACATTATACCTGACTCGGTTGAATGCAGGGTGATCCCCATTTCTTAAACGATATCCGACCATGTGTGCTTAGCGCCTCGAGCGGGCATACGACGCAAAGGCTAGTCCTTAGCCTTAACCTAATCGAGTTTTGCGTTCTTCGACCGAGCTAGCTGAGTCAACCTCGCAAAGAATGGAATACTGTGGGGACTTAAGTATCTGCCCGAGCCACCAAGACTTAGAAACAAAAAGACTGATAAGCACACACGACAGTACAAAAAGGTAAAATTGCATTAAAACTGAGTTTAGTACAAAAGTAAGGCAAAGCCTCTACAGGGAAAGCAAAAAGAAAGAAAAGGAAAAACAAAAACCCCGACCCTCACTTAAAGGGTCGGAAGACTTCCTCGGACATTTGCTGGGTCAGACCGGCCAGCTTAATGGTGCTGATCGGGAGGTCGGGTGGAAGGTGCCCCCCTAGCTTAAGCTGCTCGAAGGTGCTGAGCATTTGCTGATTGAGCAAGGGGTCACAACCTTTGGGATAGCTCACGGCTGAAGTCTATAGAATTCAGGAACTCCACCCACCGAGAGTCCCACCGAGTCACCTCGCCCGCCTTATAGGCCTGAAGCTCTTCGAGCTTAGACTAAGCCGCCTCCCAAGCAGCCTGCTGCCCCCGCAGTCGGCTCAGCTCCTCCGCCTAGGCGTTGAGCTTGGCTTCCCGACTCACCGACTGAGTCGGCAGGGAGTCGGTCTTCTCAGCCTGGGCGGATAGATCAGCCTCCAGCTTGGATCGCAGGGACTCGGCAGATCGGGTCACCTCGTGGAGCTCTGCCTTCGTCTTCTGCAGCTCCTCCTGTGCCTTAGCCTTGAGAGCCCAGGCCTTGCGCTCTGTGTGCTCGACCTAGGACACTCCAAGGAGAGCTTGGGGAACTGCCATGTCCGCTGAGTCTATCTGAGACTGAGAGACCTCCAGCTGCTCCTTCGAGTGGGCTAGTCAGTCTTGCAGAGCGATGACCTCCGCCTGCAAGCCGTTGAGAGCGGCTTCATTGGAGACTAACTGGTGTGTCGGAGTCGGGCCTCCAGATTCGCTACCCGGCACTCGTCTCGTAGCCTGGCCTTGGAGTGAGGCAGCATAGTCAGGGACACTCTGTAGCACGTGCCCCAAAGCTACGAAACACAGAGCAGATTTTCAGTACCAAGTTAAGAAAAGTATAAGAGAAAGGTATACTTAACCGACATACCTGAGTGGCCTCCGACATAAACGCATTGCCCGGATGCTCGGGCCTCGGTAGTTACACTCCTGAAGGCCCTGAAGGAAGTGGTCGGCGAGCAGCCTGTGAAGGTGGATCTCTTGGGACCGCTCGGGGGCATGCCACTCGGCGCCTCCAGGCTCATCTTGGGGTCGGCGTGAGAAGGGAGTAGGAGGTGCATGGGGGGGATACTCGAGCTGATTCCCTGAGTGTGGGGAGCCTGAGTCCCTTGGAGACTCCCGAGTTGGAGGCGGTGGGGGTGCTTAAGGGTCGACCGCTGATTTCTTCTTCTACTTCTTCTGCTTCTTCTAGGGCCGATTGGTGGAGGCCCCAGAAGGGTCGGCTGTCGACGGCGGAGGCTCGGATATAGCCTCCGGCTCTCGTCGGTGCTTAATGATGAGGTGTCGATCGTCAGCATCCTCGGGCTCGGGGTCGGCAGTCGGCGTGGCCGCGAGGTTGGGAGAAGGGGATAGTTGCACAACCGTTGACACAGACGGAGCAGCTTCTCACTGAGCCAGTTGCTCGTCAGCGCGAGCTTCTAGCTCAGCATCGTCCATGCTGAAGCCCTCCTCCAAGGACGCCGCTAACATCATGTTCGTTGCAAAATAACAAAGGTTTAGTTAGCTATACATATGCAATGGACAAAATAAGAAGCTTACCGAGTGAGCTGGGTCGGCGGAACGACACTTGGCTGGGCCCAAACACATACAAAATGTCTTCATTCAGCAGATGGACGCCGTGGAAATGTCGGCCCCTGATTTTAAATAGGGCCGACTGATAGGTGGGAAGAGATCGATAGTTCTTAGGAAGGGGGCGGGGGAGGAGAAGAAAGGTCGGATATCTAAGCGGTTGGCCAACTCGGGGTCAGGGTGGTGTTCGCAAAAAAGAAGTGTTCATTCCAACCCTTGTTGGAGGCTGGAAGCTTCGCTAGGAAGGAAGTCTTAGCTCGGGCTTGGAAAAAGAAATCGCTCGGCTCTTGTTTCTTAGGATAGAAAAAATAGAAAATGATTTCAGGCTGAAGGGGAATTTTATATAAGGAAAAGATGACCACCGACCCACAGATCAGTCAGATGACATTCGGGGCTAGTTGAGATAAAGGGATATGAAAGAAGTGGCAAACAGAAGAGATGAAGGGGTGGATCGGGAAACACAGCTCGACCTACAGATGGTCTCGGGAGATGGTGATGTAGCTAAGGGGGGAGGTCTCGGGTCAGTCGGTCAGTCAGGTCGGGTAGGCGAAGGCGATAGTTGGAAGAAATGTGGTAGTCATCTCGGATCTGCTCGAGGTCATGATGGTCGAGCTCGGACACTATGGTAGAGTACCAAGGGTCCGAGTGGGAGGAAGCAGAAGCCATGAAAAGGGTGAAGGGAAGAAAACTGACCGAGGGAAAAGAAGCTCGCCGGAGAGCGAGCGCCGCTGGAAGTCGCCGGAACCCTAGCAGAGCAAGCACTAGCAGCAGTTCAGCGTCGGAAGTAAAAAGCGATGGTAAAAAGCCGTGGGGTAAAGGCCTATTTATAGGGCTGAGTGGACGACGCTGACCGTCCAATGGTGATCTGAAGAAAAGACGGGAGAGGATCTGGGTTGTCCGATCGAGCCCGAGGTAATTCCCGAGGCAAGGTGACACACATGCGCACCAATCATTTGCTGAGTCAGGCGCAGACACTTCGTTACTCGGGAAACCAATAACCAGCCGACACGTGGGCCTAGCAGTGAATGCGGTAATTAATGAGGAAGATGCGAATCGGCTCAGCCCGGATCAGTGATAAGATAGAAAAGATAGTTGGAGTGATGTTGGCACGTCGATCGGGAAAGTTGGTCGGAGCTAATGGTTAGGGTCGGTCGGGTGAGTAAAACCCCTCAGTGCGCTAGGCTCGCCTTAAACTAACAGTCTAGTCAATCGGACTCAGCGCCTCCTTCGACTAGACTCGAACGGGATACTTATGATCCTGGCCTAGCTCACGTGTAGCTCGGCCGCCCGGCCAAGCGCCACGTTGGGATGGGTCGAGGCCAAAGTCCCAGCAAGCTGAGTCGTCCGAGCCAGCGGCCGGGCGGATACAGCCTGACCCAATCCACCCGGGAATATCGAGAGCCCGACCCCGACCGTTATACACACGACACTAAGGAACATCGGCTGCCAAGAACTCCTGAGCCCCCTGATCGCTCAACCCTGGGCTAGGTCGGGGCAGTCGAGGCTGAGCGCTCCCTGACTCGGAAGTAATGACCGCAGGGCCAGGGTTCACTCGGCGCAGCAGGTCGGCACCCCCAGTCGGGGTTTGTCGCACACCCCCTGGACACCTACTCTCTGACACGACACTAACAGAAGTGGTATGGGAGTCGGCGCAGGACTGGCACCGTCCGTGCCTGAATCGTGAGTATCCCGCTGACACGACGATCCTCCTGCCATACCCTCATACTCCGTACCACGGTAGCCTACGCTTGTGTCAGACCGAATGACGCCAGACGGCGCTCGCCACGGGCTCATAGCGCCACTTGTCTTATTCGGGCATGCGACACCTTACCCTGTCACCGTATGACACACCTTGCCCTGCTCCCGCATACGACAAAAGGTGGCAGGCAGGGCAGAAGCTGTCAGCTCTCTCGGCTATATAAGCCCTCCCGCTCTCCTCTTCACAGGTACGCTCGTGATAGTGTTTTTTTACTGTTCCATTGCTTTTGCTCTTTTCTCTCACGGGGACTGACTTGACCGTCGGAGGGTCTTGCCGGGGACTTTTCCTGGCGGGTTGCTAACGGTCATTTTCTTATAGATCAGAGCCAGCATCAGCAGTACTCGGTCTACTTCTCTCTTGAGAGTCCACCTCACTCTACGACGGGATCACTGTAGTTAGCTAGTCCTTAAAATTACAACCATTATCCATAGTCGTTAACTCTATTAGGTGTATAGTATGGCAATTGGATATTTCTATTGTCTTTTATCATTGTCATCGGGAAGAAATTGTTCTTATGGAGTAGTTGCTTGGTTTCATTCATCAAAAATTTTCAACACATATATGTCAGTTCAAAAAATCCATATATGACCTTCACCAAGGCCCTCATGTACCAATTGGCTACACATTCAACGGTTTTCTGGCTCTAAGACTAATTCTTCTCTCTTCTATAGTTGCAATTTTAGCTCTATAGATGGCATTATAGTAATTGACAATGATAAAGAGCTCATCAATATCTACTCCACCTTCTTAATTAAGAATTTCTTATTTAGAACTTAGACAATTAAGGCTCGGCTCTTTTTTTGTATTAACTTTCTTCTTCATTTAGAAGAATGCCTTCTCTCTCAAAACAAATGTACTTATTAGTTCTTTCATTGAGCTAAAATTGTTGGTTCTTATCCTATCTATATACCAAATAATCTCTACATCTAATTCCACTACTATATTGAACCTCAAACTTATCAAAGTTTTAATTTGTTGAAGCCTACAATGTGTCACAGTCATACAACTTAACATTACCTTCACCATCAATCATGCTTGTAAGTTTAAGCATGCACCTATTGAACAATATGAAGAAGGTATTAAAAGAATTTTTTGTTACCTTAAAAATATTCTTATACATGGTCTTAGTCAGGTTAGGTGCCTTCACTGATGCAAATTGGGTTAGTTCTCTTAAGGACAAATGTTCTACCAGTAGGTTAAAAAATATCTTGTTTCCTCCATGCAAAGGGTTATTGCGATATAATAAAATACCCCTATAATTTACTTCCATCCAGAATGCTTGGGGCCGTTAAGATGACACCTTTGCAATTTTGCTGCAATGATTAGATTGTTGAAATCAACAATCCATTAACTAGACAATTGTTTAGCCTAATTAAGTTCATCACTTCTCATTGACATCAATATACAAAGTGGCTATTAGGATCAAATTCACAATGGATTCCAATCAATAAGGGTTCCCATATAGTATCCATATTTTTAATATTTCTTAAAATTCATAAGTTATGTAATAATAATTTTGATCAAAATGAATATATGATTCTACCTAAAGACCGTTTGCATAGTGAATCTAAGTTTTCAACGACCTTCTAGAACAGGAGGAAAGGTCTTGGAAACCACAATAGGGATCGGAATACATGTACCTTTCTGTATTGTTGTCACGAGAAGAAGTCTGATCACTGCCATAAATTTTCATGACTCATACAAAGTCAAAGTTTATTGTTATTATTTTTTTTTTCTTTTTGATTTTGGTTGTCTTCATCCCCGAAAAAAGAAATGATGTTACTCATAGTCTCATTTTAAGATAAATACCACGAATTAATTACAAGCAAGGCTTCAGATTAATTCTTACTCGATCGAGAGCATAGATATTTCTGAGAAATCATTTTCAGTTCCCATCATTCTCGTTCCATATCTTCCACCAGTTTAGTTTCTTCCATGTACTGGTTTCCATCATTCTCATTTTTTGTGATATTATGCTTGGTGCTAACTGTTCAGAATCAATTACAGAAATCATCTCCCCTCTTGGACTTGAATTTATGCATGATTGTGCGGTTCGGGAGTGAGGTGGAAGTTCGAGTTCGATCAGAACGCGAAAGTAGTCAAGCTGAGTTAAACTTTGTCATGTTTAAACTTATTTTGCAAGATAATCGAGTAAAATTAAATTGAGCCTAAAATAAATTAAATCATTCAAATAGTTGTTCGAGTTTTTTTTGTTAATGTGCTTGAGTTTGATTTATTTATATATTATTGAGCTCTAAATTCAAAATTATTTAATTGTATGAAATTTTTATATTTTTAAATTTATTTGATTGATTATTGATTCAGCTTGATTATTCCGGAAGGAATCTACGTCGATGGTCAGTCACCGAGGTTCAGTCTACGCGGATGCTGAGGGGAGAAACTCTGCACCTTGCGAGATCAACACGAGCGTTAAGAAAACACACCGGAGGTTGTCCGGCGGAGCCCACTCCGACGCTCAAGTCAGTGTCTCGATGGAGAGAAGTATTAGGCAGAAAGAAGTATGAGTAGCAGAGAATGCATGACCCCCTTTACCGGAGGGGTTGGACTACCTTTTATATCTGCGGCGGCTGCTTCGCCGCATCCTATGATCTATGCCACGTCCCCCCTTTGTTAGTTACATGATAGACTTTGAAACGGTCCACGCCGCTATTAAGTAAGACCCGTTGCGATATTTAAGGGTCATGATGACTCCGTGCGAGTGGGGATGCTTATCCATAGATCCGAGAAAAAAGGGGGGATTGTTACTTGAGGTCGAATGTTGTGTGGGCTCCACTTTCTCGAGGTGGTCTCGGGGTCTTCTGGCTTGAGCAATCGCGGGCGCTCTACTTACCCGAGGTGGTCTCGGGACCTGACTTTCCGGGGTGATCCCGGGAGGGGTTTTTCTGATTTGATCTTCCAGGGCGTGTTTATTGTTGGGAGGGGGGGGTCTGGAAGCTCCTCTTCCCGAGAGTGTCCCGAGAGTTCTGAAAGGGGAGTCGCTCAGACTCGTCACCTCTAGCCGCGCAGCTTCTTCATCCCACGTGCCCGCCACAGGCTATTCAACCCCATCATAAGTCCCTCCCTTCAAGTCTGATCGAAAGAAGTGTAGCTGACTGATTGGACTAGTGTAGTGGTGAAGAAGCTATATCCCAGTGGGTCCTTGCACCCGTTATTGCTCCCTTAGTAGTTATACGGGGTCCTAGGATTGTAGAGGTTGCCCCGGGTCCCTAGGAAATCCCTTTTTGGTTTTGTCCTTCCTGAAAGGCTTCTCTGGCTTTCGAGGTACCACAATGATACATGTCCCTCCGTTATAAAGGCGCATGACGCTCTTTGATGGCGACAAGGCCCTATCGCCACGTGCATCAACGACCCTCTTCATGACCTCTTACTGACGTGCGCTGCTATAGCTGGCTCACGTCAGGCCACTGTCTCTGGCGCTGCCTCGATGTGGCGGTTTCTAGCTTTCCACGTATTTTGTCCCTATTGCGTTCATGCAGGCGGCTTCCTCGGCATAAGAAAGGAAGGCGAAGACGTTCGTCCAACTTCTGACTTCGTGGCTGGGTGCACCTCATCTCCCTCTTCTTCTCTAAGGATTCCTTTGAACATAAGTAGTTTGGCTCCTCCTTGTCTTTTCCCTTAGGAGTCATGGAGGGTTATCGGGCGGAGTGACACGAGTCTGCCTCTTCGAGGGTGAGACCGGAGGCTCTGCAGGCGGCCATTGAGGCCTACGACATCCTGGCTAAGATGGCGGTGGTTATCCCCAGGGTAGGCCAGACGCCAGTGGAGCCTCCCGCAGGCTTTTCTACCTTCTTCTTGGGGCAGATGGAGTCTAGGCTCCGTTTCCCCATTCCTCCTTTCTTCATGAATGTAGCCTCCTATTTTGACATCTCCCTTCACCAGATGACTCTCAATGCCTTTGCTCAAATGGGGGAAGGCGTATATTATCTTCAAGCTCTTCGACCTCTCCCTAACTCCTCGTCTCTTTCATTCTTTCTTCGTCCCGATCGACTCCCGAGTGGTCTTTAGCTTTTCGGCGCATCTGGGCCATAGGTTCTTAGGAGGGTTCCTTTCCTCACACAAAGTGTGGAAGGAGAAGTTTTTCTTCGTCCAACTGCCTGTGCTGCTCTTCAGTCCTCTTCGTTGGATGGTGGCTCTACCGACTCCTCCCTCCCTAGGGGAGTTTCTTCAGAGTCCTGCGTACCAGCGTGCTAGGAACGCACTGTCCGGCATGGAGTTCAATGGCCCTGGACTAGTGCAGAGTGAGGAGCTCATGTACCGGGCGGGCCTTAGCCCCAAAGTGACCCGAATCAGCTCCAACCTCGGTATGTTCGTCTTTTTCCTCCATGCCTGTTAGTTTTAACTGATGTTTCCTTGTCTGGCTATTGCAGAGGAAGTTATATTCTCCCGGGTGATGGGCCGACTTATCAAGTGGGAGGAGGCCAACTAGGAGGCGCTGACTCCTCCCCCGGCTGTTCCGGATGCAACCTCTGTGCCTGCCGAGTTCTCGGAGGGGACCGTTGAATCGTTCCGCGGGCCTGCTTCGCCCTGGAGGGCAGAGGCTACTGTTGCACCCTCGCCAGTAGCGAACCAAGGGCTTTCCGACCCGTCGGTTGACCCTCAGGCAGATCCTCCTTCGAGGGGTGACACTCCCCCGGTTGCTGTTCCTCCGGAGGGGGTCAACGAGGGGTCCTCCCCCCTACTGCCCCCTTAACAGTACAATCCGCTGGTCGGCAGAAAAGACGGATTCCGGAGGGCTCAGGCCCCAGATGAAAAAGGCTATGCTCAAGTGGCCCCAACCCCTTCCCTCAGTCCCTGAGGAGGTTGTTTCTCCTTCTGAGGGTGAGGAATCCGTTCTTGTATATTCCCCGGTTCCGCCGGTCGCAGTTCCAGAAGCGGGCATCCCGGCCCCCGGCTCTCCCTTAATTGACCCGGCCGAGGCTCCGAAGGGTAAGGAGGTATTGCGCACCCAATACCGGATGAAGCTTGACCGCATTCAAAAGAGGTTGGATGCCGCATTGGAGGCTTCCATGCACTCTTTCCCCCCAGTGTAGTTGAAGGAGGTTCCTGTCGAGGGGGCCTTGTCCGAGGGGACTTCCAGCTCTAAGGAGGGTGACTCCTACCCCTCTAGCCTGCCTCCTGAAGCTCCTGCTGTCCAGCTACTTCCTCCACGCAAGGGCTCGTTGCCTTCTGGGAGCCGGGCCGACATCTCAAGGTCTCAAGGAGGAGAGGTCGTACGAGTCTCAACGGGGCCTCTAACCAATCTTCGCGAGTCCCTTCTGAAGGTATGTGCACTTGGTATATGGGATGTTTCCTGGTATGTTCCATCATTTCTTGGTGCAATGACAGGCAGCTGAAGATTGCCTGACGGCCGACCGTGGCTTGTACGCCTAGCTTCAGATTGAAGCCTTGACCCGCCGAGCCCTGAGAGCAGAGGTCGCAGCTGTCCGCGAGCATCGAGTGGGACTTATGCAAGCAGAGGTCAGCCGAGCCTTACGGGCGAAGGTGGAGCATCAACTGAATACTCTGATGGCCAAGGAGTCTGCCCTATGCAATTCCTGGCACTGGGAACGGTTGGCCTCCGAGTGGGCAATGGCCATTACCAATGACCGGCTCGAGGTGACGCAGGTGAGGGATCAGCTTCAAATAAGAGAGAGAATGTTGTCAGGCGATATCCGACTGTTGGGTTCTCCTGGCATAAAAACATAAAAATATAGTGGAAACAAGAACCCACGAGCGATCCATGCGAAAGAAAAACTCGTACAAAGTTGATCTACATCTATTTCTAAAGAAGATATACCTTTGGAGCGTGCCCTTTGCTTATCCCGCTCATCCAAGGTGCGCCGGATCTCTTGCACGTTCAAGTGTCCGTGCCTCTATTTGTATCCATACGGACACAATCTCTCAACTTCGGGAGAGCTACCTTAGTTGTGCTAGCAACTTGAGGTAGCTCGCAGAACACCAAGAACCCTACAATAGGGTTTCGGCCAAAGGAAGAAGATGAGGGAGGGAAGAAGAAAGGGAAGAAGGAGAGGAGAAGAAGACCCATCCAAAGTCACAAGCCCCTCTTTTATAATCATCCCATGAATATGAAGAGGTTTGTGTCTCTTTGGCTTCCTTCATCAATACCAATAAAGAGCACATCTTTTCATGTGGCTCTTCATCTTTTCCCATGCAAGAAAAGAATCTTTTCATTCAATGAAGAGAGATTTTTATCTTTCCTCCATGAAACTCCGACCGAGCCTCTCAGGCTTCCGACTCGGTCTCCCGACCAAGTCTGCCGAGTGCCGAGCTCCCGACCCAGTCTGCCGAGCTCCGACCCAGTCTGCCGAGTGCCGACCCAGTCTGCCGGGCAGATCTCCCGATCTGACTTCCTGAGTTCCCAACTCGGGCTCGGACTCCCGAGTTCCCAACTCGGGCTCGGGCTCCCGAGTTCCCAACTCGGGCTCGGACTCCCGAGTTCCCAACTCGGGCTCAGACTTGCCGAGTTCCTAACTCGGTCTTCCTAACTGACCTCCCGAGATCCCACTCGGGCTCAGGTCTCTCGAGTTCCCAACTCGGGCTTAGGCCTCCTGAAGCATTGTGTCCTTTGTGTGTGACCCAATAGGTTCTCGTGACGTTGGCAATGCGCCTAAACACTTTAGACACACAAGCAATGAGCGGCATCTAGCAATGCATCATTGCTACCCAAGTAACAAGAAAAGTCGAGATCCGACTAAACCTCCGTGACTATGATAATGTATGACCTTGTCCTTCTATCCTTGATATCTAGATTGACCAATGAGGCATAGACCGTGTCATCCTCAATCAATCTTGTGTTTCTTGATCCCCGAGTAGACTCACTCAAACAAATGAGCTCAATGTCTCATATTGACTCATTTGAGCATGACCATGCATTTCAGTAGTCCTACTCGATCAAGGGGCCCACAGATATCACTCTCGTCACATGGGAGGGATAGATCCTATCTACATCACTCACATCCCTCCGCATAATTCATTACATACCCAGTGATCGCCTTTATAGTCCACCCTGTTACGGGTGACGTTTGACGATACCAAAGTACATAACTCCTTATGTAGGGAACCGTAATGACTTCAGGTCTAAGGACTATTCATACCAATAGTTACATGAGAAAGCCTATGACACTCATATGACAATCTATGAAACTTTCTCATGGCGGGTCATTCAGTACACATTCTCCAATGTATACCCCTGTGTCAACTTGATATCACATATCCATGACTTGTGAGCTCAAGTCATCAGTTGACCTACATGCTAGTCTCCATGCATTAATATTGTCCCTGAATATTAATGCTTGACAAGGAATAATTTAGTGTAGTGTTCTCTATATTATCTCACTATCGATTCAACCAATCGATATAATGTAGATAAGAACCTACTATACAAGGACATTATTATACTTAGTCATTCGACACAGAATACAAAGTAAGTATAATAACCAAACATGCCTTTATTAATGATAGAATATGATACAAAGTGCCCCTAGTCAATTATCACATAATTGACTCTAGGGCTCCTACTAACACCGACTTATGGAGGTTTCGAACGAGAGGTTGAACGTGCGTGTTCAGGACCAAGCGCAGCAACTCGGCCAGAAGGAATCCGATCTCATGATGGCGACTGATCGCTTGTCCGTCTTTGAAGTTGACCTGGCCCAGGCTTGATCGGAGGTACGGGCCGCTTTAGGTAGGCTCAGGGAGGCCTTGGCAGAGCAAGACAGAATGCTGCCGAGATGGAACAGCTAAAGCACGCCAAGGAGCTGCTGAGGCCGAGCTGCGCGACCTTCGAGCGGCTGAGACTTCTACAATAAAAGGCGTCTTTTTATTGTAACGACCCGGTCCGTCGACCCGACCCTCGGCCCCTTGGGCGGCCAAATTCAATTTTTGGCGGCCCAACAACCTGGCTACCAGGATTCATAAACTCTAGTACTTAGCCTAGAGGCCTAGAGTTCGAATCTTGGGGAAGGAAAAAATCCATTGGCCAGGGGTGGAAAGTCCTAGTGAGTAACGACACGGCCGACGGTCGATGACCAAAGGGGCCAGGTTGTTGGGCTGCCAAAAATTGAATTTGGCTGCCCAAGGGGCCGAGGATCGGGTCGACAGGCCGGGTCGTTACAATTGATGATCATGTCAAGGTTTCTAGAGTCAATTTGAAATTTTCCAAGAGCCTTGGTGAGGTCTTCTACCTTTTCCCTTAGCTCCTTATTTTCCTTTTCTAAACATGAATCATGTGAAACGGAAGAGGAAACATGCACACTGTCTTTAAGTTTCATGGATTCTAATTTGAGCATGCAAACATTATTTTTCAATTTCTTAACCTTCTTTCTAGCCTTAGCTAAATCATCATTTGTACTAGCAATTATTTTAACAAGAGTAGAGGTGGGTAAGTTATATACCTCACTTACCGACTCATCGGATTCTGATGATGAACCTTCACCTCAATTTGAACTTCCTTGTTCATCATCACTTGACTCCTTTTCATCTTCGGATGACTCCAAGTTGTCCACTCCCATTAATGCGAAGTGTGACACATGATCTTCTTCTTCCTCCGATGAAGATGGGTCGTCCCAAGTAGTTTTGAGACTTGTGGCTCTCTTTTCTTTTCCCTTGGATTTCTTCTTCTCTCCCTTCTTCTTCTCCTCCTTCTTTTCTTCTCTTTTCTTTAATTGTGGACATTCATTCTTCATATGTCCCTCTTGATGACAATTGTAGCAAATAATTTCCTTTCCTTTGCTCTTACTCCTTGAACTTTTCCTACCATGAGATTTATTAGAAAGACTTTTAAAAGTTTTTCGCATTTTCCTTACCATGTAGGCTTCTTGGTCGCTATCTATGGAGGTACTAGATTCCTCCGAGTCGGATAATGATGAGTAGATGATCTTTTTCTTCTCATTTTTCTTCTTCCTTTCCTTTTCTACAACAAAAGCTACACCTTTCTCTTTAGTAGAAATGTTAGCTTGCTCATGTAACTTGAATTCACAATATAGATCATCTAATTTTACCATAGAGAGATCCCTAGAAACTTTGTAGGCATCAACCATTGATGCCTACAAAGTAGTCTTAGGGAATGATTGGAGTACATACCTCACAATATCTCTATTTTCAACCTTCTGATCACCAATGACATGTAGTTTGTTGATTATTTCTTTGACCCTTCCATGTAGTTGACTTACCGTTTCGTTGGCTTTCATTGTGAGTGATTGGAGTTGTGCCACCAAGAGATCTTTCTTGGCCCTCCTTGACTTATTTGACCCTTCATTGAGTTCAATGAGCTTCTCCCAAAGCTCCTTCGCAGTCTTGACAGACCCAACCTTGTTCAATTGCTCTTTTGATAATCCACATTGAAGTGTTGTTGTAGCCTTCGCATTGGCTTGTGCCTTCTTCATCATCTCCTTTGTCAAATTCCTCATTGGTAGTGGCTCTCCTCTTTCATTTATGGGTGCCTCGAAATCATCTACAATACTATACCAATTTTCAATATCATTCATAAGATAATACTCCATCCTACCTTTCTAATAGGCGAAATCATTGCCGTCGAAGAAAGGTGGCCTCGCGGTGCTATAACCCTCTTGAAACGCCATTTTCTTTGATGCTCCGGCCGATGGTTAGTTCTTCCGAAACGAACCTCGCTCTGATACCACTTGTTAGATCGTGGCGCCCAACTAGAGGGGGGTGAATAGTTGCTTTCGATTTTATCTACATAACTTGTTAGCCAAACACAAATAAAACCAATAAAAATGATAAGAACAATGCTAACACCTTTGTTTACTTGGTATCCACCTCAGAGAGATGACTAATTCAAGGATCCACACACACGCACAAGCTCCACTATGAAAAACCTCCTTTAAGTTGGAGAAAACCTTCATAAGGTTGCCCTCTTCCTCTTTACAAGATGGAATTAAGATTGAGAGGAAGAGCTGGAGACTTTGAGCACAAATAGCACAATGGTACCCTCAAGAATCGTACCTTTGACTTGCCCAAAAGTCACCCTTTAAATAGAGTAAAGGATGGCTCCAAAAACCATCCAGCCCGATACCAGTCGAATGCCCCTGGGGCAGTCGACTGGTCCCACCGAATTGGCTAGCCAACGGCTAGTTTTTCGGGGTTACCAGTCGACTGCCCATCTTACACAAGCACTCGGAAAGTTCTGGCAGTCGACTGATTTCCTCCCAGTCGACTGCCCATCTTACACAAGCACTCCTCCCCACTCCGACGACCCTCCTTAACGTGTGCCTTCAAGTATACTCCCTTAGCTTGCCTCTTGAAGTCCTCTTCCACCGGCTATCGTCCCTCGGATGCGCACGCAAGCCCTCGGCTTGCCTCCATGCCACCCTTCATGTGTGCCCTTTGAAGTCCACTTCCCGGCTTGCCCTTGGAGTTTCTCTTCCCTCGGCTCTCGTCCCTCGGATGTGTCCTCCACGTGTGACTCACCAAGTCCTGCAAGACTCATTCACACATATCAAAAGAATATAACACCCTAACCTTAACCATATTGGCACACACATATCAAAACAATGATCTTCCCGATCATACTTGGGTCGATTGCCCCAACACCTTTCTTGGGATTAATGTTTTGGTCCTTAGGTCTAAAAATTCTATGTTTATCATGATGCATGAATTTTCTAGGATTTTGATTTGTAATATTAACCCTATTTTTATCATGATACCTAAAATCAAAATTATGCATGAGTAAATAATTTTCATTATTTCTAACATGTATGGAGGAGTTTAAATTTGAATTACATTTTAAATTAAAGTTAGGGATTATCTCCTTTACCCTTGTAGCTCCCCTTTGATGTGAGCTCCTCCTTTTCTCCTTCTTCTCCCATTTCTTAAATGCTTCAACTTCTTGAATTCTCCTTTCCTTGAACATTTGGTGTGATAATGTCCTAGCTCACCACATGTGAAGCACCTAATGTACTTTTTCTCCTTCTTAGCTCCATCCCTACAACTAATGTTAGTTTTTAAATTAATTGAATTGAATTTAGAGTTTACCTCATTTTTCTTACCCTTTGGACACTTGTCCTTATAGTGTCCCTTTTCTTTGCACTCAAAGTAAATAATATGGTCTTTTGACTTTGATTTGGTGGAGGTGGAAGCTAGGTTGACTTATTCTTCAACCTTTGATGAGGTGGATGCTTCTTCTTGCTTCGGCATTGAAGATGTCTCTCATCTTCTTGTGTCTTTCACTTGAGGAGGAGAATTATTCTTCATCTTCTTTCTTCTCCTCCTCAGATGTTGAGCTTCTCTCTTCATCTAATTTGTCCTTTTCTTCTTCTTGGACCATTAAGCTCATTTCCTTAGACTCTTCTACTTCTTGTGCTTGTGTAGGGTTTTGATGAAGAGCTATCATCTTGCTTCATAGCTCATGAGCATTTTTGTATTTACCTACACAACTAATTATATCATTAGGTAAAATATTAAGTAATATTGAGATTACCTTCTCATTTGCCTTCGATTGTGTTTGTTGCTCCTTGGACCAATATCTTGGTCGGAGCTTCTTCTCGTGCTTATCTTTCGAGGCTTCAAATGGTTCTTCAATGACGATCATTAGATCCCAATCCATATTGAACTACGTCTTTGCTTATAACCTCCAATAATCGAAACTATCGCGATCGTAGTGAGGTGGAATGTTGATGTCATCCCCTAAGCATTCTTCAAGCATCATTTCCTCTAGCCTTTTGTTCTCCCAACGGTTAGTCCGTAGATGAGCGACCCCGGCTTCGATACCACTTGTTGGTGATCGGTGGACCGGCTAGAGGGGGGTGAATAGCTCGTGGCCCCCAATGCGTCATTTCTTCCTACAAGTGTTACCGTGCGCAAGCGGAAATACAAACTACAAATAAAAATAATCGCCAATACAAACCATTTACGTAGTTCGGAGATAAAGCTCCTACTCCACAGCTGTCCGTAAGGTGGACGATCCTGATCCATCGATGGATAACTCCCCGGAAAGTCTTCGGCTAGCTCGTGTAGCTCCTTGTGGGTGGAAAAACCTCGCCACAACCCGCAACACACACTTGAGCACTTAGACTAATAACTGACCTTTAACCAAAGCCAATTTCATCAACCATAGCCAGCGAAATCGAGCTCCCTTAAATAGAGCTCGTGGCAGAACTGGCCATTACCAGTCGACTGGTGTGGCACCGGTCGACTGATCCACCCAAATTCGAATGTTACAGCCCAGCCGACACTAGTCAACTGCATAGAAGATTAGTCGATTGATCTTTCTGTGACAACTACCAGTCGACTGATCCAAGCATCAGTCGACTGCCCAAACCATAAAGCTAGGGTTTCCCTTCTCGAGTATAATTCACTCAACACTCGGACCCTCACGACTCAGCTGACTCTTCACCTAGCAGCCTCGAACTGTTGCCTTCAAGCCCTCTTCGACTTTGGCTCTCGTCCCTCGGATGCATACGAGCCCGCAGCTCATCCTTATGCTATCATTCGCGTATGCCTCGAAGTGTGCTTCCCTCGGCTCATCATTTTTGCTTTGTCCACAGTCCCTCGAATGTATATAACCTCACGGCTTGTCTCCTCATGTCATCCTTCACCGAACCCGAAGTCGTCCATCTAAGCATATGTGTATCCTGTAAACTTGCACACTCACATACACATATCAAATACAAGGGTGAACCTAACATAAATCCTTTGTCAAACATCAAAACACATGGTCCCACGGACCATAGATTGCTTCAACAGAAGCATCCAATGGCCCAAAAGAAGGCACTCAGAAGTAGTCTGACATAAGAAACAATAAGGGTCAGAGAAGAGAATAAAGATAATAAGAACAAATAAAGGAAATTTTACCATCAAAAGTGACTCATATAGGTTGGTGATCACCCCAGCCGAAGTCATCGCTCTGAGGGAAGCAAGGTGTTCTTCGGTCCGTTCCCTCATGGTCCCCCGACTCCTCGGAGAAGGTATGCCGGAAGTAGCTCCGGAGCGGCGGGGTGCGAGAGGCAAGAGACGAGGCACTGAGAAGGGTACGACAGAGGTGCCTAGAGCATCATTGTCGGTGCTGGAAGATACCTCCTCGGAAGGGTGACCTTCTGGTGACCGCTCCTTAAACTGCATGTGTTGGGTCCCAAGCCGCCTTCTCAGCCGCCTGTACCTTCCGGTGCAGACGGACATTCGTGAATTTTGGCTCCTCCGACCTCGCCCTCTTGCCTTTGGGACTGCATGGGAATTGGGAACTCTGGGCGAGGGAGAAAGAGAGCATACCTCCCCGACAGCCGGCTCGACCTCATCCTCGGGCTCCGCAACGACAAGTGTTGCCCTTCGGTAACGTTTGGAGAGGGGAATAGCGTCCTCCTTTTTCTCAAGAGCAGAGGGAGAAACCTGGGCTGAACGGGTTCTCCTCTTTGGAGGGGGGGGGGGGGGGGGGGGGAGAGGAGCCAAATGTTTCTGAGGGGAGACTTGTATCTCGCTCTCTTCTCCCTCCTCATTGGGCAAGATGAGCTATCTTCATTCGGAAGGGGGGGGAGGGCTTACATTTCCAATCGTCTCTGCCACCGACACAAGAACCCGGGTCGGTGGTTCTTCATCACCTTCTGCTCCAGCGGAGGTATGGGAAGGATCGACTACCTAGGTGACAGGTAGTTTAGGGGCAGGAGGCTCTTAGCTTTGAGTTGTTTGGAATCCTCAAAAGGCTCGACCGCTGGGGCCGTAGGAGCTGAAGGTGGAGCGAGGGCCCTCTCATCTACAAGCTCCCACTTGAGAAACTTGCTCATAGCCCGTGCGAGCATGATGACTTTTGCAGCACACAAACAACGGAACATCAGCTAGAATAGATAAACATTTAATGAGACAGTAAACTTACGGAGGTCGTGGTTAAGACTGGTGACTTTGGGGCTAATCCCACCCGATACAGGAGCTCTTCGCATTGGACTAGGTTAGGATCGTGGAACTTCATTCTAGCAAGATGCTTCTGGCCCATTGATACCCCTGATCTCGCTGGAAGTTGCCCAAATCCAGAGGAGAGGGTAAATCTTCTCGCCAGCGAATTGGGCAGAAGCAGCGCTTAGAATGTTGGATAAAAAAGAAGCGTTCTTTTTACCCCTTATGGGAAGAAGGGAGGTCACCTATATATTTGTAGCTGGGACGAGCAATAAAACTAAAGACTCCCCTAGACGCGAGGTTGGTAAGGAAGAAGTAATGAAAAGAACGAGGGTCAAAGGTATGCCAACAGTTTAAAGAGGATAAACGCCCCGCCTATCTGAGCGTAGGTGTTTGAAGCTATTTGGTGTAGAGGAACATCAAAATATTTAGAGATGACCATGAAAAAATGAGGGAGTGAAAAATGGAGGTCAAACTCTACCTGGCCTAGGAAGAAAATGTAAAACCCTAAGGGAGGTTCCATGGGAGATTGGTCGAGCCTAGGAATCCTGACTTCTAAGTCTGCTGGATACCGTAGGTCTCACAGGCGGCTCTCAGAGCATCGGGTTTAACCTTGGACGAAGTGGCCTCATACCACTGCGGATGATAAGTTCGCTCTCCTTCAGGTTTCTTCTTTTTGCTCTGACCTTTCTTTCCTCCTCCACTCTTGCCCATGATCTTAAAGAAGAGAAGGGGTGATGGGAAAAGCAGGGGGAGGCAGATAAAACTTACACGGGAGGAAGAAGCTCTAGCAAGCAAAGGCAGAAGGCACAAACTCTAATAGTCGACAG
This sequence comes from Boesenbergia rotunda, assembly GCA_024364735.1. NCBI lineage: Eukaryota > Viridiplantae > Streptophyta > Magnoliopsida > Zingiberales > Zingiberaceae > Boesenbergia > Boesenbergia rotunda. The sequence continues at coordinate 247,114 of JAGFNQ010006807.1, read as the reverse complement.
TGCAAGAAGATGGAAGGCTACCTCCGCCTCCCCTTTTATAAGGAAGGAGCAGCCACAATGCGAAGGAGTATATGCACGATGCGTGGACGATAGAGAATCATAAATCTTGAGGCATTGCAGTTCATTATAGTCGTTGGTTGATACGACTCGACTAAGCGCATCGAAGAGAGATTGCGTAGAAAGGACCCCGCCACGTGACGGCAATCCATTCGCAAGGAAAATCTCTTGTGATTAATATACCCCATGCACCGTTAATGGGTGATGGACAACCATCATTATAGGGCCTTGGAACTCGTACAAACTTTTGGATTGACTCAAATGACCGCCTCAAGCCGAGGACCGAATGTTTCGATTCCTAGGACCCGACAAGGCATTAAGGAAGAAGGAATGATAATATGCGCCCCGCATATACTTCGCTCTCTCTCATCAGGCCACAAGCCTAATCAGTCAGCCCCACTTCCTTCGATTAGACTTAAACGGGGGGACTTGTGATAAGGATAAGTAATCTGGGAGGACACATGGCACGGGAAAGATACGTGGCAGTGCGACCAGGCTAGAAACCCGAGACCAGTTCGGGAGGCAAAACCCCGAGACTAACTCGGGAGAGTGGAACCCAAAGAACAGCTTAGGGAGAAGAAAACAAAGTTTCAAGTAGCCCCCCCCCTCCAGAATAGGAAATTTAGCAGGTAGTTATTGCTTGTAACGCATGGTAATGATGGACTTAATAGCCATGATAGTCGTTACCGACCTCACAAAGAGGAGAACAACTGTCAGATAACCAATAACCATGAAACGTACGTGGGGGGGAGGGGGGAGGTGGAGACGTGCGGAGGGAAGACATCAAGTATATAAGATGCTTCGGCACCCAGGGAAAGGGAAATGGTAAAATTTAGACTCGAATACTTTGATTTCTCATTTCCTCCCTATAAGAGAGATTTCTGACTTGAGTGTCGGAAAGGACTTCACTGGAACTCTTTCCGGTGTATCCCCTTTACGTCTATGTTAATTTCACAGGCACCAACGTCCTCTCCTCGTCGTCGTCATCCCGGGCTGCGCTTTGGTGATTCGTCATTCCCGTCGATCATTAAAGACAATTATTAACATACATTTTAATTATTTGATTATTAAAGCTCCTTTACTATTACGGCGGTCCTTATTCATATTTATTGCTTTTGATAATGTATAGAATTTGATTTTACCTAGGACAAGAGTTACTGACTCAGGAGAAAAGCCTCGGTCAGGAGGGATCACCCATTCAGGAAGGTTCTCTAAAGGAAGTCCTTAAACGCATAATTACAGTCAACTGACCATGCTTAGATGAGTCCGCTCGGGAAAACACTTTTATGAGCGATGAATCTTTCTATAAGTCACGTAAGCCACGCCTTTGACTTAGCTCTCCGTTCCCAGGACCACGTGGTCCCATTTTAACTTACCTCATCAGGTAGTGTTTTAGAAAACCATTATAAAACTTCTTACTTATTAGAACCAAGCAAAAGCCACCAAGCCATTCCTTGTCTCCTTCACGTTTCTCTTTGGTGATGAAACCATCTCTTTGGTGATGAAACCATCATGCAGGTCCATTAAGTTAATGCTTATTAAAGTAGAGATAATGCTTCAAGCTGTTTAATGTCAACTTCTTCATGAATATAAAATGGCCAGCCAGACTCCACCATTGATGAGTTCATGCTGAGCTGGGCACCAAGCAGAGACAAAAAGGCATATTAATGGGAAGTTTATCTGGACTTGGCTTCCTACACCTTCCATTAGTTAAGCATATCTATGACAATGGTTAAGATGCTCTGTAGCATTGTGGAGTTGTGTTTATCTGAAGGTTGGAATATTAGGGAGGGAGCTAGTGAAGGTCTCATGGCGGAAGACAACTGTCGTCTGTGTAGTTGAGGTGCATTGTCGGATGATCGAGCTTGTATTGGTCTATTCATTCATTCATTACAGACATGGTCACGATGGCACAGAATCTCTTCATTTTGTTGTTGAATATTAAAAAAAAATGGTTGGATCAGGTAATAAACAAACCTGAGATGATCGGTCCCGTTCCACGAAAATTTTCCACCGATCAGGATAAATCAAGAAGTGCTCGCGGTGAGCGGTCTAGAAGTCCAGCGTCCTAGGATTCGCGCTCTATTTGAAAAAAAAATTCCTATAAAATATACCATAGTTAGAGATCAAACCGCGGATGTCTAGGATAGCAATTAGTCATCCTACCGCGCTGCACCATAACTTTGGGAGCGACTAGTGCAATGATGAAGAATTGTCGCAAAATATCTCATCATAAGAAATTTTGTAGTTTAAATATCTTAATCATAAATTTGTGATGATATGAATACATTAATACATGGGCTTTATCAAAAAGAGTGGAGTTTTGATATAATAGTAAAGTTACTATTATATGACATTATGGTAATGGGTTTGAGTCAGTAAAAGTATACTTAGTAATGAAACATAAGATTTCGTGTAATAGGGATTTTAACCTTCCCCAGCTTATATTGATAAGAACTTCATGTATTGAGCTACCGTGTCATATGGGCTACACAATAACTAAATTTTAACAAATAAACGAATACAAATACATCAAAAACAACATCACCACAGTCATATATAGCAGATTCACATCATAACAACATTGAAGGGAGTATAATATAGAAACTAATATTTTAAAGTCCAATTAGTCAAAATAATTAAACAAATGTAAATGTATCGTTAGCGAAAGAAACAAACAAAATAGAAAATATGTAAGTGACAATGTGACATTAGGAGAAGGAATAGGCGTTAAAGTAGGAAGTAGTCGGGGAGGTAATATTTAGCCGAATAATGATTGAGAGAGTGAAAATAGGAGAGTGAAAATCATAGTGAATGATGTGGCATCTTGCATGCACAATCTCTGACGGGTTCACCGTGCCCCCCAGGGTATAGTTTGATTCGGGGCGGCGGCCGAAGGCCGTCGATGGTGTCCAAGCGATAATCGGACGTGTACATGTAAAGTGTCACGTCATGCCACATCATTCATTATGAGTTTTACTTTTCCATTTTCACTCTCTCTATCATTGTTCTATTTAGCCAAGCTCAATCCAAATGTTTCCTTCAAGAAGAAGGTTGTCATGGACTCGATGGATGTTATTGAAACTCCATGAAAGATTAACTTGTAGCTCGTTCTATGGGTCATTAATTAGATGCTTGACAAAGTACATTAACATCAAACTCCAAATCATTAACCCATAGGGCGCTATACATATTGGTCATTAGGCAATCAAGTGGCTTAGGTTAATAGAATTTTCAAAGTATTAATTGAGTTAATATTAGTCATCTATACTTTTAATTAATATAATCAATTGTTTGTGCTTTACTAGGAAACCAACCACGCACCCTCACTAAAATCATGTCAGTGGGTGAAGTTGCATGCATTTGTTGGTGCCGACCTAACCCAGCTTGTCGTCTCCCTCTTTATTTATCAAAGTAACACATATTTAATTACTTATTAATTAAGCACTTGATTAAATTAAATAACAATAAAGAAAAAATATTATATGATCATGATTCAAAAATAATCATTTGCTTATTTAACTAAAAGTGCTACATCATTAACTTTTGAGTTAAATTTTGAATTAAATTGAATAAAATGATATAGATTGAAAGGTCATTGAAGTACACCTATGCTTTTATAAAGTGATCAACTAATTCAAATGATCAGATAATAATTTCTATCAAAAACTCTTGCATAGTTATTTTATTTTCAATTTTTAAGTTTTAATAGATGATACACTTTGAAAGCTATTAGAGTATTTAATGGTCTGATAAAACGTAATTTAAATTTTTTAATTAACGATGCATACAAAATATTGGAGATCGAAAGGGATAAGAAGCAATCACACATTGGCATGCATGAAATAAAAAATATGTTCCATCAAACTTTAAGAGAGGATTGTCTAACAAATATATTTAAACTTTCGAGTATTTAATGATACTGAGTAATGATTATTATAAAAATTTAATGGAATGATAAATTTTCATATTGTATTTTTAATTTAAATTTTGTTTATTTAACTAGCTAGTCAAGCCAATCACAAACTATTTGAGTCTTAATTCAAAAAAAAAAATTCTTGAGTTTGTTCGATTAAATAACGAGTCGAGCTTGAGCCAGATTTCGAATTTGAAAATATCATCATGTTGAGTTTGAGCTTAGCTGTATTTAATTTATGAGCTCACGAATTGATTCATTTAGAGGCTTGCAAATATATTTTTAAAAGGCTTACGAACATGTTCGTTAATTTAATTTCAAACTGAGTTCTCGAGTTTAAGATTTAAAGTTCAAATTGAACTTGAGTCGAGCTCGAGATTTGGAAAAATCAATCGAGCCAAATTCGAATTTCTTATT
>JAGFNQ010006807.1:79523-240948 GCA_024364735.1 Boesenbergia rotunda | reverse complement strand
GGTCTACTGGTTTACCATCAGGGTCACTATCTATTTTTACATTAGTGGCCATGGGGGTACTTATGCTTTTAGAGTTGTCCATTTTAAATTTCTTTATTAACTCTTTAGTATATTTGAATTGATGAACGTAGTTACCATCCCTAGTTTGTTTAATTTGTAAGCCTAGGAAATAGGTGAGCTCACCAACTAAGCTCGTTTCAAATTCATCTTCCATTATCTTGACAAATTCTTTTAGGAAGTTGGTGTTGGTGGACCCAAAGATTATGTCATCTACGTAGATTTGGGCAATAAATATATCTTTTCCTAGGTTTTTAACAAACAAAGTTGAGTCAATTTGGCCTTGTTTAAATTCTTTAGAAATTAAATAGGTTGATAATCGTTCATACCAGGCCCTAGGTGCTTGTTTTAGCCCATATAATGCTTTGGTTAGTTTGTAAACATGGTTAGGTTTGTCTAGGTCCTCAAACCCTGGGGGTTGTCCTACATAAACTTCTTCTTTAATAAATCCATTTAAAAAGGCTGACTTTACATCCATTTGATATAATTTGAATCCTTTATGGGATGCAAATGCTAATAACATTCTAATGGACTCAAGTCTAGCTACAGGGGCGTATGTCTCATCGTAATCTAGTTATTTTACAGAATTCTTCGAATCTCTGATTCTCGAATTCTCCCCCGTGGTCAGACCTAAGTCTTTTGATTTTTGGTGTCATTTTGATTTTCAATCAATATACAAAAGTTGTTAAATAGGTTCAGGGTTTCATCTTTGGTCTTTAGAAACCTGACCCAGGTAAATCTAGAGTAGTCATCAATTATCACTAAGCAGTATCGGTTTCCACTTAGTGACTTGGCTCCATGTGAATCAAGTAGGTCAAGGTGTAGGAGCTCAAGTGTGGTTTGGGTTTGATCAGATTGGATCAATTTGTGACTAGACTGTTGGTGCAGTATGCACCCAAGTCAAACCTGTGTTTTGATATTGACAAAAGGGTTCAATAGTTAAGGGTTAGTCGTTGTCTAACAAGTTTCTTGAGTGTACAGGAAAAGCCCTAGCGAAGGAATGCTAGGCACTGGCGAAGGACTGCCAGACAGGAAAAGCCCTAGCAAAGGGCTGCTAGGCTCTGGCGAAGGACTGCCAGAATGGACAAGCCCTAGCGAAGGAATGCTAGGCACTGGCGAAAGGCTGCCAGAAGAAAAGACCTAGCAAAGGGCTGCTAGGCACCAAGCGAAGGGAAGCTTGGCAACTCAAGACCTGGCGAAGGACTGCCGGGCAAAAGTCCAACTGGAGGATCCGGTTGGCATCAGGTAAACTCTCCTGAGAGGAGTAGGTGAGGACGCGTTCCCCTAGAGGGAACATTAGGCGTCGGTTCGACCTAGGGCTCCATTTTGGAGACCCAAAGTCAGAACCAAGACAGTCAAGGCTGTGTAAAATTAACTTATTAATTGCTGTTTTGGACTAACCCTGGATGCAGGACCGAAAGACTGTGTTTCTGCAGCTCAGAGAGCCTCAAAGGAGTGAGGCAGTAGCTGAGCAGGGCGCCCCGGATGTTTCGGGCGCCCCAGAGTCAACCCAAAGTCAGCAGAGCAAGTAAACGCCCCGACAGCAGCACATTTGGGGGCGCCCCGGATGTTTCGGGCGCCCCGCGCGCATCGGGCGCCCCGCGTGTCGCGGGCGCCCACTGTGCCACGCCACTGGCAGCTGCAGCAGCTCACCCTCGCGAAGAAGATGAAGCCTTGACCGGTCAACCCGGGCGCCCCGCGCGCGTCGGGCGCCCCAGTCAAATGTGATCCCGAAGAAGCAGAGATCAGCCTTGACCAGAGGGCTCGCCGGATCGAAAGCCACGTGGGGGGGGCGCCCCGAGCAACCCGGGCGCCCCCAGCCCTATATAAGGGACCCTCGACCCTCTTCTTCAATAACGAATTTCCTTCGACACTTCTGCGCTCTTCTGCTTCCGCGACACGCTTCAGAAAGTTGCCAACTCAAGCCGACGACGTCCCGCTGCTGCGGAACTTCGATCTTCACCGGACGTCGGTAACAAGAGTTGTATTTAAAAGTTTACTAAACTATTCTTATTATTATCTGTCTTGTAAACTTTTACGAACTTATAGAATTGCCCGCAGAAAACGGTCAACGACCGTGGGCCTTGGAGTAGGAGTCGACCCAGGCTCCGAACCAAGTAAACCGACTGTGTTTGCATTGTTCTGTTTTCTTTTATTTTCCGCTGCGCACCCGCTCTTTTTTAAATCCGAACGAATTGCGACATTCACCCCCCCCCCTCTCTCGCAACTCTCGATCCAACAAGTGGTATCAGAGCGGGGAAGTCAAACTTGGTGCAACCACCAGTTTGAAATTTTTTTTCGGATTTCTTTTTCTCTTTTTTAAAAATTTTCGTTCGAGTTTTTTTAAGGTTGTTGCAACAACCCTCGAAATTTGTGTTTAATTATTTCTTCCCGCACTACTAATCCAAGACCAAGTCTTGGAATATTTTTGTTATTCTATTTAATTCCAGTAACAAATGTCTATCCAAGAAGGATTTAGCACCGCCAGACCTCCACTGTTCAGTGGAGAAGACTTTCCCTACTGGAAAAGTCGAATGGAGGTCCATCTGAAAACTCAGGTGGATATGTGGATAATCAACCAGTCTGGACTGATGATTCCCACAAATGCTGAAGGTGTACCACAAAACTACTCAGAATGGGACACTTCCCTCAAACGTAAAATTGAAGCCGACGCCAAAGCAACCCAGACTCTCCAATGCGGACTAACGAAAGAAGAGCTGAACCGCGTTGGACCCTTCAAAAGCGCAAAGGAGCTATGGGCTAAACTGATCGAGCTCCACGAAGGAACATCAGATACGAGGATCAGCAAACGAGACCTGCTACTGAACAAGCTTTTTACTATCAAAATGGCAGATAACGAGACAGCAGCCCAGCTCCACGCCAGAATCCAGGAGCTGATGAACGGTCTTCACGCAATAGGTCACCAGGTTCAAAATCGTGATCTTATAAGGTATGCCCTAAACGCGTTCCCTAGGACTACCTTGTGGGCATCTATGGTAGATGCATACAAGGTCTCTAGGGATCTTTCAAAAATTAAGCTAGATGAGTTATTTTCTGAACTTGAGCTGCATGAACAGACTAACTCCAATTTGGTCGAGAAAAGTATAGCCTTCTTTGCAGGGAAAACAGGGAAGACGACCAAGAAGAAAACTCAAGTTGAACCTGAATCTACCTCAGATTCAGAAATAGAAGATAAAGAAGAAGATCAATCTGAACTGGTCCGGCTAGCTCGAAACTACTACAAAAAGTTGAAGAACCAAACCAACACACGAAGAACAAGCCGAAGAAAGGACGGACAAGATGAACCGGCAACTGACAAACAAAAGCCCAACGTAACCTGCTACGAATGCAAGAAGAAGGGCCACTACAAGACTGAATGTCCAAGTCTAAAGGAGTCCAAAAAGAACAGAAAGAAGAAGGCACTCCAAGCCACCTGGGACGAGTCTTCCTCAGAAGAAGAAGAAGAAGCACCTCAGTCCAATCTTCTAGCCCTGACCGCTTCAGATCAAATCGAGACTGACTCAGACTCGGAACGGGACGACGGCAAGCTGACATTCTCCGATGACGGCGAAATAAAGGTAACGGGTTTTTCAAAATCGCACTTGAATTCTCTTATTTCCTATCTATCCCGAGATTTGGCGAAAGCCAAACTCCGAATCGAGTCTCTCCGACAGGAAGTAAAACTCCTGAAAAAGGGAGCTGATTCTGATTCCTTAACTGAGAAAATTCAGGAAGGAACCCCTGATCAAGTTAAAAAACTTGAATCAGAGAATTCCTCCCTGAAAACTCAAGTTAAGGACTTAAGAACAGCTTTAGAACGATTCACTTCTGGTTCCAAGAATCTTGACATGATTCTGGGAAAACAGAAGTCAGTTCTAAACCGATCTGGACTTGGTTATAGAACCAAATCTCGGCAAAGATCTTACTTTGCTGTACTGAACCAGTCAAGACCTAAGATTCAGGCATGGGTGCCAAAACTGTGCCTGACTAAACCAACTGGTTCAAATCAATTTTGGATTCCCAAGGACAAGATTCACATCTTGCCTAACCCATATAGAGGCTTTAGTCCAGGGGGAGCCAAAATCAAAACAATTTTTATAATTAGATAATTTTTTTAACTGATTGCTTGTTTATTTAATTTCTTGCAAATTGCCATGCTTAGATTTAAGGAATACTTAGATTTAAGGACGAAATTACTTGAAATTTGAAAACATAGTATTGGGTGGAGGTGAGATGATAGTACGTTAGGGAAGTCAATTTGGCGGAACTAGCCGAAGCTACCGATCCAAGACCCAAGCTAGTTAGACCAGAAAATGACCTAATTTAATTTGAAAATGAAATTTCATTAAAAGGCTTTGTCAAGGAAAGGGTGGATGATCCCATAAGGCTTCGGCCAAAGAAGGCATAGTGCCTCGCCAAGACTTGGAAGCCAATTTCTGAAATTCAAATTCAAGTTAACTTTTGTCAAATTCGAATCTAACTCAAATTTCAAATAATTATAGATCCTAATCTATTTTTCAAAACTTCTACTTCTCAAACTTATTATCCTTTTGCAAAACACTTAATCTGTTTTCAAAATTTCTGTTTTTTTTTCTCAAAAATAAATAACTTTTTAAAATAAATGAAAATTCTCTTTCAAAATTAATTTTTACCTTCAAACCTGTCTCACAAAAACCTTAAGGTTAACGTGATTGAAAACCCTAGATTCAGTGAGACAGGAAAATTAAGCTCAAATTAAACCACCTTGCTTGTGCCTTTATAATCATGGTTAAACTGTGGTCAACATAGTCAAACTATGATTAACATAATCAAACTATGATTAACACAGTCAAACGGAGTCAAACAGTCATAACTGGTCAAAGCAGTCAAAAGGCTGCTACAGAGGGCGACCGTAGCCTGTCGGGGCGCCCCCGACAACACTGACAAGGTACCAGCTCCAGTCAAAGCAGCAATAGCTGCATTTGACCGATTTGACATGGGCGCCCGTGACCCGTCGGGCGGCCCTATACACTTCTGTCCCCCACGCTGATTAAAGCAGCCAAAAGGTTGCAATCAACTACTCTTTCCCGTGACCTATCGGGCGCCCGTGACCTATCGGGCACCCCTATCGACAAACCTGTCGTCCACACCAGTCAAAGCAGCAAAAGCTGCAGTTGACCAGCCTTGGCCAGGGCGCTCGTGACCTGTCGGGCGCCCCCACAGACCGTTTCCCTGCCCGAGGCAAAACGACCTATAGAGGGCGCCCGGAACCTCACGGGCGCCCCCCCTCAAACCCCTATAAAAGGGACCCGAGACTCCCTCATTTCCCACACTTCAAACACATCACATCTCACACTCCTTCTTCCCCTTGCCTCATTCTTGTGGATCAAGTGAATCTAAGCCCTCCCTTGCCTCAACCATGCCTCCAAGGTATGAAATTTAGTTGTGCAATTAATTTTTCTTAAATTACATATTTTTTTGCAAATTCCTTAAGTCTCTTCTTTATCCTTAATCACTTATTTTTTCTACACTTAGAAAACGCCGAGCAGTTCAGTCGAACCCCGATAACGAGCCCAGTCCCGACCCTAGGTTTCCTAACCTAGCACTGTGTAACAAATTCGCCCAAACCTCGTACATTCCGATTAAAACAAGTTACCTTAACCGTCATTTCTTCGCCCAATCCTGTCCAGTTGCAATGTCCGCAATTAACTTCTATCAACTGGATAACCTTGTATTCTGCACACATTCGATCAACAACACCCTATGTGCAGAATTCTATAACAACATAGTTAGGCAAGACCACTTGAGCTTCGTCACTACCGTTCAAGGAATGCCCTTGAGCATCACTCCTACCCTACTGAACCGATTTTTGGGACTCCGACCATCTCAGTCCATCTTCTGTTGCTACCCTCCAAGGAACCTGCCCTTCGATGCCCCCTACTCTCATATTGACCTGAACACTTTGTACAACTATTTCTTTGGGGAGGCCATGGACCCTGCAGGAGGTCAGTTCCACTCTACCCAACTCCCAATTCAGGACTACGCTCTCTACAGAGTAATTGTCCGCTGCATCCTTCCCTTGTCCACTAGGGACACAGCCACCATGAAACCCTTTCACACTTTTTTTCTCTATGCCCTTATCCACCACTTGGACATAGATATAGGCCTTCACCTCTTCCACTGTATCCTACATGCCTCTAGTGTATCCACTAAGGGGCGGGTCCGCACCCCCTTCTGCCACGTCATCACCTCTATCCTCCACTACCACGGCCGAAACATCGCTGACGGCGAAATTACCACGATGACCGAATTCGATGAGATAGGATTTAGGAACTTTTCTTTAGCCGGTGTAGAGGTCTCGGGCACCGGGGTTCTGACTTGGCGACGCCGACCAGCCGCACAGGACATTGCCGACGAGGAGGTCGAGGTCGACGTTGCCGACTTAGCAACAGAGGTAGATCAGCCCGCTCCACCGACCTTGTATGAGAGAGTTACACGACTCGAGGCGCACGTCCAGAGCTTCAGAGAAGAAGTAGAAGCGAACCATATTGAAGACCAAGAGACAAACTTAGGCTACTACAACAACATTATGAGTACACTCACGGCCGATAGAGAAGCCTGGAATGCACAGTACCATGAGATCATGGCACGATTTGATGCATGGCAGCCGGGCCCATTTGATCCTCCTAGTCCCTCCTCTTAGATGACTTGGACATGTACCCATTTGACTACCCCTACTGAGTAGGGTTGACTTCTGTTGACTTGTACTAGACTGCTGCTTGAACTATGCTAATCTTAGCTTGGCTTGGTTACTTGTTATGCTTAGTAGAATAGAATCATTCGGTTTTTGACTTTTGATTTTATATTGATCTTGAAATGTCTTTTAAAAATTTTTTTGTTACTTTAACTTGAAAAAGGTTCTTTTCAAAAAAAATTTTTAGTTTTATTTCAAAAACTACCCCCTTCAAAAACTAAGGCCTCTTTTCGAAATGGACTTAGCCTAGGCTCTAACCCTAGAACTGCATGCACCTATAGATCTAGAAGCCAGCATCTCACAAACACCTTAGGGTACTTTTGAATGATAACCTAGAAAGGGTTGAGATGCTTAGGTCTTTGCCTTAACTCAAGATGCTTTAAGTCAGTGCATCTGCAGTAGTTGGGGCACTAAATACAAACTGAACAGCAATCAAGTTAAGTGTCAAGTTCAGACAATCTAACTTGAACAACTCACTTAACTTGACTAACCCTAGCCAAAACTACTGTTTATAACAGTTAGTAAGTAGCTAATTGGGTTAGACAGGTCCCTAAAGAGTTAACCAGACCTAGGTCTTGTTTTGATTCAGTACAGCCAATGCTTTATTCAACTATTGAAAAAAAAATTTCTGCATTTTTTGATATATGTCAAAGGGGGAGAGTTGGAAAAGAAACAGGGAACAAAATTTTTAAAAATTTTTTTTCTTTCATAATCTTCTTCAAAAGGGTTGAACTGAAAAATTGGTAAATCATTTCTAGCTTTATTTCTAAACTCTGAACTATTTCGAAACTTAATGTTTTTTGCTTAAAATGATTTTTTGCTTAATATTTTCTAAAGTCTGAAATTTTTTTCAAAAAACTAAAAATTTTCTAAGTTTCCCAAACTAAGAATGTTTTTTCAAAAAACTTAGCAAAAACTTTAGAGATTTCCTAACTTATTATCAAAACATGAAATCTTCTAAGTACTTCACTTACACCACCTATTTTTGAAAAACCTAGGGGGAGATTTTTTCCAGGGGGAGGGAATCCAACTTAGGATTTTTAATTTCAACATTTTTTCCTTAACTTTTTGAACTAGGTTGCCATATATCAAAAAGGGGGAGATTGTTGGTGCAGTATGCACCCAAGTCAAACCTGTGTTTTGATATTGACAAAAGGGTTCAAAAGTTAAGGGTTAGTCGTTGTCTAACAAGTTTCTTGAGTGTACAGGAAAAGCCCTAGCGAAGGAATGCTAGGCACTGGCGAAGGACTGCCAGACAGGAAAAGCCCTAGCAAAGGGCTGCTAGGCTCTGGCGAAGGACTGCCAGAATGGACAAGCCCTAGCGAAGGAATGCTAGGCACTGGCGAAAGGCTGCCAGAAGAAAAGACCTAGCAAAGGGCTGCTAGGCACCAAGCGAAGGGAAGCTTGGCAACTCAAGACCTGGCGAAGGACTGCCGGGCAAAAGTCCAACTGGAGGATCCGGTTGGCATCAGGTAAACTCTCCTGAGAGGAGTAGGTGAGGACGCGTTCCCCTAGAGGGAACATTAGGCGTCGGTTCGACCTAGGGCTCCATTTTGGAGACCCAAAGTCAGAACCAAGACAGCCAAGGCTGTGTAAAATTAACTTATTAATTGCTGTTTTGGACTAACCCTGGATGCAGGACCGAAGGACTGTGTTTCTGCAGCTCAGAGAGCCTCAAAGGAGTGAGGCAGTAGCTGAGCAGGGTGCCCCGGATGTTTCGGGCGCCCCAGAGTCAACCCAAAGTCAGCAGAGCAAGTAAACGCCCCGACAGCAGTACATTTGGGGACGCCCCGGATGTTTCGGGCGCCCCGCGCGCATCGGGCGCCCCGCGTGTCGCGGGCGCCCACTGTGCCACGCCACTGGCAGTTGCAGCAGCTCACCCTCGCGAAGAAGATGAAGCCTTGACCGGTCAACCCGGGCGCCCCGCGCGCGTCGGGCGCCCCAGTCAAATGTGATCCCGAAGAAGCAGAGATCAGCCTTGACCAGAGGGCTCGCCGGATCGAAAGCCACGTGGGGGGCGCCCCGAGCATCCCGGGCGCCCCCAGCCCTATATAAGGGACCCTCGACCCTCTTCTTCAATAACGAATTTCCTTCGACACTTCTGCGCTCTTCTGCTTCCGCGACACGCTTCAGAAAGTTGCCAACTCAAGCCGACGACGTCCCGCTGCTGCGGAACTTCGATCTTCACCGGACGTCGGTAACAAGAGTTGTATTTAAAAGTTTACTAAACTATTCTTATTATTATCTGTCTTGTAAACTTTTACGAACTTATAGAATTGCCCGCAGAAAACGGTCAACGACCGTGGGCCTTGGAGTAGGAGTCGACCCAGGCTCCGAACCAAGTAAACCGACTGTGTTTGCATTGTTCTGTTTTCTTTTATTTTCTGCTGCGCACCCGCTCTTTTTTAAATCCGAACGAATTGCGACATTCACCCCCCCCCCTCTCTCGCAACTCTCGATCCAACATAGACTTGGTTTGTTTGCCATGATTACAAGATTCACATATTAGGTTTTCATTTTTGATTTTGGGGATACCTTTGATTAAGCCAAGTTGGGTAATTTTTGAAATAGTTCTTAGATTGGTATGACCTAATCTCCTATGCCAGAGTTTTGATTGTTCTAACTGTGTTAACATGCATTTGGGTACAAGGGGAAGACTTATAGTATATACATTATTTTTCCTAGTGCCCTTAAGCATGATTTCTGAGTCTTGTGCATTTCTGATCAGGCAGTTAGAATTGTTGAAGGTAACTAAATAACCAGAGTCACATAACTGACTTATGCTAAGTAGGTTAAAACTAAAGTCTTCAACCAATAGAACTTTCTTAATAATGAAATTGGATTTAAGTTCAATATCACCTGACCCAATTACCTTGAGTGTAGCATTATTTCCAAATGCCACTGAGCCCAGGTTTTTGAACTTGAGTTTGGTGAACTTCAATTTGTCCCCAGTCATGTGTCTGGAGCATCCGCTATCTAACATCCATTGGTCCAAATCTTTATGTTCCTACACATAAAGGATTTTCGGTGATTTGGATCCAATTTGAGTTAGGGATAGCTTAAATTGAGTTTCACTTCCTAGTCTGTCTCACCCCAGTCTAGGGTTTTCAATCACGTTAACCTTATAGGTTTTGTGAGACAGTTTTGAGGGTAAAAATTAATTTTGAAAAGGAATTTTAATTTATTTTGAAAAAGTTATTTTAGTTTTGAAAACAGATTTGATTAAAAAAGTTTTAGAAAGCAGAAATTTTAAAAGATAGATTAATTGATTTTTGAAAGAGAATAAGTTTTAAAAATAGAAATTTTGAAAGCAGATTAGAATCTGAAATTATTGCAATTTGAGTTAGATTCGAATTTGACAAAAGATAATTTGAATTTGAATTTCAGAAATTGGCTTCCAGGTCTTAGCGAGGCACTAGGCCTTCTTTGGCCGTAGCCTTATGGGATCATCCACTCTTTCCTTGACAAAGCCTTTTAATGAAATTTCATTTTCAAATTAAATTAGGTCATTTTCTGGTCTAACTAGCTTGGGTCTTGGATCGGTAGCTTCGGCTGGTCTCACCAGTCTAAAGAGACCAAGTAAACTTGATCTTATTAGAGTTGGTTTCCCCAACGTACTATCATCTCACCTCCTCCCAATACTATGTTTTCAAATTTCAAGTAATTTAGTCCTTAAGTCTAACCATTCCTACTTCTAAGCATGGCAACTTGCAGAAATTTAAATAAACAAGCAATCAAGCAAAAAAAATTATCTAATAATGAAAATTGTTTTGATTTTGGCTCCCCCTGGACTAAAGCCTCTGTATGGGTTAGGCAAGATGTGAATCTTGTCCTTGGGGATCTAAAATTGATTTGAACCAGTTGGTTTAGTCAGGCACAGTTTTGGCACCCATGCCTGAACCTTAGGTCTTGACTGGTTCAGTACAGCAAAGTAAGATCTTTGCCGAGATTTGGTTCTATAGCCAAGTCCGGATCGGTTTAGAACAGACTTCTATTTTCCAAGAATCATATCAAGATTCTTGGAACCAGAAGTGAATTGTTCTAAAGCTGTTCTTAAGTCCTTAACTTGAGTTTTCAGGGAGGAATTCTCTGATTCAAGTTTTTCAACTTGATCAGGGGTTCCTTCCTGAATTTTCTCAGTTAAGGATTTAGACTCAGCTCCTTCTTTCAGGAGTTTTACTTCCTGTCGGAGGAACTCGATTCGGAGTTTGGCTTTCGCCAAATCTCGGGATAGATATGAAATAAGAGAATTTAATTACAATTTTGAAAAACCCGTTACCCTTATTTCGCCGTCGTCGGAGAAGGTCAGCTTGCCGTCGTCCTGGTCCGAGTCTGAGTCAGTCTCGATTTGATCCGAAGCGGTCAGGGCTAGAAGATTGGACTGGGGTGCTTCTTCTTCTTCTTCTGAGGAAGACTCGTCCCAGGTTGCTTGGAGTGCCTTTTTCTTTCTGGTCTTTTTGGACTTTTTTAGACTTGGACATTCAGTCTTGTAGTGGCCCTTCTTCTTGCATTCGTAGCAGGTTACGTTGGGCTTGTGTTTGTCAGTTGCTGGTTCAGCTGGTTCATCCTTTCTTCGGCTTGTTCTCCGTTTGTTGGCTTGGTTCTTCAACTTTTTGTAATAGCTTCGAGCTAGCCGGACCAGTTCAGATTGATCTCCTTCTTGATCTTCTGTTTCTGAGTCTGAGGTAGACTCGGGTTCAACTTGAGTTTTCTTCTTAGTCGTTCTTCCTGTTTTCCCTGCAAAGAAAGCTATACTTTTCTCGGCCAAATTGCAGTTAGTCTGTTCATGCAGTTCAAGTTCAGAAAATAACTCATCTAACTTAATTTTTGAAAGATCCCTAGAGACCTTGTATGCATCTACCATCGATGCCCACAAGGTGGTCCTAGGGAACGCGTTTAGGGCATACCTTATAAGATCACGGTTTTGAACCTGGTGACCTATTGCGTGAAGATCGTTCATCAATTCCTGGATTCTGGCATGGAGTTGGGCTGCTGTCTCGTTATCTGCCATTTTGATGGTGAAGAGCTTGTTCAGTAGCAGATCCCGTTTGCTGATCCTCGTATCTGAAGTTCCTTCGTGGAGCTCAATCAGTTTAGCCCATAGCTCCTTGGCACTGTTGAAAGGGCCTACGCGGTTCAGCTCCTGTTTCGTTAGTCCGCATTGGAGGGTCTGAGTTGCTTTGGCGTCAGCTTCAATTTTGCGTTTAAGGGCAGTGTCCCACTCTGAGTAGTTTTGCGGTACGCCATCAGCATTTGTGGGAATCATCAGTCCAGACTGGATGATTATCCACATATCCACCTGAGTTTTCAGGTGGACCTCCATTTGACTTTTCCAATAAGGAAAGTCTTCTCCACTGAAAAGTGGAGGTCTGGCGGTGCTAAAGCCTTCTTGGATGGCCATTTGTTACTGAAATAGCAAATAACAAAAAAAAATTCCAAGACTTGGTCTTGGATTAATAGTGCGGGAAGAATAAATAAACACAAATTTCAAGGGGTGTTGCACCAACCTTGAAAGAAAAATTCGAACGAAAATATTTAACGAAGAAAAAAAAAATTGAGAGAGAAAGCGAAAGAAAATCCGAAAAATTTTCAAACTGGTGGTTGCACCAAGTTTGAATTCCCCGCTCTGATACCACTTGTTGGATCGAGAAAGACCGATAGAGGGGGGTGAATATCGGAAAATGTTCGGATTTTAAAGAAAGAGTAAGTGCGCGGCGGAATAAAATCCAACAACGCAAACACCAAGGTTTTACTTGGTTCGGAGCCTGGGTCGACTCCTACTCCAAGGCCCACGGTCGTTGACCGTTTACTTTGGGCAATTCTATAGTGTGCAAAACGGTTACAAAGTGAGATTACAAAATTACTGTAAATAGAAATATACACTTTGTTTTACCAACTCCCGGTGTAGATCGAGTTTCGGTGCAGTGGGAGGTTGACGGCGCTTCGTTCTTGAGTCGGGAAGTTTCCGGAGCAGAACGCGATCGTCAGAGCGTTTGGATGCATTGAATGAAAGCAGTGTTGTGAAGCCTGGGGTCGAGGGGTGCTATTTATAGCCCCTAGGGCGCCCTGGACGTCGGGGGCGCCCTGCCACGTGTCATCCGATCCGTGCTATACTCCGGTCAAGCGTTATCCCACCGGAATAGGGATGAGGTTTGACCTCTGGGGCGCCCTGGTCGCTGAGGGCGCCTTGGTTGACCCGGTCTTCTCGGCTGGATAGAGTTAATCGCCTTGGCTGGCTTAGGCGCGAAGCGCCTTGGCTGGCTTAGGCGCGAAGCGCCTTGGCTCCTGAAGGCGCCTTCAGCGCTGAGGGCGCCCTGGTGACGAGGGCGCCTTGGCTGCTGAGGGCGCCTTGCCCAGTAAGCAGCCGAAGCCCATTTTGCTTCGCTTGGTTCTGGTTCACCTTGAGGGCGCCCTGGACACTCAGGGCGCCTTACTCAGCTGTTGCCTCACTCCTTTGAGGCTCTCTGAGTTGCAGACACACGTTCCTTCGGTCCTGCATCAAGGGTTAGTCCAAAACACAATGAAATTAATTATTTTATACAGCCTTAGCTGTCTTGGTTCTGACTTTGGTCTCCAAAATGGAGCCCTAGGTCGAACCGATGCCTACTATTCCCTCGATGGGGAACGCGTCCTCACCTACTCCACTCGGGAGAGTTTACCTGATGCCAACAGCTCCTTTGGTTGGACTTTTGCCTGACGGTCCTTTGTCAGGTCTTGTGAGCTGGCAGTCCTTCGCCAGTTGCCTAGCAGTCCTTCGCTAGGGCTTTTGGTGCTGGTAGTCCTTCGCCAGTGCCTAGCAGTCCTGCGCTAGGACTTTTGGTGCTGGCAGTCCTTCGCCAGTGCCTAGCAGTCCTTCGCTACGGCTTTTGGTGCTGGCAGTCCTTCGCCAGTGCTTAGCAGTCCTTCGCTAGGGCTTTTTCTGCATACTTGTTTAACTTGTTAGAAAACAAGAAAGACTTAACTTTTGACCTATGTTGCCATTATCAAAACACAGGTTTGACTTAGGTGTGAAGACTTAACTTTTTCTGCACCAACAATGAAGACTTATACTTTGACATCTTAAGAAAGCATCTCCAAGGAGGTGTGAACCCAGGATGATTGGGTATAAGCCGAAGTGCCCGAAGATGTTTGAACAGCCTACAAAGGATTCACCACTCCTTGCGAGGAGATGTATACCCAAGGCCTATCGTCGGATTATTACTCGAAGCCTTTGGCCAGAGCATCACATGATCAGAGTATGAATATCTCAGATACATGAGATTAATTAGAATCCGTTGGACGAGAAAGACATTGCTTGGGCTAGGTGTGACGTAGTCAGCCTAGTGGGGACTGACACACATAGACCATGTCCTGAACCAAGTGGGTATAAGATGGTGAAGGGAATTAGGCACGATTCATTAGAGCTGCTGAAGGGTTTCAGAATAATTTCTGAGGTCAACTGTTGATCTTTCGATTAATTGGGGATCATGATGTACTACTAGGTGCCACTCATGATCGTTCTATAATTGGTTAATTATAGACGGCCAACATAAATCGAAAGCCTATTTAGTCACACGCACTACGAGTAATCCGAGGGATTTAAAATGAGTTAAAAATTGGATTTCCCGATCAAGAGAGATAAGTCGAATCTGAAATTTTCAGAGACGCATCGGAAGCATAAAATGGCTAAGTCTTTTGAAGACTTATTGGACGAATTAAATGAGTTTAATTCGTATAGTTTTAGCTTAGATTTGGCCGGCCAAAGAGGGTCCCCACCCTCTTTGTTTGGTCGGCCACAACAAAAGGGGAAAACCGAATTTTTGGTTCAAATTATAAAATAAACCGAGCGTGGTTTGTTTTATAAAATTATGGATAAAAAAATTTATATAAAGAGATTTAAATTTCATGGAAATTAAAATGAACCATGGATTGGTTTATTTTATTTTATAAAATCAATAATAGATTGATTTACCATGATAAAGAAATTTATATAAAGAAATTTCTTTCCATAAGAAAAGGGAGACATGGTTGTTTTTATCATAAATTAAATTATGATAAAAACTTGGCATGATGGAATAATTCATAGAAAAATTTATATGATAAATTTCTTATGAAAATTTATTCCATAAAAAGGAGACTTGGCGATTGAGATACTACTATATAAAGGAACCAAGGTAAGGCTTAGAGATTAATCTAAGAGATCTAGAAATAAGCCCTCTCTCTCTCTCCTTCTCTCCCTCTCACTCCTCTAGTGCCGCCGGCCCTAAAAGGAGGACCCCTTTGTTGCCGTGAGCTTCATCCACCAAGCAGCTGCCGAAGAAGAAGAAGAAGCGGGCGCAACTTATTCCTTCCTCCCGGAATCTTGATTCCGTTCTTCGTTTGGTGGTTAGTCTTCCCATCTCTCTCTTGGTATTCTTGTCGTGCCTTTGGAGAATCTAGTAGTTCTTGTCGGCACGAAACTCGTGGCTTTACGAAGTCATCCCGAAGAAAATTCGGCGTGGACGCGAATAGAGGCGGAGCTTCCAAGGGACGCTTACGGTTGGATCTCGTCCCTTCCTTCTAGTTACGCGAGGTATTAAGTAAATTAGTTTACTTTCTGTAAAATTTTAATATATGATCATGTCTACACAATATAAGGTTGTATGCTTAGATGTGCGGTTAAATAATTTGGAAAATTATTTATGCTAAATCTTCCGTTGCACGTAATAAATTTTAAAATTACGAACCCGCATCCATGTCAACATGCACCCGGTCCCAACAGTGGTATCAGAGCCGGTTAGTGTTCGACATAATCATATAATTGTTTTGCGGAAAACTTTGTCATGATCTCAATTTTGGAAAAATTTTCAATTATGGAAACTTTCCAATTATGATAAATTTGAGATTTAGGAATTTCAAAGTTTGGAAATCCTCATGAAATTTCGTAAACTTTTGAAATATCCTAGTTTCTAAAATTTTATGATAATTGTGAAAACTTTCCATTTTTGGAAACTTTTCAATTTTGGAAATTTCCTATTTCGGAAATTTTCCAATTTTGGAAATATGTAAGTTTTCTTTATACCAGAAACTTACAATTATTCTGAAAACCTATTATGGAAATCTCGCAATTTTGGGCACTTTCTTTCAAGAAAGTCTAGACAAATTTATGGATCATTAATTGACAATTAAATTCGAATTGGTTTTAAATTATTAACAAAATTCTTTACTTTGGGGAGTGCCTCGGGGAGCCACCCAAATTAAAGTTAGTTGTTGTAATTTAATTTCTCATTTTGAATAAAATTGTCATGTTTAATTTGGCTACGCCTCGGGGAGCGGGCCAAATTAGATTTACAACAAATTTCTTTTCTTTGGATATCTGAGCCTCGGGGAGCCACCCAAAGAAAATAATTTGTTGTAATTATTAGTCCATAAATAAAATATGTAATCAAATCTTGGAAATTTTGAGGTGATTCTCAAACGATAATTTCCTTATTTGATTTAAGAGGTGATGCTCTTACATATTGTTGTCTCCAAAATTAATTAGTAAAATTGTTTCCTATAGAGTTTTCTTAAATAAGATTTTCATGAAAATAATATGTGGTTGAATTAAGGGAAACTGTCTCTTAATTTAATAAGATTTGATTTAGAGAAATCAAAGTCTTAAACATATTATTTCCGAAATTGATTATGACAATTTAGGAAATTGTTTCCCAAAACAATTCCTTGAATAAAGTATGAAATTAGAATTAGGAAATCCGATTCCTAATGTAATTAATGAGACTTGATAAATTAAGTCACATACATACTTTATTAAGGAAATCGTTAGTACATGGCATAATTATATGTCATGAATGTGCTTAGAAAGAAAAGGATGAGACCCAAAACCCCTTACAAAATATTAAGGCCAACACCTTCAATTATTATGGTTAGAACCGGAGTTTTGTTTCTCGTTTGGGTTGATGGACACATCCATGCCCGGCTTGAACCTCAACATGTTCAAACCATGGAATTAGTTTATGATTGATATAGTTAAAGTCAGAGGTCAATCCTTAGTTTTGGTTGTTGGACACATCCAAGCCTGACTAAACGGTTGAATGAGCTCTAACCATATTAAAACTATTTCTTGATTAATGGGTCAGCCTTAAGCTTGGAGCATCGATTTGTTGTGCCACAGCCAAGGTCGATGTAAAGAGAGGTGCAGTTGGGTGATATGTATATTGTTGCATACTTGTTAATGAGTTAACAACCCAATGATTTATGCAAACATTCAATTAGTTGATAGCATAAAGTGATAGTTACATATATGTGATATGTAATCAGTATAATTACCTACCTTCATAGCTAAGAATAACTTAATGGCCACAGCCATAGTTGTTTTATCTATGGTTGGATATCAACCTATTTGGAGATGTTCCTACGATCTCCCGAATTGATAAAAAGGGTTATTCAATTCGAAAAATTAATAAATAGGATTTAATTAATGTATGTTGATGCATTCTTTATCATTCTTCTCACATAAGCTCAATTTGTATTTCTAGGATAATCACTTGATCTTGTCTCCTCTGAATTTGCGTTCCATTTTGGACACCAACAAGCTGACTGGGTCAAACTTCGTGGACTGGCTTCGAAACCTGAGGATAGTCCTCAAGGCAGAAAAGCTTGCTTATGTTCTTGAAGATCAACTTCCCAACCGTCCTCCAGAAGATGCAACTCCAGACCAGTTAGTGGCCTATCAGAAACATGTGACCGATTCTGAACTTGCGAGTTGCATCATGCTAGCCGCTATGGTACCTGAGCTACAAAAGCAGCATGAGCATATGGATGCTTATACCATCATCTTCCATCTTCATGAGTTATTTGACGAGCAGGCGAGATCCGAAAGGTTCGAGGTCTCCAGACTCCTCTTCACCTCTAAGATGCAGGAAGGCACTTCTGTCTCACAATTTGTGTTGAAGATGTTGGGGTACATTGAGCGACTGGGCATACTCGGTTTTGCAATGGATCATGAACTAAGTATTGACTTAATTCTGCATTGTTTGCCCAAAAGTTATTCACAATTTGTGATGAACTATCGGATGAACAAGCTGGAGACTACTATTCCTGAGTTGCTCAACCTGCTGAAGACTATACAGCCGTCTGTGAAGCAGGATCAGAAGATGGTACTGTTAGTTGGTTCCTCGAAGAAAGGTTCTAAGAGGAAGGCCAAAGGACAGAATAAGGGAAAGAAGAAAAAGGCCAAAAAGACTGAAAAGACCCCAAAAGGCACTTGCCATCACTGTGGCAAGGAGGGTCACTGGCGACGAAACTGCAAGGTTTATCTTGAGTCCTTGAAGAAGAAGGCATCCGATGCCCCATCCTCTTCAGGTATCTTCGTTATTGAATGTCACTCTATTTCCTCAACCACCTGGGTACTTGATACTGGGTGTAGCTCACATATATGTAATGACATACAGGAGCTAAGGAATAGAAGAAGACTCGTCAAGGGAGAAGCGAATTTGCGAGTTGGAAATGGAGCAAAGATTGCTGCTATTGCCATCGGAACATATTTGCTAAAGCTCCCTACTGGACTTGTCTTAGAGTTGGATAATTGTTATTTTGTTCCTTCATTAATAAAGAACATTGTATCTATTTCATGCTTGAATGAAAAAGGTTATCATTTAACTTTTAGTAACAGTTGTTGTTACATAACTTTAAATGGTGTTCTTTATGGGACCGAAACTTTGTGCAATGGTATCTACATGTTAGATTTATCCGATGACATTTTCAATATCGAAGTTAGCAACAAACGTGCTCGAATAGATAATCAAATAGACTCCTATACGTGGCATTGTCGTCTTGGCCATATAAGTAAGAAACACATGACCAAATTACACCGATATGGAATTCTGGAATCATTTAAACCCGGTTCATTTGACACATGCGAATCATGCTTAAAAGGCAAGATGGTCAAATTACCCTTTTCCGGAAAAGGTAATCCAGTGGGAGAATTGCTTGGTCTAATACATACTAATGTATGTGGACTAATGTCAACTCTTGCACAAGGAGGCTATAGCTACTTCATTACCTTTATCGATGATCACTCATGATTCGGGTATGTGTTCTTAATGAAACACAAATCTGAAGCTTTTGAGAAATTCAAAAGAGTTCAGAAATGAAGTAGAGAAATAGCTTGGCAAAAGTATTAAGATACTTCGATCCGATCGGGGTGGTGAATACTTAAGTCAAGAGTTTCAATATTATCTTAGGGACAATGGGATATTGTCTCAATGGACTCCGCCATATACACCACAGCATAATGGTGTATCTGAGAGGCGTAACCGAACCTTGATGGACATGTTTAGATCCATGATGAATCATGCAACTCTTCCAAAATCCTTTTGGGGCTATGCGCTCAAGACAGCTGTTTACTTGCTAAACAGAGTCCCGACCAAGGTAGTCTCTACTACTCCATATGAGACGTGGAATAGTAAGAAATCTCACTTAACTCACCTTAAGATATGGGGTTGTCCTGCTTATGTGAAGCGGACTGTATCAGACAAATTGGATGCTAAGTCTGATAAATGTCTATTTATTGGATACCCTAAGGAAACAAAGGGTTACCAATTCTATCATCCCTTGGAACAAAAAGTGTTTGTTTCAAGGCATGCTGTATTTCTGGAAAAAGAATTTCTTTTACAAGAAAACAGCGGGAGTAATATTGAACTTGAAGAAGTTCAAGAAACTCCAATAGATATTACAGAGACACCTAGTCTAGACCCACAACCAATAACTCATAATGATGAGCTATCAGTTGAACCTAAAACAACACCACTACTTCGTAGATCTGATAGGACGCGCAATATTCTAGAGAGATACGGATTTCTCGTAAGTGAATCGAACGACGTGTTACTCGTTAGCGATGACGAACCTATCAGTTATGATGATATTCTGAAAAGTTCAAAAAGGGACAAATGGCTTGAAGCCATAAAGTCGGAAATGGATTCCATGTACGAAAATCAAGTATGGGACTTGGTAACCCACCTGAAGGGATTAAGCCCATAAGGTGCAAGTGGGTTTTCAAGAAGAAAACCGACATGGAAGGTAATGTTGTTACCTTTAAGGCTAGACTAGTGGCAAAAGGATATCGTCAGAAACAAGGAATTGATTATGACGAAACCTATTCGCCAGTAGCTATGCTTAAATCCATTCGGATGCTCCTCGCCATAGCAGCTCATTATGATTATGAGATATGGCAAATGGATGTGAAAACATCTTTCCTTAATGGAAACCTGCTTGAGGATGTATACATGATACAACCTGAAGGTTTCACATCAGTTGATAAAACCAAAATATGCAAGCTTCGACGATCCATATATGGACTGAAGCAAGCATCCAGGAGCTGGAACATCCGTTTTGATGAGACAATCAAAGAGTTTGATTTCTCACAAAATCCTGACGAACCTTGTGTGTACAAGAAGGTTAGTGGGAGTGCAGTCATATTCCTAGTATTATATGTCGATGACATATTGCTTATAGGAAACGATATATCAGTCTTACAGTCGGTTAAAATTTGGTTGTCCAAAACTTTCTCCATGAAAGACCTGGGAGAAGCAACCTATATCCTTGGGATTAGAATATATAGAGATAGATCAAAACGGTTGCTTGGTCTTTCGCAGTCTACATATATAGACCGAGTGCTAAAAAGGTTTAGCATGTCGGAATCCAAGAAAGGTTACCTTCCCATCAGGCATGGGATCAACCTTTCAAAGTCTATGTGTCCGCGCACAGAAGACGAGAGGATTTGCATGAATAAGATTCCTTATGCATCCGCGATAGGATCTATCGTGTATGCTATGTTATGTACTAGGCCCGATGTATCGTATGCTCTGAGCATCACAAGCAGATACCAGTCTGATCCAGGAATGGATCATTGGGCGGCTGTCAAGACAATCCTTAAGTACTTAAGTAGAACTAAGGATGTGTTCCTAATATATGGAGAAGGAGATATGATAATACGTGGGTATACAGATGCCAGTTTTCAAACAGATAAGGATGACTCCAAATCTCAGTCCGGATATGTATTTACTTTGAATGGAGGCACAATAAGTTGGAAGAGTTCCAAACAAGACACCGTAGCAGATTCTACCACGGAAGCGGAATATATTGCAGCTTCGGAAGCAGTCTGGATCAAGAAGTTTGTCTCAGAACTTGGTGTGGTTCCAACCATTGATGAAGTAGTGCCGGTTTACTGCGACAACAATGGAGCTATTGCACAAGCAAAGGAACCAAGGTCTCATCAGCGATCCAAACATGTGCTTCGCCGCTATCATCTGATCAGAGAGATTATAAGTAGGAATGGTATACAAATTGAGAAAATTCCCACTGAAAAGAATTTAGCGGATCCTTTAACTAAGGCCTTGCCTCAAAGCAAGTTTGAGGGTCATGTTAGAGCCTGTGGTATTGGATACCGTAGCGATTGGCATTAGGCCAAGTGGGAGTTTGTTAGTAATATGAGAGAAGTGTCCTAAGGCAATCGCCTTATGATTGTAATCATTTACTTTAATAAATGAATATTCACTATTTAAGTTTACATGTTTGTGTATTTGATTGAGATCTTAAACTCATTCACTGAATGTCCGCAATACAATTCACAGCATGAGAGAATTTGTGATGAATTCACAACTAGTGATTATCTCTACATGTGCAATTGTGAAGTATTGAAATTGTCCCTAGTCGATGAATTGATAAATACGGACACTATCAATTCTGTTGAGACTACATGGGTTATTCTCTAATCAGCTGATTCTCACTGGCTGGTGACATTGGGATGTCCGGAGATAAACATGAATGCTAGTTAAGGGAACTAGTTCATTGGAGTGACTGGCTGTAAAACTTCATATGGTAATCTACATATAGATATGTCAATGAAGTTCTTACTGCAGCTTAAGTGCGATGTTCCTTTGACTTGCGGTGTTCAAGTCATCTTGGTCATGAAGACTTATACTTTGACATCTTAAGCAAGCATCTCCAAGGAGGTGTGGACCCAGGATGATTGGGTATAAGCCGAAGTGCCCGAAGATGTTTGAACAGCCTACAAAGGATTCACCACTCCTTGCGAGGAGATGTATACCCAAGGCCTATCGTCGGATTATTACTCGAAGCCTCTGGCCAGAGCATCACATGATCAGAGTATGAATATCTCAGATACATGAGAGTAATTAGAATCCGTTGGACGAGAAAGACATTGCTTGGGCTAGGTGTGACGTAGTCAGCCTAGTGGGGACTGACACACATAGACCATGTCCTGAACCAAGTGGGTATAAGATGGTGAAGGGAATGAGGCACGATTCATTAGAGCTGCTGAAGGGTTTCAGAATAATTTCTGAGGTCAACCGTTGATCTTTCGATTAATTGGGGATCATGATGTACTACTAGGTGCCACTCATGATCGTTCTATAATTGGTTAATTATAGACGGCCAACATAAATCGAAAGCCTATTTAGTCACACGCACTACGAGTAATCCGAGGGATTTAAAACGAGTTGAAAATTGGATTTTCCGATCAAGAGAGATAAGTCGAATCTGAATTTTTCAGAGACGCATCGGAAGCATAAAATGGCTAAGTCTTTTGAAGACTTATTGGACGAATTAAATGAGTTTAATTCGTATAGTTTTAGCTTGGATTTGGCCGGCCAAAGAGGGTCCCCACCCTCTTTGTTTGGCCGGCCACAACAAAAGGGGAAAACCGAATTTTTGGTTCAAATTATAAAATAAACCGAGCGTGGTTTGTTTTATAAAATTATGGATAAAGAAATTTATATAAAGAAATTTATTTTTCATGGAAATTAAAATGAACCATGGATTGGTTTATTTTATTTTATAAAATCAATAATAGATTGATTTACCATGATAAAGAAATTTATATAAAGAAATTTATATAAAAAATTTCTTTCCATAAGAAAAGGGAGACATGGTTGTTTTTATCATAAATTAAATTATGATAAAAACTTGGCATGATGGAATAATTCATAGAAAAATTTATATGATAAATTTCTTATGAAAATTTATTCCATAAAAAGGAGACTTGGCGATTGAGAGGCTACTATATAAAGGAACCAAGGCAAGGCTTGGAGATTAATCTAAGAGATCTAGAAATAAGCCCTCTCTCTCTCTCCTTCTCTCCCTCTCCCTCCTCTAGTGCCGCCGGCCCTAAAAGGAGGACCCCTTTGTTGCCGTGAGCTTCATCCACCAAGCAGCTGCCGAAGAAGAAGAAGAAGCGGGCGCAACTTATTCCTTCCTCCCGGAATCTTGATTCCGTTCTTCGTTTGGTGGTTAGTCTTCCCATCTCTCTCTTGGTATTCTTGTCGTGCCTTTGGAGAATCTAGTAGTTCTTGTCGGCACGAAACTCGTGGCTTTGCGAAGTCATCCCGAAGAAAACTCGGCGTGGACGCGAATAGAGGCGGAGCTTCCAAGGGACGCTTACGGTTGGATCTCGTCCCTTCCTTCGAGTTACGCGAGGTATTAAGTAAATTAGTTTACTTTCTGCAAAATTTTAATATATGATCATGTCTACATAATATAAGGTTGCATGCTTAGATGTGCGGTTAAATAATTTAAGAAATTATTTATGCTAAATCTTTCGCTGCACGTAATAAATTTTAAAATTACGAACCTGCATCCATGTCAACATGCACCCGGTCCGAACATCTGAGGGACCGTGGACAAGGCAGGAATGATGAGCCGATGAAAGCGCACTTCGAGGCATATGCAAAGGATGGCATAAGGACAAGCCGCGGACTTGTATGCATCCGAGGGACGAGAGCTAAAGTCGAATAAGGCTTGAAGACAACAGGTCGAGACTGTAAAGGAAGAGTCAACTGAGTCGTGAAGTTGCGAGTGCAAGTGAATTGTACTCGAGTTGGGAAACCCTATAATTAGGGTTTGACCAGTTGACTGGTCTGAGATCTGTCGATTGGTAGTTGGCACAAAAAAATCAGTCGACTGATCTTCTGTGCAGTCGACTGCTGTCAGCTGAGAATTTGAACGTTGGGTTGTAACGTTCGAATTCGGGTGGACCAGTCAACCGGTATTGGCACCAGTCGACTGGTAATAGCTAGTTCAGCCACGAGCTCTATTTAAGGGAGCTTGGTTTGGCTGGCTAGGGTTGACAAAATTAGCTTTAGTTAAAGGCCAATTAGTAGTCTTTGTGCTCAGGAGTGTTGTCAAGGTTGTGGTGAGGTTTCTCCACCCACAAGGAGCGACACGAGCTAGCCGGAGGTCTTCCGGGGACTAATCCACCGACGAATAGGGATTGTCCACCTTACGGACAACCGTGGAGTAGGAGCCTTATCTCCGAACCATATAAACGGTTTGTGTTAGCGATTGTTTTCATTTGTAGTTTGTATTTCCGCTTACGCACGCTAACACTTATAGGAAGAAACGACGTATTGGGGGCAACGGGTTATTCACCCCTCCTCTAGCCGGTCCATCGATCCTCAACAAAGGAAAGCAGTCAACTAGCAGCACTGAGAGGAAACTCACAAAAAGATCAATCAACTGGTCTGGGCACCAGTCGACTGGTCTGTTTGAATTCCAACCGTTAGGCTAGTCGTTGGCTAGCCGTTAGCTGGATATCAGTCGACTGGTCCTGGTGGCAGTCGACTGGTGTCGGGGCTGAGCTGTTTTATTAACAGATCTCTCCTCTATTTAAAGAAGAGCTTGAGACATGAGAAGGGTTAGCGTTTTTATTGTGAAAGATCCTTGCTCAAGTGCTCAGGCTTCCAAGTCTACTCTCATCCTCTTAACCCTAGTTTTCATCTTGTAAAGAGGAAGAGAATATTGTGAGAGGTTATTCTCCACCGAGAAGAAGAAAGTTCTAGTCGGAGATTGTCGAGGATTGATCCACTGAAGGATCAATGGTTCGTCCACCTCAAGGACACGTAGTGGAGTAGGAGCAAGTTATCTCCGAATCACATAAACGGTAACGTGTTAGTATTGTGTCTAATTCCTTAGCTTGTCTTTCCGCTTGTACTAACATTTGTAGGAAGAGATCAAATTTGGGTGACCAAGCTATTCACCCCTTCCTCTAGTCGGTCCATCGATCCCAACAATTTGGATCAGAGCACAAGATAGCCCTTCGACGGACTAACCGCCTAAAAGAGCATATTCATCAAAATGGTCGGCTCACACATTTAACCACCCAAATTTGAAGGAGAATTCTCTTGGTAGAAGAATAGGATGGAGGGATTCTTCAATACCAATTTTGATATTATGTTAATAATTGAAAACAGTTTTGAAGTGCCTAGGGATCAAGAGAATAAGCTACTTGAAAAGATAAATGAAGCAAGAAGCACAGGGATGATTATCTAGAAAATTCAAAAGTCTTGCACTATCTACTAAGTGTACTTCCCCAATAAGAGGTAACAAGGATTGGGAGCTACTCAAGTGCCAAGGACTTATGGGATAAGCTAGTAGAGCTTCATGAGGGGACATCGGAAGCAAAGTCGATAAAAAGAGACCTTCTCCGATCTCAACTCAACAATATCAAGCTTGATAAAGGGGAGTAGGTATCTACCTTACATGCTAGAATAAAAGAAATTCTAAATGGACTAATAAGTGTAGGTGAGCAACTCTCCAACCGAAACATATTGATGAAAGTCATCAATGTCTTCCCAAGAACAACAAATTGGAGTTCAATGGTGAACTCATATTATATATCCAAGGATCTAGAGAAAACCTCTCTAGAAGAATTTTTCTCAACCATGGAGCTCTATGAAACTCGGATTACAGGAGCAATTGAAGAAGTATAGAAACCAAGAGGAGTAGCCCTTGTGGCAAACAAGGGAAAAGGTAAAAAAAGAAGGCATCATCATCTGACTCGGAAGAATCAAGTGCATCCTTGGATAGTGATGTAGAAGCTTACATGGTAATAAATATGAGAAAAGTTTTTAAATATTTTTCAACTAACAAATCTCATAGTAGGAAAAGTCCAAAGAGCAAGAGTAGGACAAGAAAAATTATATGCTACAATTGTTAAGGAGAAGGACACATGAGGGATGAATGCCCTCTCTTGAGGAAAAAGGAAGTGAAGAAGAAAGAAGAAAGAAGAAAACAAAAGAAAAAGGGAAGAAAGTCCAAAGTTTAAAGGCAACATGGGATGAATCATCATCATCGAAAGAAGAAGAACATCATGTGTCCCATTTTGCCTTAATGGGAATTGAAGATATGGCCTCCACATCATCTGAAGTTGAAGAAAAAAACTCAAGTGAGGATGAAGGGAGCTCAAGTAAAGGGGGAGGCTCAACCTCAAATTCGGACGTCTCGATAAGTGAGGTATACAATCTACCCACTACTACTTTAGTTAAAATAATTTCTAGCACAAATGATGACTTATTTAAAGCTAGAAAGAAAATAAAATGTTTGACAAATGACATTTTTATGCTAAATAAAAACCTATAATCCATGACACTTAAGGATAGCATGTATGTTTTCTCTTCTTCTAGTTTAAATGATTCATGTTTAGAAGAGAAAAATAGAAAATTAAGGGAAAAGGTGGATAACATTAGTAAAACCCTTAAGAAATTTGAAATTGACTCTAACACCCTAGACATGATTATTAAGAGCCAAAGAGTAAATTTTAAGAAAACGGATTTAGGATATAAGGACTCTAGCAATAAAAAGATCTATCATTGCCTACTAGCTAGAGGACAATCAAAAACTAAAACCCTAGATAGAAAATAGATTCCCAAAGAATATTTGGTCAACCCAATTAGAAAGCATTTCTATCGGGTACCAAAGTCAATCCTCAAGGGCTAAAGGATTTCGGGTTAGTCAACCATGTGTGTTAAAATTTTAAATTTTTGAAAAATGATTGACTTGAGACCTTAAGGGAGAGCACTTAGCCTAAATATAATTCTTGATTAAATAGGCTAAGTAGGGATTACCTTTATCACATCTCATAATGACTTCATTTATGGTTTCATTTATGCATATGGATGATAGGATGATACTCATAATTCACATGCGCCTATGACATTTTGATGGTTATGAAATGTACCATTTTAGCAATAATAGATTAACTATGGGGAAAGTACATATTTAATTAATAGACATCTTGCCCATAAATCATAGTTGGTTATTTCAAATATTTTATTTTCAATGACATAGATTTGAAAAATACATTGGTTCAAAATTAGAGCTTGGTTTTGATACAAAGTTAAAGGTTTTTCAAGTTTTTGAGTTTTAGTCAAAAATTTAAAAATATTTTGAGTTTTCATGAAACCATATTTTCCACTATTAGTGGATATCAAAAGAAATATGTTTACAAAATTTTTTAGAATTTTTATGCATTTCTGAAATTCAGCTCAAAGGTTGAAATTTGAAACAGCTTAAGTGTCAGTCAACTGGTGCAGAGGACCAGTCGACTGGGAACTCTGTGGAAGAGTTTTTTGAAGAGGTCAGTCAACTGATATCAATCTCAGTCGATTGGTATCTGAGTTTTCTAATTTCTACTTATTTTCATAATCTAAAACCTTATTTTTATTTGATACCATAGGTTAGCATTGATTGGTATAATCTTTTTGATTGTGTCAAAGGGGGTGAATTGAAGGGTTTAAGTCAGAACTTAACTTATTTCTTCATGTTTGTCCAAAAATTGAAAATCACATGATAGGGCATAGGTTAAAGGGGAGGATGCATATTTATGCTTCTTAGTATGTTATGCCTTTAATTTTCAATTGTTATCTTTGTACCTAACTTAAACATATTGTCACATATCAAAAAGAGAGAAATTGTTGGTGCAATCGACCCAAGTTTGATTGGATAGATCACGAGTTTTGATGTGTGTGTCAATATGATTAACTTAGGTTTTCATATTGGTTTGATGTGTGTATTTGAGTTTTGCAGGACTTAGTGAACCACACATGAGGAACAGCGGAGTTAAGCATCCGAGGGACGAGAGTCGAAGGAAGAGGACTTCGAAGGGCGAGCCGAGGAAGCAAACTTCAAAAGCATACACAAAGGATGGCATGAAGACAAGCCATGGGTTTGTGTGTGCATCCGAGGGAGAGAGCTGAAGGAAGAGAACTTCAAGGGGAAAGTCGAGGAAGTGGACTTCAAGGCATATGTAAAGGATGGACTCCGGAGAGGTTGAGAGTGTGTTTGTAAGTTGGGCAGTCGACTGGCAAGGAAAGCAGTCTACTGGCAGCACTGAGAGGAAACTCACAGAAAGATTAGTCGACTGGTCTGGGCACCAGTCGACTAATCTGTTTGAATTCCAGCCATTGGCTGGACACCAGTCGACTGATCTATTAGGACCTTTCCATTTGCTAAGGGGGGTGAATAGTAACTTTTCGATTCGATCTTCTTCCTACAAGTTGTTAGTGCGCAAGCGGAATAACAAAAACTAAAACAATAAAACTAACAACTAAGAACTACACACCGATTTACGTGATTCGGAGATGAAACTCCTACTCTATGGCTGTCCGTAAGGTGGACGATCCCGATCCTGATTCCCCGGAACACCTCCGGCTATCTCGTGTCACTCCTTATGGGTGGAGAAACCTCACCACAAACCTTTGGCACGACCTAAGCGCTTGTAGGCTACTAACAAGATCTAACCAAGCATGTTTCGCCAAGAAAAACAGTCATAAACGAGCCCTCTTAAATAGTGCTCGAGGCTGATTTGACCGTTACCAGTCGACTGGTCCTGGGGCAGTCGACTGGTCCCACTCAAATTCAAGCGTTACAGCCTAACGTTTGAATTTAAGCTGCCATCAGTCGACCGGTCCCTGACCAGTCGACTGATCTTTCTGTGGACCTTACCAGTAGACTGATCAAGCATCAGTCGACTGGTCCACCCCTATACCTAAGATTTCCCTTTCCCGAGTACATTTCTCTCAGCACTCAAATCCTAGGATTTCCCGAGTATATTTCCCTCAACACTCGACCCCTCACAACTCAGCTGACTCTTCATCCAGCAGCCTCGATCTGTTGCCTTCAAGCCCTCTTTGTCTTTGGCTCTCGTCCCTCAGATGCGCACACAAGCCCACGGCTTGCCTCCATGTCATCCTTCGTGTATGCCTCGAAATTCGCTTCCTTTGGCTCATCGTCCCTGCTTTGTCCACTGTCCCTCGGATGCATGCAAGCCCACGACTTGTCTCCCATGCCATCCTTCACCGGTCCTGAAGCCCTCCAGCTAAGTCCATGTGTATCCTGCAAGACCTGCACACTCACATACACATATCAAATACAAGGGTGAACCTAACTTAAACCCTTCGCCCAAACATCAAAACACATGGTCACCCCGGACCATAGATTGCCCCAACAATCTCTCCCTTTTTTATATTTGGCAATACATTTAAGTTAGGGAAAACAAATAGCAAATATGCATAGATCCTATCACAAGGCATTCCCACACCTAAACCTCCCCAATGAGTTTAGGACTTTTACCAAAACGAGCTTTTTAAAACCTCTCCAAGGCTCCCCTACATTGGACTTACAAAGGCTTTTTAAGAACCTCTCCAAGATTCCCCTTACGTCAATAACGGAGCAGCAATGCTCCCCCTTTACCTAAGTTCCCTCTTGACCTAGGATTTCTAGCAAAGGCGTGTTTGGTTTTCCACTTAAACCCAACACTCTCCCCCTTTGCCACACATCAAAAAGACTCCAATAATTTCCCTCTTATTGGATCCTTTAACCTCTAATAATCATAAACACAGTGTACTAACCTCCCATAAGATTTCACACTTGTTTTATATCATTTGGACACTTTCCAACTGCTGAAAAACAATTTCAGCTTTCATCAGTCGATTGAGACAGTTACCAGTCGACTGATGCCTTCGAATATGCAAACCTACAGAAAGATCAGTCGACTGCCCCATAGGCAGTCGACTGATACCCTGATTTCAGTATTTCTGACCCACTTTCAAAAATGCACCAGAAATTCCACAATTCTCAAAAAATTTCCAAATTTTGTGTAGAGGTTTGTGGTACCCATACCTACTTGGGAAAAATACATCCAAACATGCATCTGTCACCAATCCCAAGATTGACACAAAACCCAAAACTAGGTAAATAGTTCAATTGAACCTTGACCTAAAGTCCTAGTTTTGACCTCCTATTGATGTCTTTTCCCATACCACTCCACAATGCATCCCTAGCATTGATTTA
Source organism: Boesenbergia rotunda (assembly GCA_024364735.1). Lineage (NCBI taxonomy): Eukaryota > Viridiplantae > Streptophyta > Magnoliopsida > Zingiberales > Zingiberaceae > Boesenbergia > Boesenbergia rotunda. Next base: position 211,052 of record JAGFNQ010006807.1, on the reverse strand, counting down.
TATGGCATTTATGCATCAAAAACCAATTTTCATGCTCTATGTGTTGGATCGGAGAAAATCGATAGAGGGGGGGTGAATATCGATATCAAATTTTTCGGAAAACAGAGCAGTTACGCAGCGGAAAAATAACAAAGCAATCGCGAACACAAGTTGATTTTACTTGGTTCGGAGTTGTGGTCGGCTCCTACTCCAAGGCTCATGGTCCTTGACCGTTTACGTTGGGCAATTCTATAGTCGTCAAAAGTCTTTTACAAATCGAGTACAGATATGGAACTGAAAATTAAATTTGCAACACTTTTCGTAAATTAAATTCACCGACACCCGAGGTGGATCGAAGTTCGAAGCAGAGGGTCGTCGGCGGCGTTAGAATCTCGAAGTCGGAGCTTGTCGGAGCGTAGCACTTGAATGAAAGTGCTTGGAGTGTTGTGAGCGAAGTTGTTTGAAGCCTTGGGGGTGAACCCCCTTTTATAGCACCCATAGGGGTGCCTGTGTCGATGGGGGTGCCTACACGTGGCCTCTCCTGCGCGAACTCTTATCCGCAGGCTCAATCAGCAATTTTCCTCTTCACAGGGGCACCTGAGCTGATGGGGGCGCCAGTATGGTCCCGGGCGCCTGAGCTACTTTGGTTCAGAGGTTTCGTGACAGTTTGCTTCGGTTTAGCCTTCCACTGGGGCGCCCGTATCGATCCGGGCGCCTAGCCCCAGTGAGGCGCCTCAATGGAGTGAGGTGCCTCAGCTGCAGAAACTCATTCCTTCGATCCCTGCAACCAAGGTTAGTTCCAAAACAAAAAGAAGCAAACATGTTAGTCATTATTTACAGTCTTAGTTGTCTTGGTTCTGACTTTGGGTCTCCCAAATGAAACCCTAAGTCGAACCAACGCCTACTGTTCCCTAGCACGGGGAATGCGTCCTCACCTACTCCTCTTAGGAGAGTTTACCTTTTTCCAACCGACTCCTCCGGTTGGACTTTTGCCCAATCCTTCTGATCAGGTCTTCGTGCCCAGTCTGCGACCAGGACTTCTTGCCCAACTTCCGGTCAGGTCTTCGGTGCCCAGCCCTTTGCCAGGACTTCTTGCCCAGTCCTCGACCAGGACTTCTTTACCCAACTTCCGGTCAGGTCTTCTTGCCCAGTCTTTGACCAGGACTTCTTGCCCAGCCCTTTACAAGGACTTCTTGCCTAGTCTACCTAGGACTTTCCTGCACACTTAGCAAGCTTGTTAGATCACATTAACATTTTAACTTCTGAACCCTTTGTCATTATCAAAACCCAGGTTTGACTTAGGTGCTTCCTGCACTAACATTATGACCCCAATGTCATATTTTCATGCATGAAACTCAAACCCAATGTGCCAAATCCCTAGGATTAAGACTTCAAATCCGTCTCCACATCCTTTGGCACACTTCATGACCCATGTAGACTTCCGAGAGAAATTCTCCCGAGATCCATAGACCATGGGTCTCAACTTGACTCCTAGAGCTCCCCCTTGAGCTCTTTGCCATAGCCACCTCCCTAGGTGACTCAACAAATACTAAGCCACACCGGTGCACCTCCAGTGACTTTTTGCCTACACCCTTAACCTTCCTAACTTTGGACCCCTTGTCCTTAGTTAAGACTCTCTTCTTGGTTTTACATGGCATTCCCCTGCCATTTTTGGACTTCCCCTCCTTGCTATAGTTATTTGCTACCCTAGCATATTTCTTTTCATTGGCATTAGAGAACTTAGATCGGTATCCTAGACCCGATCTATAATTGTTGGATTTTTGACTACCCAACCCTGTACCAAAACCCTTAGATCCAATAGTGAATCTATCTAGGATTTTCTCTATTTCTTCAAGTCTTGCCCTCAAGACTTGATTTTCCAACTCTAGAGCCCTAACCCTAGAGTCAACATGTCCACCTTGAACATTCCTAGACCTACCCGCCTTCCTAGGCATATGTCTCTCCTTCTTGGGATTTGTGCCTTGATCATTAACTATCTTCCTTCCCTTAGACATAGTAGCTTGGGTCTTTCTTGGTCTAGCCTTGGGTAATGATTTCCTAGAATTATCTACCTTATTAACCTTATTCCTATCATTATACCTAAATCTATGATTATTCTTAACAAGCATATAAGAATTTGAAATTGGATTTAATTTTAAATAAGAAATTATCTTCCCTTTTACCTTTGAAGTTCCCCCTTGACTTGAGCTCCTCTTCTTTTCCAATCTCTTTAAGTGCGCCAATTTCTTGATTTCTCCTTTCTTTGGGTACTTGGTGTGGTAGTGTCCACGCTCACCACACATGAAGCAAATTATATACTTTTTATCCTTCTTTGTTCCATCCCTACAACTCATGTTAGTTTTCAAATTACTTGAATTGAGTTTAGGGTTTACCTCCTTTTTCTTACCCAATGGACATTTGTCCTTGTAGTGTCCCTTCTGATTGCACCTAAAGAAAATTATGTGATCCTTTGACTTTGCTTTAATGGAGGTGGAACCTTCTTCTTGCTCCGACATTGAGGATGGTCTCTCCTCCCCCTCAATCCTTGAAGTGGAGACTTCTTCTATTTCTTCCTCAACTTCCGATTGGTCCTTCTCCTTCTCTTGGACCAATGACCCCTCTTCCTTGGGCTCTTCTTCTCCTTGTCTTTGTGTCGAATTTTCATGCAAGGCTATCGCCTTTCTCCATAGCTCATATGCATTCTTGTATTCTCCTACATTTGACACAATATATGGAGATAATAAATTTAATACAATTCTAGTTACCTCCTTATCCGCCTCTGCTTCCCCCGTTTGGTTCTTGGACCAATACCGAGGTCGAAGGCGTTTTCTCTTCTTGTCCGTTGGAACTTCAAATGGAACTTCCAATGCGGTTCAATAATCCCAATCCATTTGGAACCATGTCTCCAATCGCTTCCTCCAATAATCGAAGTCATCTCGGTCATATGAAGGTGGAATCTTAATATCCCATCCTAGCGGACCTTCCGAGCCCATCTTCCTCTAGCTTTTTGCTCTCCCAGCGGTTAGTCCGTAGACGAGCGACCCTTGCTATGATACCACTTGTTAGGACTTTTCCGTTTGCTAGAGGGGGTGAATAGCAACTTTTCGATTCGATCTTCTTCCTACAAGTTGTTAGTGCGCAAGCGGAATAACAAAAACTAAAACAATAAAACTAACAACTAAGAACGGCACACTGATTTACATGGTTCGGAGATAAAACTCCTACTACACGGCTGTCCATAAGGTGGACGATCCCGATCCTTCGGTGGATGATTCCCCGGAACACCTCCATCTATCTCTTGTCGCTCCTTGTGGGTGGAGAAACCTCACCACAAACCTTTGACACGACCTAAGCACTTGTAGGCTACTAATAAGCTCTAACCAAGCATGTTTCGCCAAGAAGAAACAACCATAAATGAGCCCTCTTAAATATTGCTCGAGGCTGATTTGACCGTTACCAATTGACTGGTCCTAGGGTAGTCGACTGATCCCACTCAAATTCGAACGTTAGAGCCTAACGTTTGAATTTAAGCTGCCATCAGTCGACTGGTCCTTGACCAGTGGACTGATCTTTCTGTGGACCTTACCAGTCGACTGATCAAGCATCAGTCGACTGGTCCACACCAATACCTAAGGTTTCCCTTTCCCGAGTATATTTCTCTCACCACTCAAACCCTAGGATTTCCCTAGTACATTTCCCTCAGCACTCGACCCCTCATAACTTAGCTGACTCTTCATCCAGCAACCTCGATCTCACTACAAGAAAAACTGCATTTAACAACAGTGAATCACTGTTGTCGTATGCCAAATACCACTGTTGTTAAAGGCCATGTTGTTAAAGGGGGGGTCTACGACAACAGTGAATCACTGTTGTCGTTTTGGTCTATGACAACAGTTTGACAACAGTTTTCCACTGTTGTCGTATATCACATTCGACAACATTTTCACAACAGTTTTTCACTGTTGTCTTTTATTATATTCGACAACAGTTTTATAACCGTTATCGTATATCAATAACAACAGTTTATCACCGTTGTCGTATGCCATATTCACCGTTGTCTTTTATTATATTCGACAACAGTTTTTATAACCGTTGTTGTATATCAATAACAACAGTTTATCACCGTTGTCGTATGCCATATTCACCGTTGTCTTTTATTATATTCGACAACAGTTTTATCACTGTGTTGTCGTATGCCACCGTTTATCTACAACAACAGTTTAGCTTTAAAAAAATCTGTTGTGCTCCACAACAGTTTCATACCAATTTAACAACAAAGATATTTCCATTATATTTTCAATTAAAAGGCAATAATTTAACCTCGAAACAAAAACTATATATATCAAACATCATCAACATATTTACAATAAAGATCCACCACAAGCTTTCTACAGACGAAACCACAAAAGTATCTTTTGTCCAAAAACCTTTCTACAGACGAAACCACTAAAGTATATTCTGACCCAAATTACAAGAGTTCATAATTCTGACCCAACTAAACTTACAATGAAGTTCAAATCACAAAAATTATAGCTTGGAAGGTCAGATTAATGGTCTTCGAACATGATCACGAACAAGTCCCTGCAGCTGGAAAAAAGAGAACAAACACTCTAATTAGTTATTCTATTAAATGCATATGTCCAATAAAAAATGATCCATGAAGATATGTATCAACAAACAACAAAAATAACAAACTAACAAACAAACAAACAAAAAAGATATCCATATATCAGCACTTGCAATTATAAGGAAGAAACCACCGATTGTTTAATGATTGCTTTTCAATTTGGAAGAAACCACCGATTGTCCTAAAAAAAAGTCACAATCATAATATCGTCTTATTGATTGCAAAATACTTATTGTTAGGACTACTAAAGCTCTCAATTCTTTACAACCTCAAGACTGGTTTCAGTTACGTAGGGCTTCCTCTCATCCATGGTTGAACTAGACTATAAACATGCAAATGCATTGGTAGAAAAATAGAAAAACATGAATATTACTTATATCACCATGTGTTAGTATTTGAGTATTAAATAAAAATCCTCATATGCAGCAATTATGAGAAAGGAAGAAAAAAGACCATTGGTAGAGGTAATATTTACATGAAAACTGCGAAGCTCTTCAGCTTCTTCAAGTGTGATTTGCTTTTCGTATTCTCTCCTGGACTGAAGTGCGAAAAAGAGATTAGTGGCAACTACCTTAAAGAAGAGAAGGATAGCATCATAAATAAATATAGAGTGGAACTGATTTGTCCTGTTGCATAAAATCAGGAAAGCAAACTTTCAATAGCTTCTACATTCTGAGAAATTAAGCAACTAAAGCTATTAACTATTTGATCCATAATAATAAACTAACATTTAGATATTAGGATACAAAACATGAGAGAGAGGACATGTAACGATCGATGAAGTAACAAAGGAATCATATTAACTCAATGTGAAAGGGGATAAATTTCATAATAAAATATTGTTAGTAAGAGTTCCATTCTGTAAAAGAGAAACACACCACCATACATAGAAGGGAACATTTTGGTCATGCTCACCGTGGCCAAATTATCTAAAAACTCTGTCTCATCCTCGTCAAGGGCTTTTGGTGGTCCTATACATACAAAGAACACAAATGCATTACACATGAAAAAAGTGAGGCCTTTCGAAACATCGTTTAAGGAAGAAAAACACTCAATATCGACCCACTTATTTCTGAAATCTATTCACATGCTATAGTTAATGAATAGAACACTCACTGTGCTTAAATCTTTCATTAAACTCAGCATCCTTTTTTTCTTTGTTTTCCTTCAAGATCTGTAAGGCAAAAGAATCACAGTCGCAGGAACATAACAATCTATGAAGCATAGCTGAGTATTATTTTTTTACTTCAGAAACTATTTTTTTAAGAAAAAAAATTAACATGAATTATTGAGCCACATAAGTCCATGCCAATAGAAGAAAATCAACAGCAGCCCACCATTTAAGAATACGAGAAAATACCAAGAAACACAAGGTAGATTTCGCGAACTGACAATTGCAAGCAGATTGTATGAGTCATACGAAAGAAATCAATCACATAAACCAGAATAAGGTTTCTTTCCATACTATAGATACAGATAAGAAAAACCAAATCTAGAATACATAGGTAGAGAAGTAATACATGGTAGAAATTCTGATAGTATGTCATGAAAATGCACCCATCGTGTGCTTGGAAAATAGAGAAACCACATAGAAAGCACAAGATGATAGTTCAAGTTCTCCTCAATGACAAGCATCCAAATGTTGCAACATCAAAGTGGACAATGAAGCAATATTCTGTATGAATACATAATTAGAACAGTTAGATAATATAGTCATGAGCTGTTTTCCCCAAACTAACATTTTTATCAATTGCAGTTTGAAACAACCATATAAGATAAATTTGGAAAGCATAGAGACTAATAAATATAATCTTGCACAGTTAAAATAAGATAAATTTGGGAATAAAGTAAAAGATGATTTGCACTGAATAAAAGGATTATATGTCCTAATAACACTTCCACTTAATAAAAAGAAAAAAAGGGGTAGATATCAATAAGACAGATGAAACATAGGATCTGATTTGTTCATCAGCAATTTCATATCAAGAGCTAGAGGCTCATTCCTAGCTCGGCGGGTGAACAACAAACTAGCATAGAGGAAAAGAAATACACTACCCTCGTACAATGGCCTATCCCTAGAGGCGGTTCCATCTTCGACCCGTTCGCCTCTTGTCCTCTTCGATTGAATCAACTACAGCGGTCAAAGCACCGAACGTAGGGTTAACTATACGAAGATTTGCGCGGAGGATAGGCTAAAGAGGAGCGATTCGATTAAGGGGTTGAGCGAAGAATAACCTGCTCTTCCGAGACGAAGTTAACTATTGAAGTACATCCAAAGCCTATATTAGTATAGTAACATTTAGATCCTTAAACATTTTCATTACATTAAATATAATTTCTTACAGAGTAATAAATAAAGTTATAAAATATATCTACAAACAAATTGTTAGTTTTTGATCAGTTACAAATTGATATTTTTGATTTTCCAATTCAATTTTAATTGTATTAAACTAAATTCATTTATCCTTCACACCTCCAATCCTAATCAATTCAAATTGTCTAATTACTAACCACAAAATTAATTGGCTATGAGTCTACAGGTTCATATCATCATAATCTATTTTTTAATATCAACATATATTGGAACAACAACAGCAGCGGATTCTATATAGATTTTCTAAAGGTACAAATATCCCATAGCTGCTCTCCATAGTAATAGTACATTTTATTCTATCTTGTCACTTTCACACATCCATTCTAGTAATCTCATCATGATCATGGAAGACGAACAAAACTAATTCATCATGAATCAGAAACAATCCTAGGATCAAATCATAGCAGTTACACCTTTTTCATAGGTAGCACAATTATCTTATGATAAGAGGGAATTCAAAGATTAGTTTCATTTGGAAAAGCAAGGAGCAAAAATTTGTCCAAAAAAAATACAGGAAGACTCTGTTGGAAAGTAAAATTTAAATTGGTAGAAAAAGATCTCTGATGGTTTCGTCATGCATACAAGAAGTTAATGTACCTGTCAAGTTCCATAAACAGCATTCCATCTAATGGAAGAGCCTGCATTACAGGCTTGCTTGGCTCAACAACTCGCATCCCATCAGTATAGGCAAGATGTCTGTTGACATGTATGGGTACCTGCGTATGTGAAACCATAAGTAAGCACATACAAATATCAAACATATCTTCACAATTACATGATGTACATCATTAAATTTGATAGGTGCACTAAGAAAATAAATGCTTGAGTAGGAATACACAAGGGTGTTATGGCACGGGAGAAGGAACTAACTAACAAATAGGTTTTTTCTAAAAAAAGTAAATCTCGAGCTATCTAGTCACTATCTGAACAATGATTAACTAATGAAGTAAGAAGAATAAATGCAATTATATTCACAGGTCAACTTATATGGAAAACGTTAATTTAAGTAGCCATTTCCGGACTCTTATGCTTTGCTGGCACACCAATCAGGTTTATGGCTATGGAATGCCAATCCTCACACCAATTTGCATTAAATAAAGGACGGTCAGCCAACAGTTTGATATCAACCACCAAATAAGTTGGAATCTAATTGTCAGATGCCTCCAGACCTTAAATAATCCCAATTTCTGGAGAAAGCAGGTTTGACAAGTTAAAAGGCCAACCCCTTCCAAACATTGCGTATAGAGGAACTACTTGATGCAGCTAGAACACCTCTCTTGTACAAAAAATTTTCTGAAATCTAAACATTTATGTTATATTTTTTGCAATATTAAGTACCTAGATTCAAATTTGAGAAACAGAACAAACCTTGCAACGAACAGCCAAATTGATGGCATCAGAAGGTCTCAAATCAACGCTAATAGTCTCCTTTTCATTTCCTACCTACACATGAAGAAAGCAGGACTTCAAAACTCATTCACCATACAGTACATAACGAATATCTTTGAGAGGTACAGCTGAGCAAAGTAAGCCTCATTCACTCTCTTGGTCACCCTAACAACTTGAACCTGTAACAAGCGATTGTCATTTCATCATAAGGTTTCCAAGAAACGAGAGTTTAAAACTGCAAGAATAATAAAATTTGGTTAATCAGATACTCTCTTTGATAGAAGAAACTGAAACTGACTTAAATGTCAAGAAAAAAGATCCAAAAGTTACAAACATGAGTCTGCACAACAATGTCTAACTAGAGGACTGAATATTACAATATGTTCTTGAAAAGAATGTTAGGATGCCTTTCAAATTGCCCTAAAAAAAAGATGAAGGGTTTCAAGTGACTAAGAATACATCAACTTACCGCCCAACCCAGCTCTTCAATCATCATTTTGACTACTTGATAAAAAGTTGGTCTAGCTTGAGAGCAAACATATATCAATTATTCTTTTTTCCAGAATGTAAGAAACTCAACCACATGCAAGAGCCCTAATTTCCAGAAATCCCTAGGAAGAGGACTAGGTTAGCTCCAACTCACGGTACCAAAAACAATCAATAGCGATCTCAACTCACTAGGAGGGCCGCTGGCAGTGGCACTCAGTCGGGAAGGAGCAATTCGCCTGTCGTAGCTAGCGATGAAGATGTGGTGTTGACGCAGGGTACTGCTTGCCTGGGCGTCAGTAGCTAGGGCACGCGATCGAGGAAGAAGAAAAGGTAAGTGAGGAGAAGTCGCCTCCTTGCTTGCGCGATGAAGAAGAAGAGAGCGAGAGGAGTCGAGGCTCACCTCGCGAGGGTGAAAGGAAGCGCCGCTCTCGAGGCTTCCTTGGACTCGGGCGATGAAGAAGGGGGAGAGGCGTCGACTCGTGGCTGCGAGGGGTTTGTGTGAGAGAAGCGGAAATGGTTGTTTTTTTGCAGTTGGATATCCACCGTTGATTTTGTTTATTGATTGAACAGCACAACAATACAACAACAACAGTTTAATATAACTGTTGTCTATTGTCATAATAGACAACAGTTTATCACATCAGTTGTTGTAAATCCCGCCTATAGACAACAGTTATTTTATAACTGTTGTCGTTGAGTATACATACGGCAACATTTTGTTATTACTGTTGTCTTTTTACGTATACAGACCAACAACAACAACGGTTAATACTAAAACTGTTGTTAAATTGACATAAGACAACACTTTATCAAAAAACCGTTGTCGATTATGTGTTGTTGAATGCAAAAATTCTAGTAGTGTCTATTGCCTTCAAGCCCTCTTCGTCTTTGGCTCTCGTCCCTCAGATGCGCACACAAGCCCACGGCTTGCCTCCATGTCATCCTTCGCGTATACCTCAAAGTCCGCTCCCTTTGGCTCATTGTCCCTGCTTTGTCCACGGTCCCTCGGATGCATGCAAGCCCACAGCTTGTCTCTCATGCCATCCTTCATCGGTCCCGAAACCGTCCAGCTAAGTCCATGTGTATCCTGCAAGACCTGCACACTCACATACACATATCAAATACAAGGGTGAACCTAACTTAAACCCTTCGCCCAAACATCAAAACACATGGTCACCCCGGACCATAGATTGCCCCAACATGATCTTGGTGGTAGTCGACTGCTGTCAGGGCTGAACTATTTTGTTAACATCTCTCTCCTCTATTTAAATAGGAGCTTGAGACATGAGAAGGGTTAGCGTTTTCATTGTGAAAGATCCTTGCTCAAGTGCTCAGGCTTCCAAGTCCACTCTCTTCCTCCTAACCCAAGCTTTTATCTTGTAAAGAGGAAGAGAAGATTGTGCGAAGTTGTTCTCCACCGAGAAGGAGAAAATTCTAGTCGGAGATTGCCGAGGATTGATCCACCAAAGGATCAAGGGTTCGTCCACCTCAAGGACACGTAGTAGAGTAGGAGCAAGTTATATACGAACCACGTAAACGGTAACGTGTTAGCATTGTGTCTAATTGCTTAGCTTGTATTTCCGCTTGCGCTAACATTTCTAGGAAGAGATCAAATTTGGGTGACCAAGCTATTCATCCCTCCCTCTAGCCAGTCCATCAGTCTCAACAAGTCGGTCGATCGATCGCGCTTCGTTGAAGGTTAGGCGGTCAGTTGGCGAAGCGACCAACTAAGCTCATGGACCACACATCAAAAGCATGTAGATTGTATCCCACAACAATATCCTGCAATGGATACGGTTTAATTGCACTAATAATTAAATATATGCGATATGACTCATGAGATAGATTAATTACAACGACGAGATAGAAGTGTGACTCAAAAGATTACAGCGACAGGACTAATAAATGACCCAGATCTCATCATGTAACTCACTTAAATGTGATAAGACGTCCTCGCATAAAGGAGTTTTGGGGAGGCATCTATTTAAAGGTCCCCTCTCAAGGTGATCGTAGGTCAGCAAGAGGAGGGCGTGAATTGCCGTTGAAAATAAAAACTCTATATTTTGTTTATCTTAAACAAAGATGTTGATTAGTTCACAATATTAATAACATAAAAATGAAGCAACACTGAAAAGAAAAGAAAGAGGCCAAATAATTTACTTGGTTGCAACCAGGATGGTTGCTAATCGAAGGCAAGTATAGTGCAGATCTCCTGAATAACTCCTTCGGACGAAGAAGCCTCTTACACGTTGAAAAGCTCAGAAGAAAAATAGAGAAAACAAGAAAAAAATCGTTTGTTGTGAATTGTTGGTTTGGAACTGAGCTCTGGGAGCCTATTTATAGCTCTGAAAAATTCTATCTGAATGCTGACGTGGCACTATAGGGGTGCCCGAGTGCTAAAGGGCGCCTAACACGTGGCTTGAGTGTTATTCAGTGCGCAATGTTCACTAACGGCTAAATCTGGATGAGTTTGTACCTCACGGGTGCATGTATGCATAGGGGCGCCCGAGAGCATAGGGGCGCCCGCATTCACGAGCACCCGAATGGCTTTTGATCAACTTTGTGCTGATCGTACTTCAGTGAGTCTTCTTGGGTGATTTTCGGACCTTCTAGAGTTGGGCTCACCCGAACCCTCCTCCGGCCTTCTCCTCGAGCGTGCTTCCGCCCGACTTCTCGTCCTTCAGACGTTGCACGCGTCCTTCTCGCTCCACTGGCATATTCTTCCGCAGACCTCCGCGTCCCTCGGACGCACAGAGCCCGTCGGCTCCCTTCCCGTGTCATCCTTTTCGACCGCTGTATCTTTTGTTCGACTTCCTACGCTCCTAAACTCCTGCACACTTAAACACAGGGATCACAAACCAACAGGACCTAACTTGACTCGGTTAACCACATCAAAACCAACCTGAGGTACTTACACCCTCTCCATGTGCAGGTAAGGTTTGGTTGGTTGTTTTCTTCTGCTTCTTCAATTTGATATTTCTCCATCTCATATTTCTTCTGTTGTTGACCTAACTTGATGATCGGAGTATTTACGTCGGGACCCTTTGGCTAACCTCTAATAATTTCTTTTTCTCGCAATTCACTGAAGATCCTCACTGCCACCCATCGTTCGATCGTCAGTCATGGTGCCTTCTTGCGGTCAACACCAATTATCCATGAGGATTATTATCTTCCTCACTTCCTAACAGAATCAATAATGTTTTATCCTAATTTCATCTAATGTACTAATTATTTTCCAAAACAACTTATTGGCAAATATGTTACATTGTAATTATACTGCTCGGAGGAATAATTTTTTAGGAACGAGATCATATTTTTAAGGAAGTTCGTAACAACCCAGACAGGAGTAAATTAAATCTTGTGAAAAATGAATTTATAAATTACCACAACATTGTGAATTACTATGAATGAGTCAATTATAACTTAACTGGGTTATTTACCTCCTTTTACAAAATTGAGAAATAATTTACATAATAAAAATGAATATCACAGTAAAAATTTTGATCGTGAATTAATTGTATGTCCGACGTTCAATCGTCGATCGGACACTACCGACGGTCTCCGATAGTCGCCCTGAATCAAACTATACCTTGGGGGATGATGAACCGGTTAGGATTGTCGACAACTGTGAATTTATCGGAATCGATGATGAATAATGCGAGATTGTAATTGTGACGATCCTCGACGAGTTCACCGTGCTCCCAAGATATAATTTGGTTCAGAACGGTGGCCGGAAACTATCGACGATTTCCGATCGATGATCAAACATTTAACGTATCATTAATTGACAAAATCAAATTTGTCATTGAAAATTTTATTTTTACTGTACGTATTATTACCCTACACAATTTAAGATGGCAGCAACCTGCAAGACTGTTCCACGTTGTTACTTGTCGAATCAGGTGGATCAACACCAGACTTTGGCAAAGAACTATCTCGAAAGAGAATATGGATGATGTTTTTATATTTAGTATTTATTTTTTCAGCGTATTTCTTCGAAGAGGAGATCGAAAGCAATTAAATTGGACAGGTACAGGAAATCTTCACATGATTTCTGTGTTAGTTTTTTTCCCTTCTTGATCTGCGTCGTTGATTCGTGGAATTGCTTTCGATTTCTTTTTCCAATTTTCGGCAATGATTTACAGATTGCATAAATAAACGCAGTCATCCGTGTCCAAGATGGTGCTGCTGTTTGGGCCGGTGGGGGACAAAGCTGTCATTCATCGCAGACCAGGTTCCTATTCGATTTCTTTAATCGAAATCAAAGGAGATTCTGGTAATTCCCTATGTCCTACTCCGCCATGGGCGATCATTAAGCTCCCGTCTTTAAGAAAGTAATTAACTATCGTCCTCGTGGTGTGTGTCTCTGTCTCTGTGTGTGTGTGTTGCAAATGAGAGAGAGAGAGAGATATGCTTGAGCTTGAGGTGAGCTCGGCCCCGAGAAGAAAGACAAATATCATATATCGCAGACATTAAGCTTTTCCTGTTTGTTTAATCGATTTGTTAAGTAGAAGCGAATCATTCGTGCCCAAATGCCAAGTTTTCCATGCAAAGAGAGCCGAAGGTAGCGACTTCAGCAGTGCCGCCGGCGTCCATTGGGTCATTTCTCTGGTACCGGTCGCTATCAGCTGTGCCGGCGGCGGATTCTTCTCGCTCTTCGGTGAATGCTGGTACTCTTCTTCTCAATGCTACCGTCGATCTCTAGTAAAAAAAATTATAAAATAGAAATATGGCTTGAAAGTTTAGGTTTTTCTCGTTCTTAATCGTGCTTTCAGGAGCAAGATTTGTTTTTTTGGGCTGAAAAAAGGCAAAAATGTCTTCCTTTGCAATGTGAAAATCGTAGAGATGCTTCAGATCTGCTGAGTTTGCGGGTTTTCCTTTGGCTTTTACTTGGCCGGGATTTCCTCCGTTGAAAAATGGAAACCTATTTTGGATGATTAAAGTCCATCTTTGGAGATTTCCCATCCGTTTGATGATTTTTCCAAATCAATTGGGGAATATATGGTAAGATCTTCTTGCCTTCATTTGGTTTGATTGCTTTTATTAGTCGCCATCCTTTGTGATTTCCTGCAATACTTTAGAACTAGGGTTCTTCCTCCTTTCTCCACCACCGGCTCCTGATCAATCTGTTGCTGCTGCAATTTCATCATCTTGTGCACCCAAATGGGTATCTGTCTTCCTCTTCTTGTCCGATCTTAAAACTTTTCTCCTTTAGTTGTTAATAGTAGTTAATGATTCTCAATCTTGGAGTTTCTCAATAATCTGAAAAAAAAAAAATGAAGCATCTGTTCTTTAACTTTTCTCCTCTTCTTGCATTTATCTGTTTGATACTTTAGTACCTGCCATGTTGTTACTTATACTTGATATCAATTCAATTATGTAATAACTGCCATTGTTCTTCAGCTGTTCATGTTAACTATGGGACAAGATGTCGGTTTCGAGTGTCAAAATCATTCTCAATCAAGACTGAGGAATAGAGTTGCTACCATGCCAAGTCGTAGCAGTAAGAAGGTAGAAGAGAAGGAAAGAAAAAGATTGCCTGCGAACAGATACCAGTACCTGAATAGGTTGGATGATGATTTGAGAGAACTTAATCGCAGTTATTCATCGAGTCTTGATTATGAAAGCATGAACTCCAGAAAGCTCAGTGCCGATAATGAAGTGCTTAAAAGAGGATCCATGTATCAAAGCTCTAAAGAAGTCAGGAGAATGAGAAAGCAACGAGAAGGGAGGATAAAAATAGACTCCGGGTGCAATGAAGATGCTTTCATTTCATTTGAGATTATAGATCACTTGCCTCAGCGTGTTGGCAACAAATCTAATCAGTTTCCTGATAAGAAGTTTTTGCCTCTTGCGAGTTCAAATGCGGATTTAGTTAATTCGATCAGCACAAACGCCACGGAGTTTCTGGATCTTTCATTCCGTGATCTTCCTAACAAACCTTTTGTTACCGATAAGACTTGTTTAGACATTGTACCAGCAAAAGGCAGTGGCTTAGATGATTTCGTGGAAATCTGTTTGCACTCTGTCGACAAACAAACTCCTAGAGAAGTTGTTCCTCGGATAGCACTGGGTCTGCTCAAGGAACAAAAGGCTCACTGCTATGAAAAGATTCATCCTGCAGAAAATACTTGTGAAAGAGATTCGGCAAACATTCTTCCAAAATGTTTCTCAGAAAATGCAAAAATGCCACATGCTTTTCTGGGTTTGGAGCACGGCATAGCTGATGGAAGAGGGTCAAAAACTAAGTTTAGTCAGCTGAAAAGAATCTTCGATCCAATCATGAAATCCAAATCTTTGCGAGATTCGTTTCCTGCAGGAACACAAAACACTGGGCTGAAGGTGGCGTTACAGAAATCTTTACTAAATGAGATTTCTACAAAAGAAGAGGATATAAAACTTGGTTTGTGTTTGACTCAAGGAGTGTTCTTACAGGCTGCTATATCTCCTGCTCATCTACACGGAATTCTTAAATTGGATATAGAAAATGGTCATCCTTCGTTTGAGTTCTCTGTACAAGATCCAGAAGAAGTCCTAACGGCAAAGACTTGGAAAACTGCCAGTGCATTTAATTGGGTTTACACATTTCATAGCTCTAAGAAGAAGATCAACACTAGTCGGGGGGCTAACGACAAGCATGGAAGTTTGCCTTCATTAGTCGGGCAGATGCAGGTTTCTTGTTATCTATGCTCGGAAGTCAAAGAAAATGGATCCTTGTTTAACTCAACTGTAACGGAGTTCGTGTTGTATGACATTACACGAGCAAGAAGGAACTTTTCTGCTGAAGAAGGATCCAAGTGTTGTTCAGATCCAGCTCAACCTGTTTCTAGCAATGCCGTGGAAGATCTGGCACCAGCAGAGTACCTGGATTCATCCAGACTTGGATTAAGTAGTCCCAACTTTGATGCTTCAGCCTCGTACCCTTGGTTATGGAAAGATTTACATCCACAACATGAGATTGCAGCAATTGTGATCCAAGTTCCTTTCAACAAAAAGGAAAATTCAAAAGAAAAGAAAGAGTTCCTCCCCAAAGGGAATCAAAAAGCATCTAGATGTTCCTCAATTGATCCGAGAAAGGAAACAAGGAATCACATGAATCCTCCAATTGTAAAGGTTGTCACTCCAAGTGGGAATCATGGCCTTCCTAATACAGTTGGGGCTGGCCCGTCTTCACTTCTCGACAGATGGAGGTTTGGTGGAGGCTGCGATTGCGGTGGCTGGGACATGGCCTGCCCAATTATTGTGTTTGATAATCAACGAAGTGATGATTGGATAAACCATTCGACATCAGAATTTCAAATACCCATGCCACTTTTTCTTCAGGTATACCTTGCAGTTTCTTCTTCCTTCATGAGATTCTGTTTGAGTATGATCTCTTAGCCTCTTTCATACTTCTTTAACTAAGTAATCATATTAGAAATGACAGTTTCTCTTATTGAGTTCTTGTTGTCTATTCATTTTGTGCCAAAATGCTTAAAAGATGATACTGAATTAGTTAAAAATATCTGTACAGATGGGTTTAGATGATGCAAAATTACTAAGTTTCCTGAGAAAAGATCAATTCATCTCTTGTGCTTGTGTATATAGCATCACTTTCAGTTCATTGCCATTGTAGCTTATGTTTTTGCCTTCTCGTTTGCCTCTGCCATATTTCTAACACGTTCAAAGGTTCATACTCGACAGGGAAGCAAGGAAAATGTACCTGCGCTAATGATAATGGACGACAAAAAGGGACAATATTCAGTTTATTTTCATGCACAGTTCTCCGCGCTACAAGCATTTTCAATCTGCATTGCCATGTTACATTCCTCCGAAGTGTCTTCCGCCATCACTCAGGAGAAGACCAAGCAAAGGTTATATTCTAATTCCTTGCGGTTGCTCCTCGAGGACGAAGTGAGGCATCTGATTGAAGCTGCTGAAAGCGAAGAGCAAAGAAAAGCAAAAGATGGAGCAGAGCAAATGCCCCCCTTTTTCCTAGACCCACCATTCTCTCCTATGGGCAGGGTGTAGATTCAGTGCCCGAAGGTCAAGAAATTCCCCGAATCAGCATGCGATACACCACTTGATGACCGGAACCATAACCCCGAGATGAAGATCAGTTGCCTATTTCAGTCCATGTAGCATATAAAGATTCAAGCAACTGTGTTAGTTCTTGTGCATTCTCATAATCATGAGTGATAGAGAAATATCTTAAAGGATCGATCAGTGGATTCAACTAGTGAGAAAAATCAGGTACAACCACAAAAGCAATTGAAATGAAGGGTTTGTTTGATCAAAGAGAGTAGTGTAGTTTGAAGTTTGTATGTAGCTAATGGTCTATAATGCAATCTTTACTTCGATCATGGTTTATATTTTCATGTATGGGAATCAACCACCTGTAAACATTCCTTCTTATGATCAAATAACAATGAATTTATAAAATTATTAATAAAAACATTAACAAAATATATTCCCTTTTTTAAAAAATAACAGAAAATTTACTCATTTAAGAAATAAGACCAAACAAAAATAAAATCACATTTCATAATTAGATGATATATTTTAATAATTTTACATATAATTTTGTGTTTGATTTAATTTTAATAATTTCTACCTCCATTTTCACAGATCCTTCTTAATTATTTTTTTAAATTGTCTAAATTTTGTTAAAGCTAATAATGATAGTTGATTAGGTCAATCTATCAATTGTGCAAGAGTTTATAAATAGAAAATAAATCATACATAGAATCCCTTTCGACCATCAAATCTATCTATGATTTGATTCGACTATTGATAGCCCCTCTTATCAAAAGATCAAATCCAATTGAATGGTTAAAAAGAAAACTTACATAAAAATTTTATAGGAACCTCCTTCTTGGGATTGCTCTTCTACATATAAATTGTCTTATGCTATGGATGAGATAGGAACAAACAAAGGCCAAGCTTCATTTCTCTCTTGGGAGAATTCTCTTGCCTCACAATTCCTTAATTCTATCAATAAGTTCTATCTGTTCTTCGTGATCCTTCCTCTATTTCTCTCTCAGAGCTCCTCATTTCATCAATATGGTAAGTAATGGAAAAGCCCCTCTCCCTTCCATCTTCTAATGAATGCATATTCTAAAAGGTTAAAGAATAATTTGTTTTGTGTAATGCATATTTTATTTATCTTGGTGTCCGGTGAAAAATTATTATCAAATTGAATTGATTATCTTGATTAATCGGTTCGAAAAAATAAATATCTAGTATCAACTAAAAAAAATACATATTCTAAAGAAAATGTACAATTCCTTTGTTGTTTTATTGCAATTGTTTAGATTTAGACATTTAATTGTTTGATAATTAGTTTGTTTAACCACTTGTTAATTTTATTGTCAAAGGCGAATTCGGCATCCGGAATGGCGGTTCATGATGAGTGCAAGCTCAAGTTCTTGGAATTGAAAGCCAAGAGGAACTTCCGCTTCATCATCTTCAAAATTGACGAGGCGATACAACAAGTCACGGTGGAGAAGCTTGGCCAACCCCACGAGAACTACAATGATTTCACCGCATCTTTTCCGCCCAACGAGTGTCGCTATGCCGTCTTTGATTTTGACTTCGTCACCAATGAGAATTGCCAAAAGAGCAAGATCTTCTTCATTTCTTGGTATACCGAAAATTCACTTTTATCTACGAAAATGCTTCGTTAACATTATCATTGTGTGACTTAGAAGTCATGAATTTGAGTCTCAAAAATAATCTTTTACAAAGTAGGCTAAGACTACCTATAATAGATTCTCTTAAGACCCCATGTTAACAAGAGTTTTACAGACTTTTTTTATCTACTAAAATGCTTTGATACAATGTGAGTAGGATTGATTATGTAATTTTAAAAACTCTTTATTTATGTTTGGATATAGGTCTCCGGACGCATCAAAAGTGAGGAGTAAGATGTTATATGCGAGCTCCAAAGACAGATTCAAGAGAGAGCTCGATGGTATTCAAGTAGAGTTACAAGCAACCGATCCAAGCGAAATGAGCCTCGACATTGTTAAAGAGCGAGCTTTATGAACAACTTTTCATCCTTCTTCAATCCATCAACCAAGCAAACTAAATTATCTTTCCATCAAGTCTTGCAAGCCAAATTTCTATATTCTTATTGTGCAGTTCAACTATTATTTGATTGTTTTTTTTCCTTCTATCAGATGAATACCATCAATCAAGCAAACTAAATTATGTTTCTATCATGTTTTACAAGCCAAATTTATATATTTTTATATGCCTTCTTGTGCAGTTCAACTATTATATGATTGGTTTTCTTTTCCCTACAAGATTCATCTGTATTCATCATGATTTTGCCCCCAAATGGATTAAGTTAATTTAAATATATTTAAAGAGTAGCATTCGGCAGAAATTTCATTATGTTTGTTTTTACATGAGGCCAGTTGCTGACAGTTGGAAGACTTCAATTAATGTCTACTATGCTCGTGGTCATGTTGCAATGATGAGACAGAAGCCAAAGAACATGACGTTGCTGTTCCATTGGCAAAGTAGATGTCATCAACTAATAAATTTAAATAGTTTCATGGAAAATATAAATACATGCTCATAATGCGTTTTAACAAGATACAGATCCTTCAGAATAGTAAAAAATAGTTGGTCATGGTTGTCTATTTTCCTTCCTCCATGCATTCAAACAATTGTATTACTTGCATCATGCATGGATGCTTAAATTCTCGAGTGGTACGTCCCTCTCGTCTTCAGAGTTATCGTATAATGATACGATGATTAATCGCTATCTCATATATTTATGATTCAATCTTCAGCTACGATGTATTTATAAGATTTTTTTTTAAATGGAGTGCGAACCCTCGAGCGTTAGGTTTCTAGACTGTCTACCACGAGCACTTTCCGATTTACCCTAACGGTTGGTGGAAAATTTTCGTGAAATCAGATCAGTCGCTCGAGATTAAAAAAATCTTATTAATTATTTTTTTAGAGTGGTGCCTCCAGAGATGATGTAGCGAAAATGGGATTAAATATTATTTTAAATATCTATAATTTGATCTCAACTATTATATATTTTATAAATTTTTTTTTAAATAGAGACATAAATATTGAAAAAATCATCCGTTATAAATATTTTTCGAATTAATCTGATCATCGAATAAAAAAATTTTATGAAATATATGAATTTTCTAAAATTAAAAAAATCTTATTAATTAATTTTTTTTTTAATTCTGATATGGTGCAGCCACAAGTTCAGATCAATGTTTATGTGAAGGAAGAGACATTTCTGTCCTTCGTGTAAACAGAAGAGATTTTGGAGGTAAACAAATGGATCGTGAGGTCGTTTTTGAGGAGGATACGAAAAGATAGGGATGATGGGAGTGGTGGCGACGTGACCTTGTGGCTGCTTTGAATGCTTCTACAGCAACTGTCGTCCCGCTGCAATTTCATAAATGCTCAAATCATGCCATTAAGGGAGCTCCACCATCCATTTAATGGACTCTCGAACTTTGACTGGCTTTTCATCTATCATTTGTTTAACCGATTGTTTCTTCGTTGAAAGTGAATTTACTGGAAGAATATCAAAGAGAGTGCTTTAAATATTGACAAGTGCACTTCGAAGGATGAACAAAATCAAGATGGATTGGAAGAAAGCAGCCTCCAATTTCCGATTTTGATGCCAAAAGTGTCATCTTTTTCAAGCATCACAAAATCTGAGATCGCGATCGGTCGAGGAACGTAAAATCTCCCACTAAAACGGGAAGAGGCTGAGATTTCTTTTGCTTTTGGGGGGGATTTTGATGTCGTTTGTGGAGAATCTGCTACTCATTTGAAGGCGGAGTCGAAGCAGGAGTCGTTGAGGTCGGCGGCGAAGAGGGCGGAGAGCTGGCCGTGGAGAATCCCCAAGTCGTCGCCGGCGAAGTCGAGGTAGAGCTGGTACGCCTCGTCGGAGAGCTCTTCGGTCGCCACGTCGTTCGAACCCGACGAGTCGACGTCCATCCCCGCCGCGGCTGGCGGCGGCCCGAACGTCACGCAGCTCTTGCTCTCCGCCTCCTCCGGCGGGCGACGCTGCCGGAAGGCGGCCCCGACGTCGGAGTTCCAAATGCGGAGGAAGAAGTCCTCGGGCCGGGAGGTGGAGGATGCCGGCCCCGCGTCGGCGGCGGAGGCAGGGGAGGAGGAGACGGCAATGGCATTGGCGGAGAAGAGGAGCGACTCGCGCGAGAGGCGCGCTTCGGCTTCCAGCCTGGCGCTCTCCCACTGAGCCATGTGGCTGCCGCCGCCGCCGGCGACGACGGCGGGGAGATGGTGGCGGTGGCGGTTGAGGAGGAGCCGCTTCTTGAGGTGGGTGTTCCAGTAGTTCTTCACCTCGTTGTCCGTCCGCCCAGCCAACTGCGCTGCGATCGCCGACCACCTGCTCATCGAAACTCTCATTAGCTGGAAAAAAAACCCGCAAAAATCCAGGTCAACAGGAAGACGCCATTAATCGAGATGCTCCAACACGACCGCAGTTAATTCGCAAGGATCGAATCAAATCCGATAAAATCAAACAAAAGAAGACAACATGAAACAGAGAGAGTCCCAATTCCAAGGCCCGTGGCCTTTAATACGACTCCTATTCGGCACTAGTTCATCACCGTGGAACAATCAAGGAGGAGGAAGACGAAGAAGGAGAACATTGAAATGCATACTTGTTCCCGAGGATGGCGTGGAGCTGGATGATGGATTTGTCTTCCTCGACGGTGAAGGGGCCGCGCTTGATGTCCGGCCGCAAGTAGTTCGCCCACCTTAGCCTGCAGCTCTTCCCGCACCGAAGCAGGCCTGCCATTACTCAATCCAGCGAAGCTTAAATCACAACTTTTTCTTTCTTTTTACCGATTTGTCATCAAAATTCCATCTTTGGAGTAGGAGGAGGATGCTAGTTAACCTGCGAGCTTAGGGAGCGATCGCCAGCTGCCATGGCCGTTGGCCTTGATGTAGTCGACCAAAATCTTGTCTTCCTCCGGCGTCCACGGGCCCTTCTTCAGCCCCTGGTTCTCGCAGCATGGCGTTCTTCCCATTCCCTGCTTTGATCTCTTCTTCCCTTCAAATACAAACAGCAAAGAAGAAGAAGATGATAGATATTATGAGCTGCTGTGAATTTTCAAGCAATGAATGAGGGGGATATTATAAGTTTGGAGGAGGCAGCAGAGCACAAGTCCGGTGGCTCATTAAATGAGCGGGGAGGAGGCAAACACGGAAAATAGAAATGGGAGAGAACACAGGAGAAAAAGGATACAGCAGGACTGCTCAACGATATTGAATTGTGGTCACGCTCGCTCAGGTCGCGTGGAGGAGAGAGGAGAGGAGAGTTAATGCGGTGCGATGAAATGGGAGGGGGGAGGCGAGGGGACTGCTGCACAACTGCTGCTGATCAGTGATGAGATGGAGAGTTGAAAGAAGAAGAGTAAATGCGAGGGAAAAGGTCTCTTCATTCAACATCGTAGCTCTGGGTCAAGTGTCTATGTGTTTGATTCTGTGTCAGTTTGAGAGTGGTCAACATATTATATACATCTTAGTTGAACACTTGAACTTACCAATTAATTCGAGGTGACTATTTTTACACCTTGCATCCCATCCATGGGCTTGACTTCGAGACTGGGCATTGCTTCAGAGGACACAAACCATCACTCTCTGGTGCAATGTTTACAATATCGAACAGAGCATTGCAGATGCTTTGAAACGAGAGGGTTTGCCAATTGAACCATCCAAATCATCAGGTGGATCTTGTTTACCAGCAGATAAGCATTCGCCAAAATAATGAACAACCACAGGTGTTTAATACTTTGCATGGAATCCTGATCTGTACGCATCCTATAGACTGAAACCATGCAACATCAATCCCCACACCATTTATAAGCACGAGTACAAACAGCTTAACGCCTTCTCCATAGCACAGGGCTAGGGAACGTATTTCTGAAGAACTCCTGAAAAAAATTCTGACACTAGTCGTACTACATAATATCCATGGAGCTTAAAATTAGAGATCTCTTTGTATCAAATTTTGATAGGTGCAAGAGACATTCATGGTAACAAGATTAAAACCAAGTTAAACCATACGTTTTATGTCATTAAATAGAGTATTAATGGCATGCAGTATTTAATTCGGTCAATAGTTAATTCAGTCCGACAAGCTTTGCTTAGCAAGTCGACTACATAAGAAATACCAAACGATGCAAGCAAAGAGCACAAGATTGCAGTGAGCATATTACCCCCAAAAAAAGTGTCATTTATATAATTGATGTTCACCTAAAAGTGCCACACTTGACTCTCGAACAAGCTCTGGCTGCTCTCTCTTATTGACAAGGAGCTTTGAATGTACACCGAACAAACTCCAACCTTCGCTCATGCGTTCGCGTGAGGGATCTTGTTTTTGTCATTCTCATCTGTGCTCTTTCAGTGGATATCCAGGCAGATGTCTCGAAAATCTGTGCCTCTCTGCGGAGGTAAACAGCCCGTTTAATTATTGCTTCTATATATTTTAAAGAACATAGTACAAATATCATAATCAAGTGCCACCTAAGAAGAGTTATCTAACAACTAGGGGCAGCTCTTCCCTATCAAGACCATTACATTAAAAAAGTAGGCAGTGGCTTGGACTCGCAAAAAAGAAAGCTTAAAATAAGAAAAACTGAAGGCCTACATCACGAGGGGTTCATCCCTCTCGAGACTTTTGGCAATCCCTGCAATTAGACTACGTTATAATCCCACAGGAAAAAATAATAAAGGAATCAAATGTCCCTTTCTCTCACTTACTCTGACAAATTATGATCCTGCAAACAAGATTTAAGTCAATTTTACTTTCTTATAAATATAGACAGAAATGAAGGAAAGAGTTGCCCCATTATTAAAAAACCATAATGTGATCATGATGTCCTTTGTCTCTATGACCCAATATGATACTCACAACCAATGCTATCGAATGTGAATCTCAAGGCTTTCATCCGAGACATCAAGAGCATCGCCGCAAAGGAAAATCCTAAGAACACTCCAGACAACTGAAGGAGATGGATTTGTCCTTTTCATTACTTTCCCTTTTTTCCCCTTCTTTCTCATTGCCAATTATTCGATCTTATAGCTTCCTGCACTCCCTCCACCTTCTTTCCTTTCCTTTTCCTCTATCTCTCTCTCCCTTCCCTCATCTGAAGTAATCACAAGATTAGAATCATGCTAAAATACTCAACCACGGAGACCTCCTTGGTCTGAGTTGTGCTTCAGTTCGACTATTTCCTATATAGCTCTATATCAGACTCTGCAAAGATGTCAAATATCAAGCAATCATAAGAATGCAAACGTAAGAACTCAAGCAGGAATATGAGTCTGATCTAATGATAAGGTTTAACAAAGACGCAGAGTCATGTCGATGACGCTGAATTGCTGAATTTTATTATGATACTGCATCACTAGTAATGACAAATGTAATAAGAGAATCTACAACCAACGATGTCAACACCCACTGTGTAGGACAAAGCATTGATTTCTATAATTTTACCTCTTTCTGCTTGTTTGGATTTCAAGGAAGCATGCATAGATGAAGCATTTCTAAGGGCACCATATGGGTTTTTAATTTTTAGTCAGCTGGACAGCTGCACAAAAATAATATTTAAGTCACTCTTGGAGAAGGCCCCATATTAGTTTCCCATCCTACCTGACTTTATTTCAACCTTGGTGGCTTGCTCTAGTTCCCTCCCTACCTCCTTCCTCTTCAGCCTTCCCTCGCCATGAGGTTGCAAGACCATTCTTGGTCGTGCCTGGTCTCTTTTCTCCTGCTATTGCTTGCTGCCGGACAGCTCAATGTTCTGGGTCATGCGAGGACCATCAACAGAGAAACAGAGAGATGGAAGAGCAAGTACTCAGCACCTCCCCCCATGGGTTATTTCTCCAACAGATCTCCCCGAAAGCAAGATGAGCACGACGACTTCAGTCCAATTTATGGAGTTTCCAAGAGATTTGTGCCTCAGGGTCCAAATCCACTGCACAACTGATCAGATTGTCCCAGAAAGATACAATTTTGTTGCAGTTCTTGAAGTCAAAGTTTCAACCCAATAATATCTCATATGGTTATTGTAAGAGATGTGTACAATCATACAGAGTAGTACTGCTCCATATTAAATGGATATGTAGACAGGTACTCTATAAGAGCTCAGCCAAATACCTCTGAAATGTATATGTAGATCTATGTATTCTAATGTCAGCATAAAGAAGATGGGTAAACTTTTCTTCTCTTCAATTTTTCTCTTCCCAAATAGAATAAATCAAAATCAGAATAAAACAAATGAAGCTTCTGTCTTTTATTTGCTTAATCTAAGCATGATAATTGAATATGACAATTTTTGATGACGGATATGGTGCCAAATCTCATTTTACTTCAAGCTGAGTGGTTTTTTGTTCTTGCATAAGTTCAAAAGTGGCAGGAAACATTGCGTAACCATGGGATAGTCTAGGCTCTTTAAGTATAGGAAAACGACAAAGGCAATAGTTTTGGACCCCTGTGTTAAGTTACTGTAAACTGTTGTCTTTAATTGGAGGTCACCATTACGTAGCATGTATCTCACACTAATATTGGATTACCCATACTATAAATAAGTTGGTTTGAAGAAATGTACTGATTCAGTTTATCTACACCTTGCAATGACTAATGTCTTGATCATTCTATCATCCATTAACTAGATAGGGAACAGAGAGACTCCGAGATACCAGCAGGTGTTCTCTTTTCAAGAATTGATGATAGATATAATTTGGTTCCAAGATCAAGATTAGTGTAGAATTTATTTAAATGGTATGATGATCAAGATAAACACCTGTGTCATCAATTTCCAAGTCAGATTCACTTAGGGTTGAGATCCACTTGGCTATGAAATTTTGCAGGAAAAACGATAAGGAATTTGAACTTTGAAGAGCATCAAAGAACAGTAACTCGCGGTGGAGTAACTTTCATTTCTGTTAATGGAGAACCCCATATTTGAATGAGCAATGAATGATGAGGCAATTCATTTAAATGCAATGATTGCACTGTCCAAAATGAGCCCACAATGTGACTATACTTAAATCAGATGCACGCAGTTGTCACATGCAACCAAGTCAAATAGTTAATTCAACAAGCATTCCTACGAATCATTCCAGTAAGAAGCCTACAGCTACTACTTCGTTACAATCTTATAGCATCGGGTCAATGAAACATTTGAAAACCATAGAAACATCCGAATGGTAATATTCCTCCTTCAAGATCTGATCTATTCCTTTACAACCTAAACTTATCTTCCAATATGCGGCTAGGTCTGCAGTTTGATGCCGATCCGCGAGTGTAGAGATTCTTGTCTAGGGCTACGCTGCCCATCCGTCGAAGAGAGCTCCGCGGCCTCCGTCATCAAGAGATCCAAGTATCGAACAGGCGAATGCAATGACGATAGAGGACGTGGCGGTGGAGGAGCAACAGAAACAGGAAAGAGTACTCCATCTCCATGGCTACGTTCGGATTTAAATGGGCTTTTGTTGTGCTCGAAGTGGGCTTAAGATCCAGTAGAGTTCGGCTCTTGAATTGTGCTAGGCCCAACTGTTTGGCCGATCCGGATGCGGCATGACTAGACCCAGTTGATACCTTTACATTTGACTATTTGACTTGGTTCATTGAATCGATCAAACAAGTCTATAAAGCCAAATAATAATCCAATAAGCAACGATAATGCATCCAATAGTGCGTCCCCAACTACTAGAACCATTAGAATCGACCTCACGATATCTGAAAAATATTATGAACAGCAAGGAATCAAACTATGACGACAAAGAAGAAGACGAGAACACTCCTGCCTTGTGTTACGAAGACACATTGAAAGGAACTCTATCGCTGAAGTTATGGTGGCCCTTCTGTGCATCAGAAGGGTCCCCCCGCTCCAGCTGCCGCGGGCCCCTTCTCTCAAGCAAGGCCCGCGGCGCGAATCGATCAGATCGGATGGCCGTCGTCGACGGAGGATGTGGAGAGGGCGGATCAGACGTCGGAGAAGGGGTCATCATAGCGGAGGAGTAGGTCGTACGGCGCCCATAGATCGTCGAGCGGGCACGGGCGGGCGGCGTCGAGGCGGAGCCACGGCTTGCCCTTTCCGCTCCAGTGGAGGAGGCTCACCGGCCCCGAGTGTAGATCTCGGCATAGGCCCTGCTTGTTGTCGCCGCCGAGACCGTGCTGATTCCACCGGTGGTCCACTCCCTTGACCTCGCCGGCGAAGACGAGGAGGAACGGCGGAAGCGAACCGAGCTCGTAGATCCGGGTCTCGCGCTTCTGGACCTCCATCCAGGACTCGAGCTTACGGGTGTACCCGCCGGCGCGCCAGCGGTCTAGGTCGACGACCATGACTCCGGTATTGAAGTAGCATGGCGGGCGGCGGCGGCCGGTGAGGGCGAGGGGGAGTGCCGGATCAGACCAGAAGCGGTCGGTGAAGTAAGTAGTGAAGTTGGCGTGGCAGTACTCGGGGGCGGCGAGGACCTGATAAGGGGCGAGCTCGGTGGCCCAAAGGCGGGCGACGTCGTCGACGACGACGAGGTCGGAGTCGAAGTAGATGACGCGGCGCACGGAGCAGGGGAGGATATCGGCGAGGTAGATGCGCGCGTAGTTGAGGGGCTGGTCTAGGGCGCGGCGGACGGAGGAGGAGATGCGGCCGTGAACGAGGGCGGGGTCGAAGCGGTGGGCATCGAAGGTGAGTGAGGGGAAGGCGGCGGCCACGACGGGACGGAAACGGCTTGGTCGGGTGGCCAGGAAGTGGAAGGCGATGGATTCGGGGCAGGAGGAGTGGCGGAGAACAGAGAGGACACCGGCTAGGGAGCCGCGGAGGTAGGCGGCGTCGAGGGTCATGGCGATGTGGATGGTCGGAGCGGAGACGCATCCGGGTCCGTTGCGGAAGGCCGGGGCCTCGCGGAAGCGGGGGAGTTTAGCGGCAGTCGGCAATGGCCACCCGGAGACGGCGAGCAGGAGGAGCGCCGCCGCGAGGAAGGCGGAGTGAGACATTTGCGGCGAAGGCGAAGGCGGAGGAGGCCGGAGGGGAGCCAGCAAGTATGGTGGGTCGGGAGAATAATTGCCAGGATTTGAAGCGTCGCAGTTGCCACTGCCACCAAACGCTGATTATTTATTTATTAGGTTTAGTAAAATACTAAATCTTCACTAAAAATAATTTTCTTTACTTTTTTTTAATCGTTTCAATATTAGTTTTTAGTACTTTTATTATTATTTTTCTTTCCATATTTAATTATTGGCTGGTGCATCCAGTTATGATAGTGTTTCTCGTTACTAATATTAACCTTCGTTTTTCCTATTTTTTAAAATTATTAAAATACAATTTCCTGTTAATATTTTTCCCCCTGTGAAATATTTTAACCGTGCCAAGTACCATCACTTGTTAACGTGCTTCGGCGCTGACACAAACACGGCGTTCGCCACTGTGAGCAGCACCTGCTCCACCCACTCATCATCGCTTCCACGTATTCGCTTCCACTCCCATCCAATGGTCGAGCACCTCGCGAGCATGATGCGGCTGCGATCTCTCCTCCTCTTCCTCCTCGTCTCCTCCGCCCCTTTCTGCTTCGCCGGTGACGCCGGCCTCTACCCGAAGTTGCCGTGCGAAGCCCCGGTCTACAACTCCTTCGCCTTCTGTGATACCTCCCTCCCCATCGCCGCCCGCGCCAGCGCCCTAGTTTCCCTCCTCGCCCTCCCGGAGAAGATCCAGCAGCTCTCCAACACCGCCGCCGCCGTCCCACGCCTAGGCCTCCCTGCCTTCGAGTGGTGGTCCGAGTCCCTCCACGGTATCGCCTCCAACGGCCCCGGTGTCGCCTTCGATGGTTCCGCCCGCGCCGCCACTGAGTTTCCCCAGGTCATCCTCTCCGCCGCGGCCTTTAACCGGACGCTTTGGGGTGCCGTGGCCCGCGCCATCGCCGTGGAGGCCCGGGCCATGTACAATGTCGGCCAGGCCGGCCTCACCTACTGGGCTCCCAATATCAACATCTTCCGGGATCCACGGTGGGGTCGTGGCCAGGAAACCCCCGGCGAGGACCCGCTGCTGGCGGCCGAGTTCGCCGTCGAGTACGTGAAGGGGCTCCAAGGAGAGTATGACACTGGTGACGCAGATGGTAGTTCGTTGATGCTCTCGGCTTGCTGCAAGCATTACACTGCCTATGATTTGGACAGATGGGGCAATTACACTCGTTACATCTTCAATGCTCAGGTTTGTACACCTGCTTGAGCATCAAACATAGTTTATTCAATGCAGTGCAAATTAAATTGTTCAAAACAATCTTAACAGCTTAGCCAGAATTACCTTGCCTTTATGAGATGATAAGCTATGATCATTGTCCAACATCTGAAAAATTATATGAATTGCACAAATATTTTAACTTTTTTTTTGTGTGCGCGCAATGAACCAAATCCCGGCTTGTGATAAATATATGATTTGCACTCTTCCAGCAGCTTAAACTTTTGGTATTGTATTCTCCTATGGTGTGTATTATGGCAAGTAAGCAGTAGGCTTGATTTGAATACTTGGACCTTGTGAAAACTGAACTTTTCCTTAAGGTTTTCAGACTGTAGTAATGAATCAAATGTTCATCAGTGTTTACTTAATGCTTGGGCTTTTGGGACTATCATGATTAATCAATCCTTTGACACAGTTAAGCTAACACCTTAAGCCTTTTGGAGTATTGTAATTGTTCACAGCTTTGACATAGTTTAGTAGATGATCGGCTTTCCATCTTCTTTGACAAGACTATGCAATTTTAAGTTTATACTCTATATTACCAGGTTAACGAACAGGACATGGAAGACACATACCAGCCTCCATTTGAGAGTTGTGTAAAAGAAGGCCATGCAAGTTGTCTCATGTGTGCCTACAATCAGGTCAATGGTGTGCCTGCTTGTGCTCGGGCTGATCTCTTAGACAAAGCACGTAAAGAATGGGGATTCAAGGGGTATCTTATGTTTTTGTTTCATAGTGTCATTACTTTGAGAACGCCAAACTGAAAAGCATGTTCTGCCATAACTTAGCGTGTTTAGATCTTTGTGACTTATTTAATGAGATGTTAAATGCAATTTTGTAGGTATGTTACATCTGATTGTGATGCTGTTGCAATAATTTATGAGGATCAGAAGTATACCTCTTCTCCTGAAGATTCAATAGCTGATGTTCTAAAAGCAGGTTAGAACTGAAACTAGAAATACTCAACATGCAATTGCTTTCCCTTTAAAAGCATTGTACAATACTTCCATATCATGCACTATTGATATGCCTGTTGAAAAGGAATGGACATTAACTGTGGAACATATCTTCCTCGGCACACCGAGTCTGCAATAAGGTCAGGGAAGGTCCAAGAAGAAGACATTGATAGGGCACTACTTAATCTCTTCTCTGTCCAGCTTAGGCTAGGGATATTTGATGGCAAAGGTGCAAAAAAACGATACGGACATCTTGGACCTGATAATCTTTGCACCAAGGAACACAGGGATCTAGCTCTTGAAGCAGTAAGACAAGGAATTGTCCTTCTGAAGAATGCTAAAGATTTTCTACCGCTAAGAAAGCATGAGGTGAATTCTGTTGCAATAATAGGTCCTGGTGCTAGTGATACGACTGTATATGGTGGTGATTACACAGGTACAAGTTGATCTAAGATCATATGCAATTCTTTTGCATCATAGGTGAATTTTAATATTCTCACAACTTTTTATAGGGGTACCATGCAATCCAATAAGCATCTTGGAAGGGATCCGATCTTACATACCAAGAGCCACATTTGCTGCTGGTTGCATTGATGTGCCCTGTCAAACAATGGATGGATTCAATGAAGCTTTTGCTATTGCAAAGGATGCTGAAATTGTTGTTGTGGTAGCTGGACTGAACCTAACAGAAGAAACAGAAGATTTTGATCGCATCAGCCTTCTGCTTCCTGGCAAACAGATGGAACTTATCAGGGCAATTGCCAATATCAGTAAGAAACCGTTGATATTAGTCCTAACTGGTGGAGGACCTATCGATGTTTCTTTTGCAAAAGAAGATCCATTGGTTTCTAGTATTCTTTGGCTTGGATACCCAGGTGAAGTCGGCGGCCAAGCACTTGCAGAGGTTCTCTTTGGTGATGTCAACCCAGGTCAGTTGTTTTAAACATTTGATGGGATTAGCATAGTCTAAAACAATTATGAGGAAAAAAATTATAATTGTGTTAAATTAAGATGGAGTTTATTTTATCTGAGCCTCACATTGATTCCATGTTAAATTGAGGTAGAGCTTATTCTGTTCACTACCCCAAAATTACTAGTCGTATAGGAGCTTATTCCATGTTATTGGTAAAAATTATTCTTGCTCAACCATGATAAAATCTTCAATAAAGAAACTTGAACAAGTTTTATAAGAAAAATGAACAGCAAAAACACAGCCAAGCTCAGATTCGCCTGCTTGTTTACAGACTAATTATACAAATCCTACTGTGCCTAATAGAAAAATGAGATGTGAACTGTATTGCATATCTCACGGTATGTATAACGTAACCCTAAAGACTAGTTTGTTTTGAAATACCTGATCGTAGTTGGATAGCCACTCCAGTTCATGGAAATGTATTACAAGTGATGGCTAATGAAATCTTTCTGCATCAGGTGGCAGGCTGCCTGTGATGTGGTACCCAGAATCCTTCACTCGCATCCCTATGACTGATATGAGCATGAGAGCTGATCCTTCACGAGACTACCCTGGGCGAACATATCGATTCTACACCGGGAACCAAGTTTACAACTTCGGATATGGTTTGAGTTATTCAAAATACTCATACAAGTTTCTATCTGTGCCTGAAAAGATTACAGTGTCACAATCATCTGCTAAGGATCACATCAAGTCAAAGCCACCACACATCGTTGCAACCAAGGTGGTCACAACTTGTGAAGATATGAAATTTCATGTCAAGATGTCGATCTTTAATAATGGCCAAATGGAAGGAAGTCATACTGTTCTATTGTTTTATCGACCTATAACAAGCATCAGAGGAGCACCACACAAACAATTAATTGGATTTGAGCGCGCACGTATAAAAGCTAATGAAGCTGCTGAGGTGGATATTCTAGTTGATCCTTGCAAACATTTTAGCTTCGCAGATGAACATGGTCAACGGATTCTACCACTTGGAACTCATGTTTTGATGCTGGAAGATTTGGAGCGTGAATTGGTGATCGAAACGGAAGAGTTTTTAGTGCAAAAGGACAAGGTAGATGATAAGCAGCAGTTTGAGAAATCTCATGAAGAGCTTTGAGTTCATTAGCTATTGTTAGATTACAATAATGTTTCATAGACAAAGCTATGTAGTGATGTAGATTAGCCAGCGAGGGCAGTTTCTTTGTACGGTTAATTAGTTAATGAATCCCTAACAGTTTCTTAATTGTCGAGGCACTTAATGCTTTGCAGAATGCTGAGTTGAATAATAGATTGCAAATGTGGAGGTCCAATCAGCCTTCACAAAATGTTAACTCGGATGGTAGAAGCATCAATAGTCCTTTCTCTCAAGTTGCTGCTTCTCAATCTCTGAATGTAGCTGCCGCGGCTGCATCTCAATCTTGAGTTAGTTCATCTCATTTAAAGCTGTTTCTTTTCTTTTCGAGCACTATTAGGTAGCGTTTGATTTGCTCTATTTTTTATTTTTTAAAAAATCATATTTTCTTATTTTTTTAAAAAATAATTTTTTTTATTCTCTAATTTTCCAAAAAATATTATATTTTTTTTAAAAAAATAAGACTGAAAAATATAAACCAAACACGTATGAAAAATAAATCTACCAAACACCTCCTTAATTTTTCTTGGAGGTGAAGATTTTCTTTTGAAGCACATGTTAAGATTTTGGTAGGAGCCTTACAATCATCTCAGCCCAGTTAATGTCAATGGAAGAAAGAGTACTTCCTCTTGGAGCATGTTAAAACCATGGATCATAATAGACTTTAAAAGGACTGTTGATCAACAATTGTTGCTGACAATTTTAATGAGAAAATACAGAGCACCATATTCTATCAGAAAGCGATGAATTGTGACTCAAAAAGGATAACAAAATGAAACACCTGCAACAGAATACTACATGTTAATCTCAAAAATCAAGTATCACTTGGCACAAATATGTGCAAGAGTTTCGTCTCAGAAACACTTGCAACATAACCAACTCCATGCCTGGTTAGCATACTACACACTTTAGAAAATCAGTATTGACTTTTTTTTTGTTCTCTTTATCAACTCTTTCTATATCACAAATCACAATTGTCATGGTAAAAAAATTGTTTATGATTGTTTTTTTCTTTGCTGAAAATTGTAGAACACATTTTTTTGCTAGGCTAGA
The DNA here is from genome assembly GCA_024364735.1 of Boesenbergia rotunda. Taxonomy (NCBI): domain Eukaryota; kingdom Viridiplantae; phylum Streptophyta; class Magnoliopsida; order Zingiberales; family Zingiberaceae; genus Boesenbergia; species Boesenbergia rotunda. Next base: position 177,858 of record JAGFNQ010006807.1, on the reverse strand, counting down.
ATTACTAGCTCATCAGAATTCAAATATAACTTCATCACTGAGAGGAACCTACTAATGATCTTCTTCCCATGCAATGGCAGTAGGAAGCAGAGGTAAAATTTTGGCTAGTGGTTGGAGGAAGGGGTTGACGGAAAATTTGGCAAAGCTCGTTGAAGCGAGCGAGGTTGAACTTATGCTCTTCCATAAGGGATCTTTGCTTGGTGGCAAAGCGGCTTGCGAAGAAGCTCTCAAAGCAGGGTTCCTTAGAGGTCTTGAGGAAGAAGGAATAGCCGGCCAAAAAGTAGAAGGAGGTGAGATAGAAGCAGATTGGCTCCATCACATCCCATGAGAGCTCCCAGAATGTCAACCGCATCAGTCCAGCAGTTTGTGCCACCATGAAACCCAGCCCAAGCCACAACTCCTTCCTCACTAGAGCTGCTGCTTTTTTTTCAATCTCATGTTTCTTCTCTTCCATCTTCTTCAATTCTTCTCTCATTCTATCATTCTGATAGTTTAAAGATGATGGGATCATGTTCTCGACTGTTTGGGTGACCTGCATGAGCAGAGCAGAAAAAGACACTCATTCTTTGATCTCTACCAACTAGTTTCCATGATGTTAGCAAGAATCTACCAGCCAGTGGTCCATAAAAGAAAAGATATAAAAGTAGGGAACCTAATTCCAGCAAAGGTTAAGATGGCAAACTAGCCCTAGAGGTACATTACTTAATAGAATTCACTTGAATAGCTCGCTATAGATCACAAAATTTATAAACAAATCAAGAGTTCAATCATCTATGATAGTTCAAGAAGAAAATTCCGTCCAACCTCCACATGTATGTGCTAGCCTTTCAATATTTATCAAAAAAACATGAAAGGAAGAAGCTTATTCCTAAAATTTTGGTTTCCTCCAACTAGTTTAATCTTATTTTAGAATGCAAAAATTTAGACTAATCTTTCTTAAAGACAAAGAAAAGTAGAAAGGTGTGAATAAAATATCTTAAGTCAGGTAAGAGTTGATCATTCGGTTGAATGATTTTTTGTCAGGGGGTTGTCGCTGTGAATAGGTGAATTCCATAAAACAATGAGGCAGATAGAAAAAGTTCCTACGATTGTTGTTTTTTCCTAGCTTCTCCCAGGCATATCTTAATTTTTAATTTTATTCCGTATGCAGATTTAACTCCAGATAGTTGCCTCAAAATGTTTAATCAAATGATCTCCAGAAGCTTTAACACCACCTGTCTTCGGTTTCTATTCCCTCTGTTTTAGTTCCTGCTGGAAAGGACATGAAAATCCGGAGAAAATGCAATCAGACCTCCAGTAATCGCATGAAAACAACCACCGAACTCAGAAAATTACCAACCCTAGATTTGAATAACACAAAAGAAAAAAAAATTGATCTTCCTCTCCCATAAAAATGGTATTTAAGAAAAGTTTACCTCTTCGGGTTTCAGGAATACGACGTTGCCAAAAACTAACACAAGGCCGGACTCATCGAGCGATCGGGCAATCTTCAGACCCTGTTCTCTATTCGTCGCCTCGGAGCAGATACGTACAAAGTCGGAATAAGATATGCAGCTCTCGCCGGCCATCAACAACCGCGCACGTACGGACGCCACCTGCGACGCCCTTATTACCTTCTTCGCCTCCTCCAAAGACACACTCTTTTTCTCCATTTTTTCCTCTTTCAGTTCCGGCGTCGGCGTCGGCGTAGGCGCCGGCGCCGGCGGCAGGATCACATCGAGGGAGAACCTATAGGGGCTAAGACCTCGGATCCGCTCCGCGATCCGATCGTCCTGGAGGATCATCGGTGGAACGTAGGGCGGAAGCGCTGGCTGGAAAAGGGGCCGCTTCTGGAAGAAGGGGTATCGGCCGAGTATGGAAAGGCCACCAGCACCGCCATCCCCGGCGCAAGTGCGTAGGAGACAGGCGAACCGCCGAGAGAGAACCTCCCGGAAGGCTGCCATTGGAAGACCACTAGGGTTTGGATCCAAACACGAAACGAAAACTTTCTGGTGCAGGCAGACCGAGGGATCTCCCTATTTATAGTGGTGATGGAGAAAACGGACGGCGAGACTTCGCCCGTTTTGGAAGCAAATAACGGGAAGAGTAATTCTCCGTTGCGACGCTGCGAACAGAAACCGGTAGGTTGCGTTTCTTAACCCCGTTTTGGTACCTCAATTAAAATGGTCCATCAACGGAAAATAAAAACACAAATTAAAATTAATTAAAAACTAAAATAACAAATTCTTACAATTAAAGCGGAAGAGATAAGGATGCAACACAGGTCCCAAGGCAAGATGATGTGGATCCCACGTGTAGTTTATACAATATTTAAAAATTAGTTTTTAATTACTTAAATAATTTTCTTAAACTATAATTTTATTTTTGTTTCTCAACGTAACTAATGAAACGTGGTGGACTGGTAGGTTGGCGGGTCTGCGTGGGCGGGCCGAATTTATTGGAATGAGGCAACGCGGGGCCGTTACAATAATCATGGAACGTCCACGTCATACGCCGGAAAATGATACAAGTAATAAAAACGAAACACGCAAGGAACATGTGAGCCCGCATTAGTCGGCGCGGTTTTTATAGGGAAGGCAGCAACTGTATAACATAGCCAGAATTCAATTTGCTTTTTTAATCATTTTTTGATGGGACATCAGAAAGAAAAATAAAAGGTCTTTAATATATATTCGAGAATAGTAATAGAAATAGATTTGATTAAGAGATTAATAAAAATAAAAATAATTATTGAATTATTGATGTCGATATAAATATTAGAATAAATATTATTTTCATTAAAAATTGCTTAGTTTAGCTTAGATTAAGGAATAGATCTCAACTAAAATTTTCATTTTAACTTTATCGGTAAAAATATAAAAATAATTACATACTCATAAATAAAACTATTTTATTTAAAAAATACATAATATAATAAATATTTTTGGTGATAATTATATTGTATTCCAGATTGATCGAAAAAACGACCTCTTACCAATCTTTTTCCTTGGTGTGGCCAAAACTCCAGATTGTATTAAACAATCAATCTGATTCACCAACGTAGTTGAAGCACTAAAGTACTAATCTGTTCACAAAAATTACAACAGCGACATAAGCAAAATGAGTCACAAGTCACAACATCCAATAATAAATAAGAATCAAAATCATATAAGTTGAGGTGACTACAAAATTTGTTAACAACCAAACAAAATTTAATTTGTTATCAATATTCTAAGATCAAACTACAAAATTCGGCTTTTTACCATAGGACGTACCCAAGAATTGGCATTTACCAAAAACGTATCATAATTTCATTTTTATCAAAGGGCGCACCCATTTTAGTAAACTTTCTCTTATATCCCTCCCACCAAGTACTGTCTTTCTCTTTCTTTTCTTAGTAACGAATTCCGAGACATCTGAGTATGCTTTTTCAGACTTTTTATTTTAAAATAATATATTATGGAATCGGCTAAAAAATGTAAGACAAAGAAAGAAAAAATATTTCAGTTAAAAAAACATCTCCTCCAACGTGATTTCAAAAATATAAAGAGATGATTTTTAATATTTGATTAATATAAATTAATATATTAAATAATATTTAATAAATATATTAATATATAAAAAAATCTATCAAAATATGTAATTTCATATTCAAATGCAGGTGCTGAAATCACGCTAGGAGGGCATGAAGTCATCTGACTTCAGGCCCTCCTTAGGCCTCAAGTCAAATGACTTGAGGCCTAAGCAGGGCCTGAAGTTATCTGACTTCAGGCCCTGTGTGTATTCAAAAAAAAATCATTTTAATTTTTTTAAATAATATTTAATTATGATTTATTAAATTAATTATTTATAGGATAATCTTTTATGTTGCAAACTTCTAATGATTATAAATTATGTTGCAATAGGAGTTTTTTAGATCTATCAGTGGGTTTTCACCAAAACCCACTGATGGACCTAGGATATTTGGATTTCTCAAAACCCAATATTAATAGTTAGAGTTGAGCTAGGAACTAGTATTTTTGGTGTCCAAACTTTTAATGATTATAAATTATGTTGCAATAGGAATTTTTTAGGTCTATCAGTGGATTTTCACCAAAACCCCCTGATGGACTTAGGATATTTAGATTTCTCAAAATCCAATATCAATAGTTAAATTTGAGCTAGTAGATCGTATTTTTGGTATCCAAATTTCTAATAATTATAAATTATATTGCAATAGGAGTTTTCTAGGATAAATAAGTGAGTTTCGGTGAAGAAATGATTTTTTATATTTGATTAATATAAATTAATATCTTAAATAATATTTAATAAATATATTAATATATAAAAAAACCCTATCAAAATACGTGATTTCAAATTCAAACGCAGGGCCTGAAGTCACCCTAAGAGGACCTAAAGATATCTGACTTCACTTCAGGCCCAAGGCCCAGGGCCTGAAATCAGATGACTTCAGGCCCTCCCAGGGCCTGAAGTCAGATGACTTCAGACCCTGCTATAGTGACTTCAAGCCCTGCGTTTGAATCTGAAATCATGTGTTTTGATAGCTTTTTTATATATTAATATATTTATTAAATATTATTTAATATATTAATTTAAATTAATCAAATACAAAAATTCATCTTTTTATCGAAACCCACTGATTCATCCTAGAAAACTCCTATTGCAACATAATTTATAATCATTAGAAATTTGGACACCAAAAATACCATCTCCTAGCTAAAATCTAACTATTGATATTGGATTTTGAGAAATCCAAATATTCTAAGTCCATCAAAGAGTTTTGATGAAAACCCACTAATATACCTAAAATACTCCTATTGCAACATAATTTATAAATATTAGAAGTTTGGACACCAAAAATATCATCTCCTAGCTCAACTCTAACTATTGATATTGGGTTTTGAGAAATCCAAATATCCTAGGTCCATCGGTGGGTTTTGGTAAAAGCCCACTGATAGACCTAAAAAACTTCTATTGGAATATAATTTATAATCATTAGAAGTTTGTAACATAAAAGATTACCTTACAAATAATTAATTTAATAGATCATGATTAAATATTATTTAAAAAAATAAAATGAAAAAAATTTTGAATACACACCGGGCCTGAAGTCATGACTTCAGGCCCTCCTTGCGTGATTTCAGGTCTTGCGTTTAAATATGAAATTACGTGTTTTGATAGGTTTTTTATATTAATATATTTATTAAATATTATTTAATATATTAATTTATATTAATCAAATATTAAAAATCATCTCTTTATATTTTTGAAATCACGTTGGAAGAGATATTTTTTTAACTAAAATATTTTTCTTTCTTTGCCTTACGTTTTTTAGCCGATTCCATAATATATTATTTTAAAATAAAAAATCTGAAAAAGCATGTTCAGATGTCTCGAAATTCGTTACTGAGAAAGAGAAAGAGAAAGGCAGTACTTGGCAGGAGGGGTATAAGAGGAAGTTCACTAAAATGTGTGCGCTTTTTGGTAAAAATGAAATCGTGGTACGCTTTTGGTAAATACCAATTCTTGGGTACGCCCTTTAGTAAAAAGCCGTACAAAATTTGTTAACAACTCCACCTATATCACATCCAAAAGAAAACCAAATGGCATCTATCAATTATCAAATTGTATTTTTCTCATAGGATCTACAGTAATGATTCCTCAAAAGCATTACTCTATAACCCATCCTAGAACACATTAAAGCCTTCATGTAGTTGAGAAATAGATTACCATGTTAAATTTAATCTAGTTGAAAAACTAATCAAACATCCTAATATTAAAGATTCTAACCAGATCAAATACTAAACATAAATCTCATAAAAAATAGAGAAAAATAAACCCTACCTAACCAATAAAAAAACTCTAAATCAAAAGGGATGCTCATCTTTGCGATGCGTTGGAAGGGATCACCTATACAAAGAAGGAGGGTTCAAACCAAGAGAGAAAAGTCGCGCGTGAAGAGAGAAAGAGAAAGGTTGGGCGTCGGAGGATGAGGAGAGAAGAGGACAATAGGCGAGGGAGAGGGAGTCGGCATCAGGCTCGCTCGCACGAGGACGAAAACTGCAGGAGGGCTTCAACGTCGGCAGAAACTTGTGAAGGAGAAGAGACATTTTCTCTCGGGCGATGAGGAGAGAAGAGGGTTGCGACGTGACGAGGCTTCGGGCGCGTGCGTGATTGGGCGACGGGAGAATGGAAAGTTGATATCCAAAGGGGAGTAGGAAATAAAAACTAAAATATGATATCCTTATTAATTTGATTCCCATTGAATCCTTTCAAACACTTACCAAATATCATATATGATATATGAGAATGAAATTACTTTTATTCTCATTCTTTACCTAAGAATCTCCCAACCAAGCCGCTCCTAATATAAAATATTAAAGAAATAAAAATATGAGAAGAATTGAACAAAAATCAAAAGATTATTATTTTTCAAATTAATTCATCCGGTTAGTTTTTAGTATCTCATCTATTAAATATATTATTAGACAGATTTATAATTGTTATAAGATTGTAATAATTATTTTTTTCATAATTATTATAATATTTTAATCACTATAATTTCATAATTATTATAATATAAATTTATTTTATTCAATATAGCAACTGCAACCGGGATTATAACTATTGTAGTTGCATGATTGTTACAATATATATTTATCTTATTCAATATTATTATAGGTACGAATTGTAGCTGATAGAATGGGGACTTGTGGGCTCCACGGGTAGGACACTATTAGTATATGCATGTGGTGTTATTGTAATAAGTAACGGGGGTCAATTTTCAGCGTCTGCGTAATGTTTCGCTGGGTACCCGACACGTGTAAAGGGCTTCTACGCTGGACGAAACTTTTCATAATTTACTTCCTTTTCAAATCGTGTGAGACGGTCATGTAAATGTTGAATCAAGTAATTGGTGAATTTAGAACGATTAATTTAATTTTATAAAAATTTTTCATCGGGAGTTAATATAAATCAGAAAGCGTTCACAATTAACAGTCCAAAATTTTAACATCCTAAATTTCACACCCCATTTAAAGAAATTTTTTAACAAAATACGTTATAATTAGGAATCAAACTGTAACTTGAGACGGGTTTAGAGAATCTTGAGGTGAGGGTTATCACCTTAACTACAATATAACAAGATTTTTTTAAAATAATCCAGGTATTTAACTTTTAAAATCAATAATTTAATCTTGAGAGGTGCTTGATAAGCGGGTTTAGAAGTCGGAAATGAAAATAAAATTTATTTCATTCCCATTTATAATGTTTGATATTTGAAAATCAAAATTAAAATATGAATATGATACTTTTAACTTTATAATTTAATCCTTACTAAATTATTACTAAATTTATAAATTTCTCAATCAAAATTTATTATTATTTTAATTATCAAATATATAACAAACATCTTGAATATTATCGTACGAAAATATATCATCGGTCATTAAGAAATATAAATTGAAGAATTATATATATATATATATATATATATATATATATATATATATATATATATATATATATATATATTCAAAAAAATTTAATTCACCGTCAATTAAGGACAAAAATCTCAATTAATATCTCGGTAATGGAAACTTATTTTATTCGTATAATTATTTGATGAGATTAAATAAAATAAAAATAATATGGGAATAATATATTTGAAAGATAATTGAATATAATTATATATGAGTTACTGAGGATGATAAGCTCTTTTCATTAAAAATTAAAAAAAAACATCCTTAATAATTCGATCGCCGAGTGAGGTAGAGTCCCAAGAACGGAGTAGTCCTCCGAGTGTCGTGAGCTACTGACGCAGGCTCCAGTCGGTAAAAAAATGACCGTTAGCAAAATCCTCGGAAAAAATCCCCGACAAGATCATCCGACGGTCAAGTCAATCTCCGCAAGAGCAAGGCAAAACAATGAACGGTGAATGAAAGCACGATTATGCATGCCTGCGGAATAAAGAGGAGAGGAGTTTATATAGCCGAGAGAGTTGACAACCTCTGTCCACGTCAAACGTCCTTCTGTATCCGACCGGGACAAGGGCATGAGCGATGTCAACTCACAAGATGGCGCCGAGCGTCGCCCCTCAGTCTGACGTAGTAAATGGCGACGTGGTGCAAGGTACCCGGGTAGGACAGAAGTACAGAGGCAACTGGATGTCCACGACGTGCGTTATAAATAGATAAGGTCTGCGCCGACTCCCGTACCACGGTCATAAATGCGATGTCAGCGAGCGGATGCATGTCATAAGGACAAATTTTGGGGTAGATCGCCGACTAGCCAACCCGAGTGACGTCAGGTCTCTTAAGTATCATCCCCGAGTGACTCAGAAGCATTCTCCGAGTCAGGGAGAGCTCAGATGTGATCAATATTCCGCCTGAACCCGAGTCACGTAAATAAGTTGCTGAGAGAGCGCCGATTAGGACTTTGGGAGGGGTGACCAGAGGACTCTGGGCTCGGCCGTTGGGATCTTGTGTTCAGGCTCACTGTAACGGGTATCTTGGGTATCGGACGGGGTCGGACACTCGGTGTCTAGCTCTAGGACTCGAGTCGGAGAGCGCCTTGCTGTTGGCTCAATCGGATGCCCCGGGCCGAGTAAGCTTCTTACCCCGCTCTCTGTATTAGTCTGCTAACACGTGGCGAATCCAACTCAAACTTAGTTGGTCCCAGGCTGGCCGACCGAGCGACAAGTAAGCTAGGCCGGAATCATAAGCATCCCCCTCGAGTCTAGTCGAAGGAGATGCCGAGTCCGACTGACTGGACCCATAGTGTAGAACGAGCCTAGCACATCCGAATGAGCGTCGGCTCGACCGATCTGCGTACCCTACTTTCCGATCGCCCAATGAGACGTCGAACATGTCCCATCCGACTGTCTTATCAGTCTTGTCCCCGACTCTCACCAAGCCGATTCAAATCTCCCTCTTTAATTGTCGTTCTTAACTGCGGAGCCACGTGTCCGCTACCTACTGGTGTCCCGGTCGACGAAGCGACAGCCGCCTGGTGCAACGAATGTGCGGCTCGCTCGTGCGACGCCGAGCCTTGGGAATTACCTCGAGTTTGATCGGATGACCCCCGTTCCTTCCCGCCTATTCCCCGAATCACCATCGGACGGCTGTCCTCGTTCGCTCGACCCTATAAATAGTCCTTTACCCCCGTCGCTTTTACCATCACCTTTTACTCGACGCCGTCGTGCTGCCTCTGCGCACTCTGCTAGGTTTCTGGCGACTTCCCCTATCCGGTCATCTTCTCCAGCCATCTTTCTTTCCCTCGGTTAGTTCTCCTTTTTGTTGGGACCGATTGACGAGCTAGAGGGGGGGTGATTAGCTCCGATTTGCTTGTAGACGATTTGTCGCGGCGAAAGACTTCAAGCAAACGCTAACACTTGGATTTTACTTGGTATCCACCCCGGTCGGGTGACTAATCCAAGGATCCACTCTCTTCACTCTCTCATACACTATGAAAGATCTCCTTCTTGAGGTGGAGAAATCTCTTATAAGCTTTTACAAAGATACAACAAGAACAAAGCAAAATACAAATCAAATCTTACAAGATTTATAATAAATGAACTCTCTTTGCTTTCCTTCCTATCTTTAAGCTTGTGATTGCCTCTTGGACCTTGGAAATGCAGCAGCACTAAGCTCCAAGGCTTCCCTTGAAATGGCAATGAAGTTGGAGAAGAAGAGAGGAAGAACTGCGGCCAAAAACCTGCGCGAAAGACCTGATACCCGACGCCTAGGGTTTCTGAATCGATTACCCAATCGATTACCACGTAGGATTTAGCCGTTCAACGGCTAGTTTTCGAACCGTAATCGATTAGCCAATCGATTACGGGTGGCCTGAATCGATTACCCAATCGATTCAGAGCCTCACTGTCTACTCGCGCAAACCCCAGTGATCGATTACCCCAATCGATCAAGAGACACCTTAATCGATTGACCAATCGATTAAGGAAGGTCTGAATCGATTACTCAATCGATTCAGCCACCTTCTGGACTAGCCACAAACTACCCTAATCGATCCACTGATGGATTCACCCAATCGATTACCCAATCGATTGAGTCCAACCTAACTTGTGCTCACAAGTCTAGGGTCCCCTACCAAGTGTCCGGTCAACCCCGTTGACCAACTTGGATTTCTCCTGCCTAGCTCCCAGCTCGGACTTAACCTGATTCCCCACCAGGTTCGCCTAACCCTCGAGTTAGGTCTAGTCTCTTGGTAGACTTCCACCTTGCCAACCTGTGATCTCCCCGATCCATCTGGACTTCACCTAGTACCACTAGGTCTTTTCCCATGCCAGCGTATGATCTTCCCGATCTACCTGGACTTCACCTAGTCTCACTAGGTGTGCCTAGTTCCACTAGGTCTTTTCCCATGCCAGTGTATGATCTCCCCGATCTACCTGGACTTCACCTAGTCCCACTAGGTCTTTTCTCATGCCAGCGTACGATCTCCCCGATCTACCTGGACTTCACCTAGTCCCACTAGGTGTGCCTAGTCCCACTAGGTCTTTTCCCTTGCCAGCCTGCGATCTCCCCGATCCAGCTGGACTTCACTAGTCCCACTAGGGGTGTTCAGTCAAGCCTCCAGTCAACCTTGACCCACTTGACATCATACGATATTCTAACATCATTATCAAACATCGAAACATACGCACATACCATAAGCTTACCAAGCTTATCAGATCTAAGCTCACCCAAGCTTAGTCAAACTAGGTCAACCCTGACCTAACCAAGATTACACCAACACTTTTCACTTGGTCTTTTTCCTTTTCATTCAGTGTTTTTCCTTTTCATTCAGCCATAGACTCTCCTTCTTCCCCCTCGGACCCGTGGTACACTACCATCGTGTCTGAGCTCCACCACCACAATCTCGACCAAATCCGAGCCGAATACCGTATTTCTCCTGACTATCGAATTCGCCTTCCCAACCCGACCGACCGCCCCGAGACCGCCCCCCTCATCTTCATAACGCTTTCTCGAGACCACCTCCAGGCCGGCCTTCGTTTTCCTATCCACCCCTTTATCTCCTCAGTCTGTCGCTTTTTTCAGATCCCGCTCTCCCAACTTGCCCCGAATGTCATCCGTCTGATGTGAGGTTCGGTAATTATTTTTACTCTATACGAGATTCCCCTCGAGCCGGGGAGCTTTTACTTCTTTTTCTATCCCAAGAGGCAGGAGCCAGGCGACTTCTTCTTTCAAGCCTGAGGTAAGACCTCCTTCTTGTCGAAATTTCCAACTTCGAACAAGGGTTGGAAGGAGCGTTTTTTCTTCATCAACACTACCCCCCACCCCGAGCTGGCCAACCACCTGGATCTTCGATCTTCCTCCATCCCGCCCCCCTCTCCTCAAAAATTACCGAACCCTTCCTTCTTACCAGTCGGCCCTGTCTAAAATCGGGGGCCGACATTTACAAGGGGGTCATCTGCTAAGCGAGGGGATTTTGTACGTGTTCGGCCTCAGCCAAGTGTCGTTCCGCCGACCCCGATCACTCGGTAAGCCTTCCTCTCCATCCTTCGGATATTTTTAGCTAGCTAAACTTATATTACTTTGCAGCAAACATGATGCTAGCGGCTGTTCTCGAGGAAGGGTTCGGCATGGACGATGCCGAACTAGAATCCCGGGTCGGCGAGCAGCTGGCCTGGCGAGAAGCAGCTCCGCCCGCGGCGACTCCCGCCAACCTATCTTCCTCTTCTGGCAACGGAGCAACGCCGGCCGCGGATCCCAAGCCGATTGATGTAGAGGACGAGCCTCTGGCCACCAGGCGCCGGAGGGACCGACCGGCCGACTCAGAGGTCGCACCTTCAGCCGCCCCCACAGCAGGAGCGCCCACCAACACCCTGCTAAAGAAGAAGAAGAAGGTGGCACCCCGATCACCGACCCTCATCCCCACTCCAAGTCGGGTTGGTACTTCAAGCGCTCCAGTGCCGCCGACCTATGGGGATCCCCCTCCTCCCCCCCCCCCCCCCCTACTGAAGGAACGAGTGCCTGGCCCGTGTACTTGGTTATGCCCTCGCGTGTCGTCTCTACCACGGGCCACGAGAGGCCGACTGACGAGCCAACCGAGAGAGCCCAAGAGGTCCATCTGTATGGTCCCCTCGGTGATCACTTCTGCCAGGGCCTTCGAGAGGCTAACTATCGGGGCCCGACCAGCCGGGCCAACGCCTTCCTCTCCGAGGCCAGTCAGGTAAGTCTGATTTTTCTTTTGTATGTTTTCCTTTTGCTTATTCTTGACTTGATACTGAGATTTGTTTATTGTTCGCAACTCTTTGGCTCGACCTACAGCCTGGTCGTGTCCTTTATAGCTCACGCCCGGGCTTGGCGCCAAGTTGAGTGCGGGGTGGTGAGGCTGGAGACTCAGTTCCGACACGCGCAACTGGTCTCCAACGAGGAGACCCTAAGCGGGCTGCGGGCTGCGGGCTGCGGGCTGCGGGCTGAGGTTCTGGGCGTGCAAGACTGCTTAGCTTACTCAGAGGAGCAACTCGAGGGAACACGGGCGCAGCTCAACTAAGCGGGCACGGTTGTGGCCCAGGCCCATCACCGAATCTCCAACTTGGAGTACTCAGAACGTAAGGCCTGGGTCCTCGAAGGTCAGAGCCGGGATGAGTTGGTGACCATCAAGGCGGAGCTCCTGGACGTGTCCCAGGCGGCCTTGGCTCTACGCGCTGATCTGACTGCCAAGGATCAGGGGCTGGCGACCCAGGCGGAGATGAATGGAACTCTGTCGATGCAGCTAGCCGCGCGAGACGAAGAACTGAACGCCCAGTCGGCGGAGCTGAACCGACTCCGAGGGCAATGGGCCACCTGGGCGGCTGCACAGTCGGAGCTAGACGCCGCCTGATCGAAGCTCGAGGAGCTCCAAGCTTACAAGGAGGAGGAGGCTACTCGGTGGAACTCTCGGAGGGTTGAGTATATTAACTCTTGGGAGTTCAGCGAGCAGCTGGTGGGGATACTGCGCTCAAAGCTTAAGCAGCAAATGCTTAACACCATCGAGCAGCTTAAGCAGGGCGGACACCTTCCGCCCGATCTCCCGGAGTCCTGGTCAGTACCGTCAAGTTGTCCGGGCTGACCAAGGGGATAGAGGAGGTCTTCCGACCCCTTCGAGTGAGGGTCGTATTTTTACTGTTTCTTTTTCCTCTCCCTCTTTTTTTTTTTGGTCTTCCCTGTAGAGGCTCGACCTCCCTTTTTTTTGTAATGAAATTATTTTCAATGAAAATTCTCCTTTGCTTTTGCCTTGTCAAATGTGTTTGTTGTTTTTTGCTTCTAAGTGTCGATCACTCGGACATACACTCGAGCCCCTTCTTTCTCCCTTCCTCTATGAAGTTGACTCGGCTAACTCAGCCAACAGACGCGAGACTTCGAATATATTAAGGCTAGGGACTAGCCCCTAAGCCACATACATGTTCAGGGGACTTAGTTATTCATGGTCGGCTTTTGTTTAAGGAACGGGGACTATAAAGTGATCGACCAAGTATACTATTGCCCGCTAGGGGAGCAAGGCTCGCGCGCTTAACCTCGAGGAGTGTGGGTCGCCACGCGTTTGGTCGGGGGCTGAGCCAAGTAGAATGTTATTTGCTTAGAAGGCTTAGAGCTGGGATGCTCAGTCGGCTAAATTCCGGGGAGCGTAGGTCGCCAAGCATCCGGTCCGGGAGCCAAGCCGAGGGGAGTGCGGGAGCATGCCCGCTTATAACTCGCTCGGAGGCGAGAGTTTGGACACCCAGTCGGCTAAATCCTAGGGAGCGTGGGTCGCCACGCGTCCGGACTGGGGGCCGAGCAGAGGGTGCGCAGGAGCATGCTCGCTTATAACTCGCTCGGAGGCAAACATCCGAGCAGCTACTTTTTCTCGGATTTTTTTCGACGAGATCCAGCTCCAACCGTCTTCTCTTCGAGTTATCCTCATCGTAAGCTTTTCTCTGGTTAGACTCGCATCCGACCTCCACATGCACTACGACCTCGCTTTCATACACCAGCTGAGATGGTGTATGACCTGTAGTTTCTCTCGGCGTGGTCCACGGAGCCCACGGGACGCTCGACAATTCGTCAACCCAGGTGCCTCCCGCGTGGTCTAGCTTGGTCTTCAAGCCCCTCAGAATCTCCCGGTTGGCCACTTCTGTTTGACCATTGCTCTGCGAGTATGCCATAGAAGTGAAGGTCTGCTGAATACCGTAAGTCGAGCACCCTTCTTGTATTTTCCGACCCTGGAATTGTCTTCCATTGCCCGAGACGAGCTTGTGAGGAATCCCATACCGACACAAGATGTTATGCCACAGAAACTTGATCACCGCCTGCTCCATGATACGGGTCAGGGCCTCGGCTTCTATCCACTTGGAGAAGTAATCGACCGCCACCAGCAAGAACCTTTTCTGAGCCAGAGTGGTCGGAAATGACCCCACGATGTCCATGCCTTATTGGTGAGACCGCCGACGCCTTCATCATCTCCATGGTCGATGAGGAAGGTTATGGTGCTTTTGGCAAGACAAGCAGGTCAAGACCATTCGGTCGGCGTCCTTCTACAGGGTTGGCCAATAATATTCGGCCAGTAGTGCCTTTCGGGCCACGACCTGAGCTCCCGCATGGCACCCACAGACCCCCATGTGTATTTCTCTAAGCACATAGTCGGCATCTTCCTCACCCAAGCATTTGAGTGGGGGTCGGGCGAATGCTCTTTTGTATAGTGCATCACCGACTAGGGAGTATAGGGCTGCCCGCTTCCTCAGGAGTCGGGTCTCCTCCCGGTCGGCTGGGAGAGTCTCGTTTGTGAGGTAGGCGATGAGCGGCGCTCTCTAGTCCATCTTGAGCTCCAGCTCAGCCTGTTGCTCTATATGTATCATTATTATTGCTTGACTACTTACATGAGAAAGCACCCAAGAACCTACCGAGCTAGCCAACTTGGCCAACTGGTCTGCCCGTAGGTTACTTTCTCTGAGGATTTTTTGTAGCTAGACCTCCTGGAATCTGACTTTTAATTTCTCGTAGGCTTCCACGAAGGCTTGCAACCGGTCGCTGTTGACTTCAAACCGACCAACGAGTTGTTGGGTGGCTAACTGCGAATCCGATTATAGCACGACCTGAGTGCCACCCACATGCTTAGCTGCTTGCAATCCCGCAATGAGGGCCTCATTCTCGACCTCGTTATTTGTGGCTCGGTATTACAATCTAATCGACAGGTGCAACTATTCTCCCCTTGGCGAGACCATCAACACTCCTAAGTCCTATCCCACTACCCTGATGATGGGCCCGCTCGGGGATCGATTGTTTTGAGCGGGCTTCGGGGTCGGCGTGTTGACCGACTCCTTCTTCCGAGCGGCTTGCGCTTCCTCCACGTTGATATACTTGACAGCTTTCCCCAGCAAACTGTCAAAAGTCCTTCGGTGGCTTTCGGATTAATGAGCGGAAAAGCCTCCCTCTTGTAGTCCTTTGGAGAAGGCGCTGATCAACACTTCGGGCGTGGCGGTTGACACATCTAGTGTCACTCCGTTGAACCTTTTAATGTAGGCCTGGAGGGATTCCTTTGAGCCATGCTTCAGGGCGAATAGATTGAGGCTCGTCTTGTGGTGCCTCTGACTACTGGCAAAGTGTTGGAGGAATATCCTCCTAAGCTCCTTAAAGCTTGACACCGACCCATTAGGGAGTCGGTCGAACCATCATTGAGCAGGTCCCGAGAGCGTCGTCAAGAAGGCTCGGCATTTCACACCCTCAGTATATTGGTGCATCAGGGCAACACTCTCGAACTTCATCAGATGCTCCTCGGGATCAGTCGTCCCAACATACTCGGGTATGGTGAAGAACTGGAGATGCTTGGGAACCGAGTCCTCTAAGATCCGAGAGGAGAAGGGGCTGTGTACCAGTATAGCCAAAGACGAGTCGGCTGGGGCTTTCCTCTTATCGGGACGCGACCTATGTGTTTAGCTGGATGCGGACGCCTCGGCTAGCACTGAATCAGCCTCGTCGTCCTGACCTCGGTAGAAAGCGGCGGGGAAGGGGGTCGAGCCCCCTTCGGGTCTGGCAGCCTTTCCCCGACCTCATGAGTGGCCAGGCGCCGACGGCTCAGGAAATTGGGTCACCAGGCTACCGGCCTGCGAAGGCCTCTGAGGGTTTTTTGAGCCCGGGCGGCTATCAAGAGCACGTACTCCTCGGGCGTAACGGTCACCATTACTCGGTTGGGGTCTTCCATCATGCACTCCCGATCTGTAAAATGTCTCTCCTTTTAGCGCCAAATTTGATTCTGTCGCCGAGTGAGGTAGAGTCCTAAGAGCGGAGTGGTCCCCCGAGTGTCGCGAGCTACTGACGCTGGCTCCGGTCTGCAAGAAAATGACCGTTAGCAAACCTGCCGAGAAAAATCCCCGGCAAGACCCTCCGACGGTCAAGTCAGTCTCCGCAAGAGCAAGGCAAAACAATGAATAGTGGATGAAAGCACGATTGCGCATGCCTGCAGAATGAAGAGGGGAGAGACTTATATAGCCGAGGGAGCTGACAACCCCTGTCCGTGTCAGTCATCCTTCTGTACCCGACAGGGACAGGGGCATGATCGCTGTCAACTCACAGGATGGCGTCGAGCGTCGCCGCTCAGTCTGACGCAGTGAATGATGACGTGGTGTGGGGTGCCCGAGTAGGACAGAAGTACGGAGCCGACGGGATGTCCGTGATGTGTGTTATAAATAGGTAAGGTTTGCGCCGACGCCCGTACCACGATCATAAATGCGATGTCAGGGAGCGGATGTCGTAAGGATAGATTTTGGGATAGATCGCCGACTGTCCGACCCGAGTGACGCCGGGTCTCTTAAGTATCATCCCCGAGTGACTCAGAAGCATTCTCTGAGTCAGGGAGAGCTCAGATGTGATCAATCCGCCTGAACCCGAGTCACGTGAATAAGTTGATGAGAGAGCACCAATAAGGACTTTGGGAGGGGTAACCAGAGGGCTCTGGGCTCGGCCATCGGGACCTTGTGCTCGGGCTCACCGTAATGGGTATCTTGGGTATCTGACTGGGTCGGGCACTCGGTGTCCAGCTCTGGGACTCGAGTCGGAGAGCGCCTTGTTGTCGGTTCAATCGGGTGCCCTGGGCCGAGTAAGCCCTAGGATTCTTACCCTGCCTTCTGTATCAGTTTGCTCGCACGTGGCGAATCTAACTCGGCCTTAGATGGTGTCAGGCTGGCCGACCGAGCGACATGTAAGCTAGGCCGGGATAATTTTTAAAAAAAAGAAGGCTCAATTTTGATTTGTCAAAGAGAATTCTTTTCTGAATTTTGGAAGGTCGTTGTCACTAATCAATGGCGTTCTCATTAAGAAATCGATGTAAGAAACGTAGGAAGAAGTTTCAAATTTGTGAACTTGATTACTCAATTTCTCTCAACTTTCCTTCCCTATTTAATATCTAAATTCGAGAACATTAATTTCTTAATTTCTCACTGTATAATTTTTAAAAATCATTTTCTCAAATTTTTAGAAATATTTCCTCCATTTCTCTCTAGGAAAGAATCTTCTTTTCTTAAAAACAAATCCTCTTCCAAAAAAAAAAAATACTCTTGATTTTTTTCCATCTTTAATTCATCCTTTTCCAAAACAAGTAAATAGTACTATAGTAAGAAGGAAAAACACTCGGCATAGTATTTTGAGAAAATAACGCACAAACAATCTAAAATTAGTTTTCTTTTAGTTGTAACTTATTGACAAATAATAAACAAAGTATAGCGACCTTAAAATTTGAAAATTTGAGAAGTGGATAATATTAACTCAATTAATCATCTCTGAATAAGTGTTGAAACCAACCAATAAATGATTTAAAAAAGATCAGAGACCAAGATTTTTGTGAACAAACACAGTATATATACATCCTAAAGAGTTGTTCGAATTCAGAGCATCAAAGCCATATAACTGTTTACAAGGACTAGATTCAGCTGTTAGAGGAGAATTGAGAACGGTACATACTTTGTACAATAACTGACTTTGTATATTGAACAGATTCTAGCCATCGGCTCTAAAGAAGTGCAGCAACTTTAGAGGCTTAAGATTTTCCTACAAAAAACAAGTTGGTTCATAAGAAAATGACGATGTGTGCACGATTTGAATGAGCAGTGACCAATAGGTCAACTACTAACCTTTGAATTCTCGACCCAAACAGATGGGAAATGAAGTCCAGTGGAGCAGTTTTGAAGGGTTTCAGGATGTTTCATCCAAGCCTTGTTTGCTGCAAGTGCCTTCAGCTTGTAAAGGAACATCTGCAAAGAATTCAATTCAGATGGCACGAGCATATCTTTTAAGACTAGTACAGCTGAAATGGATGTTTATGAACCTCAGACAATGGAGTTGTTGGTTTCTCCAACTCATCTCCTTGGATACACACACCAGTGCCCTGGCACTCTGGGCAAAAGATGGAAGTAATTTGGTTCTTGAGGGTTGATTTGCTCTTGCGGCCTCGTGTGACTCTCGTTTTGGTCTTTTGATCGGCCAATATTTCTGACTCGCATAAAAGGATCCAGTGTATGAGGCAAGATGCATGAAATGGATGAAATGCCTGCATGGTATATGGGGATCAATAAACTCTAGTTCACAAGAATACTAGGAAACATATAACGCAATGTAAAAATATTACTCACTCCATTGGTATTCCGACTGCTGCAGGCTAAATTGCCAGTACGAAAATTTAGTAGGGTAGCCACATCCTTCCCAGGGAGAATCAGTTGCCCACAAATATCGCAGGTTCTTTCTGCAGCCAAACGCTTTTGTTTAGTCAACTCTCGCCGGGCAACTTTGCTAGATATAAGTCTCCTTTCAAGATGTTGTGAATCTTCTGCCACAATTTCACGTAAAGTCACGCTATCCTCAGTTGGCGACTCACAGGACATATTTACAATATCTGAGTAGTCTTCCTGATCTGAGAATGATTTCTTTTTCCTCTTCCTATGATGTCCAGAATCATCCACTTCAAAGAAAGAACCAGTGGGGTCTTCATCATCTGGGGCACTTTTTCTGCCTAATCCATAAACATAAGGAAAATTTATGATAGCAAAGTCACAATTTGCTAACACCTTAAACTCATCGCTGAAGTCAGATCCTGTTTCACCAAACCAAGCACACCATATTTTAGTTATCTTACCATGAATTTCCTTGTTTTCCCGTATTCTACATGCAATCTGTCCGACCCCTAAATGTCGCACTGCCAAATCTGATAACTGATCCTTATGTAAGATTCTGGGGACGATCAAACTAGTCTTGATCCAATTGCATCTTGAAATCATATTTTGGAACTTCGAGTTAGATCTCAAAGAAGTTGTCTGTCCACTTGCAACCAAGCTGAGCTTAGCATCCGATGAGCCATTTGATTTGTTGCAGCCAGTAATATGGGGCTTCTCAAGAGAATTCAGTTTGAGCATAGAAGCTACTTCATCATTAGTCCTAGAACTGCAGCTAACAACCAAAGCTCTATCATTTTGACATGATGTGCGTGATAACAGCAAGTTAGAGTCGCGAGAACTATCAAAGAATAGAACACCATCGTTGAACGGCCAGGGAGTGGCACCAAAAAGAGTAGCTTTGGCTGCCGCAAGCCTCTGGGAGTGGAAATTTCCCTGAAGATGATCAAACAGGACGGTGTCACTGTAACATGGGGTTAGGCAGAGGGTGCAGAAGAAAATTATGCGCTTTCCCACATGTCTCAGCTCCACATACTCGTGTCCCTTTTGCCGCACCTCCCTAAGAGTAGTCCTTGCAGCTATCTCACGAAGATTCACTGTTGCTTCCTTCCTGAGGACTAATTCTCTTCCCACCATTACTACAATCTTCAAATACGATCAGTAGGCCCTTGTTTTCCCCACCAAAAAAATTCTACACAAACGCTATTGCTGCAGATCCAGTTGAACATATTACAATACAGCAACAGAGCGTAGGTATTCGAACATTTCCTCCCATTCAGGAAGCAAGAAGCTCTAGAATTCACGTGATGAAACCCTAGGTCTTATAATCTCCCACAACTGAATCAAACTTATTCCCGATATGAAGGGTGGGTACAGTGGATTAAAAGTTTTCAAACACAACTTTTTTTTTTTTCAAATCCTGAAAAGCAAACCCTAAGAGCACCTTAATTTCGTATGAAATCGCGAGGGAAACTGTCACATACCCTTTGATCTCGTATTTCTCGCCGTTTTGTCGGAGGAAAATCTTCGAAGGTGAGGAAGGAGCAGAGGATCTCCCTGGAATCCGCCATATCAATGGCCATCACGCAGGAATTCAACCAAAAATTGGTTAAAAAAAACAAAATTTCCCCCTTTGGGGAGAAGAAAAGTGATCAAAACGAGAAAACAAATTGATCTGGCGGTGGATTGCAGAAAAGGTAGATGCTTGGAGGAGATTGCGCAACAATTCCTCTTCGCGCCGAGATGGTGACGGTGGAGAACCGATAGCTGTCGAGAGAGGGAGATTGGATAGCTCACGCTTTGCCCGTTGAAGTTATTAATTAACGAAATATACTTCAAAAAAGTAGGCCCACGAAATTTACCCAACTGCTTACCGGGCTTGTTTACTTGTACGGAATAGAAGCAATCTCATGAATCAATGATCCGACGGTGCAGAATTGAGGTTGGGCAAAATTCAAATGAACACCCTTTATATCCGTCTTTATTAAAAAAGCATACCATATTAAAAAAAAAATGAAAATAATTAAATAATTGCATGCAATATTCATGTGAATTGAAGATAATTTATTTTTTTTATTAGTATAAAAAAATCAATATAGTAAAGATATAAATGTGAAAGTATATTAAAAATGTATATTAAAAAATAATATGCATTGTCAGTATATAAAATTAGAATACTATAAAAAGTATGAATTATTAGATTAGTATTAAAAAAGAGTATAAATTAAATTGAGTATGTGATTATCCATCACATCAGATTTCACATAGGTTCCGATGTATATTCAATTTCTATTAGTATCATTTTATATATTTTACTCATTTTTTTTTTTTTTTTTTTTTATCTTCTATTTATTTATCATAGTGCATGCGACTTTGATTCAGTTTTTATTAAAAAAATATTAAAACAACCTCGCATCCTAATTATAAGGGATAGAATAAGAAAGAAATTAAATTCTAGTGCCAATTTGTCATTGGCGCACTTTCGTTGCTCCCCTCTTGCCGTGTATTCGCTTGCTTTCTTCCGCTCCTCGCGATTCTCCCGCTCCCGAGTCACGATCAACTTCGCTTTCCCAACGAATCCCTCGCCGATTTCTGGTGAGTTGATCTGTTTGTGCTCGCATGTACTCCTTCCATTCCTCGCATATTTCATGCGGAGAAATTTCGTGCTGGAATCTATGTGATTTGAGGAAAATTTCACCTTTCAATATTTATTGTTGCATTAGATTTGGTGATTGACCTAAAAAAAGGGGTGATATTTTTTTTGTTCTTGCTCCGATCGTTAACGTTAGAAATTCTTATGTGCTGGTATAAGCGTCGATTCGGAGATACAGATTGAGACCTTTTGAGAAAAAAAACAAAGAAGGTATTTTTGATTGTTCATCGGTCCCCTGCGCGGAGTGTGTCAGATGAACTTCCTTCATAAGTTACATATATTTTGTTTTCAGTCTAGTTTTCGAACTATTACTTGTGGACGTGTTAGATTAGATGCCATGATGAATTCTTGACTTCTTTGTGGTGGCATTAAAAGAATGAATTTTTTCGTGATCGATGAGCTACGATTCTTGAAGTAGTATTTCTGCAAGTCTAATGCGCTTTCGCACTAAATGGGTCAGCTTGTATCTGTCAGTTAAGGGCCTCAGCATTTGGACTGTTTGTTTGGTGATGTTCAGCATTAGGGTTATCTGCTTACTGCAGTATTTCTCGCTTCTGTTTTTTGTGGTTCTAGGCCAATTCATGTATACATGCATTGTGAACATGGTTTTGAGTGATCTCCATGATTTGCAATTTTGAGGATTTTGATCTGCTTATCTGTCTGATTATAGGGCAAAACTGTAGTGTTCATCTGTTCACTTTAGGATTAGTAGTCAAGCTATAAGTTCCAACTACTAAGTAAGAAGCTAGCAATGGACCAATCTAAGTAAGGGAAGAGCAGAATTTACAGGTTATGTATAAGAAGTCATAGAAGGAGAATGGATGCTCTCACATTGAGTGGTAAAACTACGAGTCTCAGACTCGACAGATCATTAATGAAATTTCGTAGATAACAATGAAGTTGCTCTACGAATAAGAATCCTGTTTCCTATTTTGTTAGAAGAAATTACTTAATCCTTTAGTTGTTTCTTTTTACATGTGTCTTTATTTTTTTCATCTTACATTTCTGTGAATGCAAACTTCCACGTAGTAGATGATGCTATTTTGTTCATAATTCTGATGCTCATCAGCTTATGCATTAGCAGCTAGGATGAGACTCTCAGTTTTTCTAAGACAAGCATGTTCCATAGCTGTGTGGTGTTTTGCATATATCATAGCTGCAATTCTACTTTCCATTCACTTCTTCAATATCCGTCCAATCTTCTCAAACTAGTAAATATTGGATGTTCACAGAAGTTGTGGATCTATTGCTTTCAATGAGGTAATTACGTGCTTTATTATTTTTGTGTTTTTGAATTCTATTTTGTAATGCTTCTTTTGAGTTAAATATGATCCTCTCGTTCAAAGGGCCTGATAATTTATATACAGTCAATTAAGTCTGTCATAAACAGTTGAGCCATTGACCATGTGTCTAGAAAAATATCATTAGGTCTATTTATGAAATCAATGTTCAACCACAATAACTAAGTCTTATCCCAATAAAATGGGATCGACTATATGAATCACACCATTAAATTTTATCCCTTACTATATCATCATTTATATTTAAATAAATTTTATCTTATTTTGTTATTGCTAACCAAGTCTTATTTGGTCTTCTTCTTTCTCATTTGATGTGCACATTTGTCAGTTTCACATCATCTAATTTACATACATGTCCGTACCATCTTAATGAGTTTTTCCTCAATTAGTATAATCCTGATTTCTTAGAAGTAATTTATATCACAAAGAACATCCGATACTCAATAGATATTCAAAGCGGCTAAAATTATTGATCAAAGTATTTGTTTTTATTAGAATCCCTATTATATTTCTCTTTGAAGATAATTTATATAATTCAGTTCTTTGAGATGGAGACAAATCCACAACACTATTAGATTTAGGGGTTTGTTTTAGGTTGAGAATTAAATGCAGACAAAATCAATTTCGGTTTGCTTGAGTGTAACTTGGTTTAGATTTTTTTTTTTTTTTAAATGCATACGCAAACCGCATATGCCATATACAACATGTGAGGCCTAAGAGAAGGTTGTTTAGAACCTTGTGATTCTCTTAAGTAACTAATGGTAATCTGTTCTACAGGCAATGGTTTCGGCGTATATACAAATATCAATTTTCTTTGCGATTGAAGATTGTGTCGGCGGACATTCATTCTCGAATTGTTAGTCTCTATTTCTCTCTCAATCTATCTAGTTTTGCTTAATTATTAATGTATGCACTCATTCACTTAACCTGCAATTGACATGATCTTTAATCACCATTGCTTCTCTCAGGTTGCTGGTTAATTGCACTTGCTTGACGGCTCCAATTTTGATGAAGAAATGAAAACGTTGTATCGGATCATTCTTTTTATGGACTAAACCATTTAGCAGATTGTGTATTTAACTATAATCAAAGTCTGTAGAATGTTAAATAGGTTATTACTGGATAGAATTTGAAGATAGATGCTTGTTCTTGGTGGTAAAAAAACAATGTGCAATAGTCAGCAAATTAATATTTGCAAATGCTTGTTTATATTTCTTGAAATTTTGAATGTATTTCGGTAAATTCAATAAAAGCTTAAGGTAAAAATTTGTTTCATGAAACAATATAATTTAATAATTATATGATTCCCAAATTGTTTCTGCAAAATGACTACATTTTAATTCAAAATTACTAGTTAAATGACGAAAGTACCCATGCGCAACTCACCTCAGCCGCTCGATTATACTTTGAGGTCTTGATTTGGAAGGTTCTTCCACCGTAAGATGATGCCGTTGTTAATTACCAAAAAAAACAAAATCCCCTCATTCTCATTTCAAATTCCCGAATCCCGCCCATTCTTCCTCCTCTGCTCCTTTTCCACCATTTATTGGACTGGGACGAAGCCCTAACAAGGAGATTTCTCCGGCCGCCGATCGAAGCACCGACCTCGCCTCCTCCACTCCGAACGAAGGCGAAATGGCGACGACCATTGGGATGATGGATGCGGCGTACTTCGTCGGGCGGAACGAGATCCTGGCCTGGATCAACTCCACTCTTCATCTCAACCTTTCCAAAGTCGAAGAGGTATGTTGTCTGCTGACGATGCATTCGTATTTTGTTTCAATCGATCGGATTGGGATCCTGTGTGATCTGTTCTGATTTTAAAAACGATGGTTTGGTGGTCGACGGGGGTTCTCAGGCGGCGTCGGGGGCGGTTCAGTGCCAACTGATGGACGCCGTGCACCCGGGGATGGTGCCGATGCACAAGGTGAACTTTGACGCGAAGAGCGAGTACGAGATGATCCAGAACTACAAGGTCCTTCAGGATGTCTTCAACAAGCTCAAGATCACTAAGGTTTTCTTTTCCCCTCTGTTTACTCTCGTTTTATTTTATCATTACTTTCTCGTTGACCGATGCAGGTATTTGTTTACATCTTTTATCCCTAACAAAACTTTGTTTTCTACAAAGATATTTATCCTTGTGAATAGGCATATTGTCACAGTGGTCAAAGAGCATTAATTCTTTCATGATCGTACAAATCTGAGGTCGCTGAATTGTTGAAGCAATCAGAAATATAATTTAGATAAAAAATGCACCTTTTTAAAATTGAATTGCCTGCTTTCAGTTGTTACAAATTTTGTTGATATTTATGTAACTTATATTGCGTTAGGTATTGAATTCTTCTGTCTGACAAGTTTTATGAGAAATTGGCTTTGTTGTGTTGAGATATATGTCTGTCCACGTGCAACTCAGCCTCTAATTTTCCAAACCTTTTGTATTCTAGCTTCATAATGTTTAGGAATGCAGAACTATTATCCCATTCTCAGTATGCATTTTGTAACATTAAATGTTTTTTTAATGTTAGCACATCGAAGTTAACAAGCTCATTAAAGGAAGGCCGTTGGATAATTTGGAATTCATGCAGTGGATGAAGAGATATTGTGATTCTGTCAATGGTGGCATAATGAGCAAGTAATTTCTCAACCATTAATTTTCTGCTTATAATTTTTTTTCTGGGCCGTCATTAATTGCCGGAATTTTTTTTTATTCATTTCCTTAAGATATTGAGGAAGAAATTTTACTTGTGTTCTTTTGTTATCCCAAAAATTTCATGTTAGAGAACATTATACGCATGCTGAAATCATGCTCCTCGGATTTTTTGAAGAAAAAAGAATCACTCACAATCAAAATTAATGGTATTTCATTTCTTGATTTAGATTCATATATCATAACAGTAGATTTAGTTATATGGTTTTGTGCAAACAACTTAGGTTGTATTTGATATGCTTATTTTTTATTTTTATTTTTCATCGAAAATGTGATTTTTTAAAAAATATTTAGTTGATATTTCTAGACTTATTTTTCAAAAAAAGATATAGCGTTTTCTAGAAAATTAGAAAATGAAATAAAGTAATTTTTTAATAATAAAAAAAATGATTTTTTAAAAATAAAAATAAAAAATAGAATAAATCAAACACTCATAGTTGCCATGTAACTTTGCTTAAAGTGACTAATTTTCAGGGTTGCCTTTTGGTGTGACCAAACTGTGTCAGAATGGTCTTGTACTAAATATTTCTATCGAAATCTCAAGTTTTCATCAAAAATATTCTAGAACTTGATGTAACCCTTAATGCCACCTAGATAGTAGAATCGTTCTTTTACTGAAAATGTTTTTTTTTTCTAGCTATAATGCTGTAGAGAGAAGGGATGCGTGCAAGGGCAGCAAAGAAGCAAACAAGAAGGCTGCACCTTCGCAATCATCTGTAAGATCTTCCTCATCTGCCCCTAAAACTCAAGCCTCTCATGGCCAAAAGAAAAGTGACATGCATGCTGTTAATTCGTCACATAAATCCACAAAACCTGCTACAAATTTTGCCACTCAAGCTTATGATGAACAGGTAATGCAGATGAACAATGATATTGTGACTTACAATAGATTGCTTGAAAACATCAGTCTAAAATGCACCTTACGCAATTTGCAGATCACAGAACTGAAGCTCTTCGTCGATAGTTTAGAGAAAGAAAGGGATTTTTACTTTGGAAAATTAAGAGACATTGAAATCTTGTGCCAAAACCCTGAGACTGAGCACCTACCGGTGAGTCCATTCCTGATTTGATAAACAAAAAAATTTGCTGATTGGAATTGTATTTACCTTCATGGTCTATCCTTATTAAGAATTGTCATCTTTATCAAATCTAAATATTTATCAATTTCTTTATACATTTTCATCATTGATAAAATATTGGCTTTCCAAAATTATGCCTTTTGTCCCTTCTAAAATTATCAATGTTATCGGCTTAACTCAAACCATACAAAGTATAACCACTACATTGGTATTCTGACTGGGATTTGACTTTTCATGAGTATTTTGATATTAATGAACTTGCACAGGATGTTGCCAAAATATTAAAATATTTTAGCTAAAAAGGAGATTTTCATTTTGTTGCCTGTGATTTGTCTCAATTTTGAAATCGACTTGAGCTTTAAAATCATCAAAAAGGTTGGATGATTACTTCAATAAAACAGAAATTATTGATGAAGAAAACTGTAAATTTAATGTGTCTGTTGTATTACTATATATTAGTTCATTGTTTGGTGGATAGGAATAATTTTTTTTTTTAACAAATTTCGTTAGATAATGAAAATAACTATGGAATACCTATTACTAGTAATAGATAATTGTTCTAAATTTATAAGGAGTAATTACTATAGGAATAATTCTTCCTCGTATACTCACTTTTCATATCACATTTGATTGCTACAATCGAATTAATTGGGGGTCATTGAGCACAATTTGTTGAAGGGGTTGGTCATTTGGTTGTTATGCATGAGTGGTGTGATCTTCAGCAGGTTGATCAAGTAAATTAATTTGGTCGGGACAATAGATTTGATCGGTTTGGACAATCCAGATAGGTCAATTGATTTAAACAGGTCGGGTTGGCCATTTGAGCCATTTGGGTTTGTCGAGTGGTGCTGATTATTTTGGACAATTACTACTGGATTCGCCGATGTAATTAGATTGATTTAGTCAGGTAGGATAGTGTGATATGATAATTCGAGCTAAATGAGCTTATTTGGTCTAACAAGCTAATCTAAAAAAAAAAATGATGAACCAGACAGCAGACAAATTGAACCTGGGATGACCGGCTCGGCCCCACGGAAGTTTCCCATCGGTCACCAGGGTAAATCGGGAAGCGCTCGCGGTGGGCAGTCTAGAAGTCCAGCGTCCCAGGGTTCGTGCCCCATTTGGAGGAAAAATTCCTGTAAAATACACCGTAGCTGGGGATCGAACCGCGGATGCCTGAGTTAACAACTAGTAGCCCTACTGCCGCACCATAGCCCCGGGGGCCTAACAAGCTAATCTAGTTAGATGGTTTAATTGTATTGGGAAAGTGAATTAGGCTGATTGGAATAGTGTGTGATGATAAAAAAGAGTTTAAAAAAACATATCAATGCGAAGTTTTTTATTTTGAAAAATTATTAACCAAACAATAGAATGTTTATTCTATTTCATAATTTTTTATTGTATTCCTTGTAGAAACTATTGCATCATTAAGTGAAATAAGATTGTTAACAGGTGGCAATAAGAGATAAATTTCTGATTAACATTTTGATGATTTTCAAATTTAATATTGTTTTCTGAAAAAGAGCTCGGCTGGGAAGATTAAAAAACTTTTTAGTCTAGAAATGCTGGTACTGAGAACTGATGATATCTTTATACAAATAATTTATATAAAATTTCCTAATCTGTGTCTTTAGTTTTGGCAAATCCCTATATGCTCACAATTTATCGAAACCATTCGGATTTGTTTCTACAATGATGTATATAGATTCTGTCTATTGAATCATAGTTCATGAACTTTATTGCTGTGCTGCAGATCGTAACTGCCATCCAAAAGATACTCTACGCAGCTGACGACAATCCATCAGTTGTGGCAGAAGCTCAGGCCATGATCACGAAGCCCCACCCAGCTGAAACCCTCCACATTCTCAGCCCCATCCTTGAGGCATCTGAGGAGGAGAGGCCAAAGCCAAAGAGGAAAGATATCAACACTCTGGAGGTCGACATGGCGGCCAACTCCACGCTGTCCCCTAAACAGAGGCTCTCCGACATCTCCGACGTCCACTACTCTGGTTCACCGCTCACAAACTACTGAGCAATACTTATTTTCAAGTGTTCCATGGGCTCGGTATCTGCTTCTCTTTCATGAATCTGTCCTGCAATTTGTTTACCTTTGTTGAGCTTGAGTACAACTGTTTTGAAAGTGTATCAAAACTATTTGAAGCGTGGACTTTGAGGATTATCTTGGACGATTTCCCTTGGCTGTTTCTTTTGTTCAACATGTGGATAAATTTTGACTTGCCTTGTATTGTTGTTGCTATCATGTTTTCAGATTTAATTTAACGTAATGTTACTGTCAGTTTTTTTTTTTTACTGAAAGCAAGTATTTCTGAACGTTCAAGTCAACTGTGCACAACACTTAAAATTGTTGATTAAACCAGTTCTCACAAGAGCAGTCAGCTTTAAATTGTCATATAACATGTACACCTTAGCCTCTAGTTTACTATGCCAAAGTTTAAAGCTCATAAGCTGGGAACCTGGATTCAGAAGGTTCGATCATGTCAAAAAAGAGATATGCCATGCCTGCCTGCCCTTCGAACATTGAATATGGCCGATCGCCAGTGTGCATTGTCCCGTCTTCAATCAACTGGGTAGCTTTGTCCAGCAGAAAGCAAGCAAATGCTCTTGCCTGGTACAAGTACTCGACCCTCCTGGTATACCGATACAATGAGAGGAAGACATAAGCATTGCCACTGATGCCATGGCAAATGCCAACTCTCTTCAGCAGGCCTCTCCGCCACACGACGGCAGCAGCCTCTTCTGCAGCTTGCAAAAACTGCTCGTCTTGGAAAACCTGGACAAATGAGTTTACCGAGAAACTAACCAGTGTATCAATCGATTAAGACAATGGCGCGTTTAGGAAAGGGTTTGTAAGCAATAGTCACCTGAGCTGCTTTGGTGAGGGTAATAGCAACACCTGGAGCACCATGACACCAATGCACCAAGCGATCAGACTCAGATCCTTGGCTTGAGGGATAATTCCCACTTTGGAAACGGTGTTGTATCATGTAGTTCAACGTGGTTTTGATGCATTTCCTATCTTCTGGATTCAGATCCATGTCCATCAGGACATGCATTATTCCCGCGAGCCCATGTGCAGCACCCCAGTATTTCTTCCCATGCCACTCGTACATCAGAGGGCAACTGCTTTTGTTGGATAATCTTTTGCCATCGGAGACGATTTCGTTAGCTATAGCACTCTGTGTCAAAGTACAAAACACTGTCATCTGTAACTTGGCCTTTCTTAGTGATGATAATCGATACTTAAACCACATTAGCAAAAGCTCACCATATCCGTTGACGGTATTGTATTCTCACCAATGTGCTTGTTCAGGAAAGAGCATGCCCACAAATAGCCAACTTTTCCATACATAAGTTCGTTAGGAACATCAGACAACTTTATCTACTTTCAAAGAGAATTGTGTTACTGATTTAGAAAAATATTGCAAAACAGTGACATTCATGCAACAAGAGACTCACTCATTGGTAAAAGGAAACAATAGAAGAGGGCATTTCTAATGTGCTTGCACATAATGATGCATCATTGGATAAGTACAGAGAAAGACAAACGAAATGGATGATAAAATGTATTATCAAATATTCAATATGATTCCACAAGATCTATTTTTGTTCAAGCAAGTGATTTAGGCCAACTGAAAGGATCTTGGACCAATTCGTAGATCATTTTGATTCCATTAGAAACGAGTATTCAAAGCATGGATCCTTCATAGATCAATTAAATAGAGATTAAACAGGTAAAAGAAATGCTAATTCTTGGGATTGTTCATCCTTCAAACCGATTGAACATGGGTAGTAGAATCAACTCAAAATCCTGTATATTCACAAACCAAACATACATGGTTATCAAAGTTCTAATCTGTTGTGGATTTTTCGATGCAATCGCCATATGTTAACATTAGCTCAGAGGAATTTGAGTTAATCTAAAAAGAAGTTATCAGCAAACAACAGTCTAAATGCACATCTTCAGAAAATTAACACCAGTGCTCGATTACCTCCCTAAACGAGTTCAAATAATGGCGGAGCAGCACCTCATCTCCAACATGCTTCGCAACCACAGCACCGAGCGCGCACACTCCCGCACGCCCACATATGAAGGTCACGAGCCTGCTTCAATCCAAATCCATCCTCAACACTCAATCATTGAATTGGCGATGCAAGTAAGAAGATTGGAGTTTCACCTTGATCCAGCGGAAGAAGCGTCGCAAGCCCTAATGATCTCGATGCAGAGACCAAGGTCGCTCTTGCTGTTAGTAACCCGGTACGCCTTGAAGAGCAGCAGCGCCGTTCCGAGAGCGCCGGTGTAGAGCGTGAAATCCCTCACTTGCCGCCCGGCACGCAACCACGTCCGCTTCACGACCTGTCGCGCGCATGAAAAAGTCAGATTCCATCAGATCCCTATCTAATTGAGCGGAATAGCAGATGGAAAGCGATCAAAGGAAGAACCCTACCTTCTCTTTGAGATCGAGCGCGGCTTCGAGGAACTTGTCGGCTAACTTGGGGTAGGGAAGGCGGAGGAGGCCGTGGAGAGTGGACTGCGAAATGGAAGCTTGCTCGTGTTCTTCTTCCACGAAGTCCGGCATCTCGTTGGGGAGGTAGCGGTCGGCCATGGAAGGATTCGCCGCTTGGTCAGAGAAGAACTGGCGAGTGTTCTTGCGGGGTGCGGTTGCATCAATTTTTTTATTTAACCTCAAAATTTAAAGAAAATTTTAGAAGTGTCATTTAAAATTATTTAATAAGATAATTAAATAATTATTTAATTAAATTAAATATGAGTTTATTTTTTAAAATTGAGTTACAATTATTTAATCGAGCTCTTAATTTCTTTTTCAAAAATATTTCTTTAACTGATGTATTAAAAAACTCCATTAAATTATTTAAGTAGTTTAACCATTACCCTCTCTTCCAACCCTAGAGAACGACGCACGACGGCAGGGCACGCCGTTGCAAACCTGCAGGTATCGAATCCTCGACCTCTCGCCGATGATTTTCGCCGATCTTCTCCTCAACTAGTCGATTCCGCTCCACATCCCTTCACCTGTCCACCTTCCCATTTTCTTCATTGTCTCGGCGCTCACCTTCCTTCGCCAATCTTCTCCTTCCGCCTCTAAATTTTTCGCTGTATACATCTTTGATTTTTTTTAATGATAAAAGTTTATAGCATTATCTGTTTTGCATTGTCAATGATTACAATTGCTTGGAAAGATTATTGGAAGTTTGGGTTCATGAATTTATGTGTCTTGAGATTTTACATTGACACGACCTTCTTTTGGTCCGTTCCGTTTTCTTATAATTAAGATTACGATACCATGGTAGTATGTTTTATCGACTATTCTGGAACTCAATGCTTTATTATCTTTTACATAAAAAATATAGCTGTTTTGCTGCGTTTAACTTTTGGTTAGGATGTATACTTGTTCAAAGATTGATCCACTTATTGTTTAGGTCAAAATACTTGTGTCATTCCATTGAACCTGTCTTTTAAATATATTTTATTCATGTTTTGATTTGATCTTAACTGTTGTTGTATTAGTGCCAAATGACTAAATAGCCATGCCATCCTTTGATATGATTACATGATTTGCGGATAGGAAAAATATTGCATTGCAAGCATATAGTCATCCATTTTGATATCAAAAATCTAAATTTGTTTTAATTTTGTAGTCAGAGAAAGAGTGGAGTAATTGGACTCTCTAATGGACTCTGTTGGGAGTGGATGGCGATCTGAAGATGGGACTCATGTGTTTCTCTCTCCACAATCTTTGTCTCTTTTTGGTGAAGGAATATCACTGGTGTTCTCACGTTGGACAGCGCTCCAGATGGCAGTGGAAAATGCATGGGGTGGGCGAGACTCACGACACAAGTCTGAAGAGCTCACCTCCACTATCCTCACCTGGTTCTCCCAATCTAAAGGTTATTTTCATCTGTAAATCAGCTATCATCTCATTCCCAGTTTGCAAAATGTAATATCTTTATTAAGACCTTTTAGTTACAAATCCGTTCTTTGTTGTTTCAAATTCTTTCTTTTTGTCAGACTTTCAGAATTACGGTTCTCTTTGTTTCACTCTTTCAATTATCCTCCCCGAATAAATTTTCAATTATTCTCTCTTTCTTTGACTATTGCAACTTCTTCTTTTCTTGATTCTTTCACCCGCTTCTCTGAGCCAAAGAGGAGGCTTAGTTTTTTTTTATTGGCAATGTAATAGATTTGTGAAATTATTTCTCTCAGTTTTACATGATAAATTGACTCTTCCTCTTTTTAGGTCCACTTTATATTGATGATTTGGAAAATATGCTTGAAGAGAATATGTTGAGTTTATTCAATACAGAGATTGATGATGGTAGCATTGAAGAGGTATCCAATATCCCTATAATTTTGTGTTACAAGGAACAACTTTCAGAAAATATCTTAGGCACGTATGCTTCAGTAGTAATTACTCAAATTCAAATTGTCTTTAAAGAATCAAAATTCGTATGAATCTTGGATGATATAAGGTGGCTAGTCATCAATTTTAAATATGTCAACCTAACAAATGTTAGCTTGATATGTCATAGTAGACTTATTTGTTTAGGAAGTCAGAATAGCTGGTACTTCACATTGAAGTTCATTTAGTGTCCAATGAACAAAATTCGTGTATACAGGTTGCTGAAGAATTGATGATCATGCATGAAGACTTTCTCAAGGGAAATTTTGAATCAATTGATAAGCTGAAGAGGTCAGGACCTGTAATTAACTCAGTTGCTCAGAGCAAACAGGTTATCATTTTTGGATTAGAAACCTTTTTTAAGTTGCTTAATTGTTGTATTCTTCCAGGCCATATTTGTTTGAAAAAATGACAAAATCATTCATTGCTTATTTGAAAAGAAGATAGTTTCAATAGATAGTCTATGATGCATCCTTGCTCATTCATGTCGCTATTTTACCTAAGGTTTGAGTATCATTATACCAAATTGTAGGTTAAACTAGGCCTTGTTACACCAAGTCTTGCAAATTAATTATTAATTGATTGATTTATTAAAATCATTTTAAATTTTACCATTAACAGGCTCAGTTGCTGCATTAGTACAGTATATTTAATGATAGTTAACTTTCTTTTCTTTTTTTGTTGTTTGAGTTTTTTTTGTTTTTTGAATTCACCACTTTGTCTGTGCTTGCATGCTAATATTCTGCTAGTTTATGTTATGAAATTATTATGACCCATTTATTGCTTGTGATTTTTTTGACCCTGCATATGTTAAATGCTGCTCTACTTCTAATCATGCATATGTTGGAGAGTGTTGGACTTGGAAAAATCAACAAACAGATTACACGTATGTGATTGCATGAAATGGCTATGTTGTCATGCAACTCGGTTTTATATTATTACAAAAAAAAGATGAAATTTAATTTAATTACCAAATATAGTAACCATAAAGATTCTAAGTGATTCTTGTTTAGAGTTGTATGAATAGAAGTTTCTTTGTTTTTCATTGCATCATAAAATTTTCTTTGTTTATCACTTTTAGTCATGTTTGGTGTTGCATTTCCCTGTTTAAAATGCTTTTGTAGCAACAATCCTACTGTAAGTATATTTTTGTTATGAGAATATTAAAGGATAGTATAATAAGATACTCATTTGAATCCTCATTGATCACGTATTAAATGAAAGAATCAGCCAACCCCTCAATGTTGGGATTAGTAGTATTCCAGTAAGAAAAGTTGTAGTTGTGAACAAATTATCAATTTTTTAATATGTTTTCAGATTCTATCCACTGTGTAAGAAAATTTGTTTCCATGGTTTTCCAATTTGTATAGTGAACTGAAACTAGAAGCTGGCAACAGATGGTAAAATTGAGGCCTAATATGTTAAAAGTTGGTCTTGGCATGTTCCACGATGATCAATAGATATTATGTTAACAAGTTGGATCAGGTAGAGCTCAAGGTACCAAGCAAAGGGAGATAAGAGAAAAACTCTAGTAAACATAATCTGAAGCGTCTGGATATTACTATTGATAGATATCATTGTATAAAGATCACTAAGTGGGATTTAGGATTAGGATTCATGTAGCTGACCCTGGTGGTTGGGATTAATATTATTTGTTATTGATGTAAGGTGAACTAACCTGTCTTTTGATGAAATTTAGGCTTCATGCTCAATTTCACATGTAGCTAGATCGTTCATAATGATGAGATTCCTTGACTTCTATTTACATTATTAGATCGACTACTTTCTTTGATTTTGAACGTACTCTATATTCTACTTAATTTGGTTTTGTTTATTTGTTTTCCGGTCATTGCTTCAAGCTGTTTCCACATGTGATCTCGTACAACTTATAAACGCCATGTTAGTTTAATTGTGTTTATCTTGAGGAGATGGATTTTCATGTTGCAGATAGGTAACGATGATAGCGAAGATGAGAGCTCAGACGACGAGGTTTCAGAAATGATTGTCGACGAACCCAAAGTGAGTGAAATGGTTGCTGAAACACCAAAACTGGAACAAGCTCCAGACGAGGATGGATGGTCCACAGTTGCTTCCAAACGAAATAAGAGTAAGAAATGTCGATAAGGCACCAGATGCCTGTCGATACGACCCCAATTTTTGTTGCAAGTTAGCTGTTCCTGTTCTCACGAACTGTTGTCAAGTGCTCGTGTATTTGTTTGCTGAGAAATGAAAAGAAACCTAAATTATGCTTTCACTCGACACACTTCATCAAGATTTAATGAGTAGATTAAATATTTAATTGGATTAGTTGTATTTGTTTGGTTTAATCATATTTGCTTATGGCAATTCGAATGATCATTGGGCGGCTACCAAATACAAAATAAAAAAATGCTGGCCACCCAAAGTCGTCCACGTGTTTCCACATCCGCGGCGTCGCATCAGGCCGTTCATTGCCTCCACCACTGGAAAAAAAAAACCTTACGGCCGAAGCAACTGAACGAACTAAGTTACTATAAAGGGCAGCCATTCTGATTCATTCTTCCACTTCAAAGCAGAGCGCACTCCTCTCTTCCTCTCTAGCAAGATCAGTCGGTGCAATTGAGCTCGGAAGATTGAGAGCAGTAGCAGCGCCTTGGGTGGTGGTGCAGAGCTCGACGTGCGCCTCCGACATGCCCGCTAATTGTTCTGCTGCTGCGAGCCAACGCGAAGTTGTTGCCGCCGTCGCCTCCGCCTCCGCCCGCGAAGGCAGACCGACTCTGACGGAGCAGATCGTCGGCGTGTGGCTCGACAGACTCGTCGTCTTCTGCCTCGTCTGCATCCTCTTCCCCAATCGCTAAGTGTAAAACAGCATGGGGCTCAGCTCTAAGCTCGCCTCCTCCGACGTCGACGCCCTCCTCTGTTCCCAGGTCCCGTAATTTTGTGTCCTAATTAGAGTTTTTGTTCTTGGTTTGCGGTTGAATCGATTCGTTGCTTCGTTTAGGATTTGCTGGAGATCCCGAAACCCACGAGCCAAGCGAGGAACTACAACCAACCGCAGCAGCAGAGGCCGCCGCCGCCGCCGCCACACTGGCCGCCGTTGAAGTGTCCTCGCTGCGACTCCACCAACACCAAGTTCTGCTACTACAACAACTACAGCCGCACGCAGCCGCGACACCTCTGCAAGGCCTGCCGCCGCCACTGGACGCACGGCGGAACGCTCCGCAACGTGCCCGTCGGCGGCGCCCGCCCCCGCAAGAACAACAACAACAAGCGAGTGCCCAAGCCTACTCCAACCCCTCCGGTGGCCGCCGCGTCATCCAGCAGCGCGCCAATTCCGTTGCTCTTTCCCGACATCCCCCGGCAGGCTCTACTTCATCCCCCACCGCCGTCTCCGGCGACGCTGCAACTGGCTGCTTCGGATTACAGCACCAGCTTCACCAACTTGGCACCGCAGATTACTACAGAGTTTGATCTCGCGATGAACTCGTGCGGAGGCAGCGACTGCTACTACGGGGAATGGCAAGTGGGACAGGTGTCGGCGATGGCGACGAGCACTAGTGGCGGCATGGATCATTCCGGCGCCGACTACTGGAGTGGTTGGGATGACGACATGGCCGGTTGTCCGTAGCTGCATGCCTTTGCCTTTAGCTTTATACATTTTCTTTGTCCATTAGTGCAGTGCGTGTTGTGTGAGTGTGAATGATGGTGATGGACGTTGGCTTGCAGCTTGCGATCTGACACTTTGACTCGTCTCGTGACTTCGTGTGTGTTTGTATCGTTCCAAACGTGATCAAAATAAATAAATAAATCAGAAAAATTCCAACTATTTAAAGTAATATTTTACTAGAAAAACAAACAAAGATGGTAGATTTCCATTGCGAGAATTGAAGAAGAAACAGGGGGAGGATTTATATCTTTTGATTAATTCCACGAAAGAAAAACACAAAATTTGAGACTTCTAGTGGAAGGAGCTCATGCCGACGGCGCCGGAGCCGTAGGGCAGCGCGTCGGAGGCGACGGCCTTGGAGTAGAAGATGTAGTAGAATTCAGTGAGGAGGGCGGTGAAGAAGACGAAGGCGGCGCCGGCCGCGAAGACGCCCTTCCGCACGGTGTCGCAGGAGAGGTTACCGTCGAAGAACATGTTCCGGTAGCGCGTGTGGTGCGCGTTCCGCACCGACCCGGCCAACAAGCACGCCTCCGCTATTATGAACGTCACCCTGCGTTCATCATGCACAGCGAATTAATCATCAAATCGGAGATTATTTCTTGCGATTCGATGAGTGGGAATCGAAATATGTACGTGGAGAGGAGGAAAAGGAGGAGGGTGCAGGCGCGGGGGCCGCCGGGGGCGAGGGAGCGGCGGCCAAAACAGAGGCAGTTGGTGAGGATCATGAGAATGGCGTGGCTGAGGAGGAGGAAGAGGAGGGCGCCAACGCCGTAGCCGGTGGCGATGTCGGAGTCGTAGACGCAGTAGTTGTAGTTGTCCTCCGAGTCCGACACCACCCGCGCCTGCAACCAATCAACCACGAGCGCAGCGCATGAAAATCGAGGCAAATGTTGCGATATGTGTCGGAATTAAGGAGCCGTGTGGCGGAGAGGACGTACGGTGCTGCGGCGTTGTTCGGCGGCGACGGCTAGGGCGAAGGCGATGAGGTCGAAGAGGCAGACGAGGGCGACGACGAGCTTGGACGCCATGCTTAATTGATCATATCCAATATCCTCTGCTCTG
This sequence comes from Boesenbergia rotunda, assembly GCA_024364735.1. Taxonomy (NCBI): domain Eukaryota; kingdom Viridiplantae; phylum Streptophyta; class Magnoliopsida; order Zingiberales; family Zingiberaceae; genus Boesenbergia; species Boesenbergia rotunda. The sequence continues at coordinate 140,354 of JAGFNQ010006807.1, read as the reverse complement.
AGTCTGAGAGGTGATAAAAATTGAGGAAGAGGAAGAGAAGGAGGCGGCGGTTGGTGGTGAAGTGGACGGAGCAGCGGCGTCGGTTGGAGCGAAATGATCCGTGGTTGCGTGTCGTTATTTGACGGCGTTCTGAAGCAATCTTGTTCGCCGACACTAGATCTTGGTCAGGCGGCAAGCAGATCGAAGGATTTTTCGCATGCGTATAATTAATTATATAAAATAATTTAGTAGGTGAGATTTGCAAATAGTTTGATGATATTTGTGCCGATAAAATTTGAGCTCTCGTACACTGAGTAAAAAAATTCAATAAAATAACATGATATTTTATATGTACACACTATCAGTGTTCGGAGACCACTATCCCGAATTAAATTATGTCCTGAGAGACACGATAAATTCATCGGAATCGCTATATGTAAAATGTCAAGTTATTCATTGAATTTTTCTTAAAATTTTTTATTGAAAATATCATTTTTCCTTCTAATTTATTATATATATTTCAAAATTATTAATTTTACAGGTGTATGTCAAGTTAGATCTCCTGCAAGATTAGATTGCATCTTTTCTAAATGATAGGAGCTTTTTCCATACTCGGTCCCATTTCATTTCTCACCCCCTTCTCTCTCTCCTTAATGAAATGTCGCATGTCCCCTCCTCCTCTTTTCTTTTCTTCTTTTTTATTTTTAATTTATTTAAATTTTTATAAAATAAATATTAATGAAAAAATATTAATAAAAAAAATAAAAAATAACTACCGTCATTAATTTTTAATTAATTTAATTAATTATTTTATTATCAATAATTTTTTTATTTTTTTATTTTATTTAATTTTTATTATTTAAGCAATTTATTTATTATTTTTTATAAATACTTTATTTTTAAAATTTTATATAAATTTAATTTAGTTTTATTTTTAATCAATTTTGTTTATTTTTTTTTCATAATACTTGTATTTTTTTAATTTTTATTTTTTAAATTTGGTTTTTTTTATTGATTTTATTTTTTTATTAATTAGTTTTTTTATCAGTTTTATTTTTTTGAATAATTTTGTTATATGTATATAATCTTTTGCTTATTTTTAGTTATAAATTTTAGGAGATATTATTTATAAAAATTTTTAAAAGTATAAAAATAAAATAAAATTTATATATCTAAAACTAACAAAAATACTAACAATTAATAGTGAACACATTCATAATTTAAGAACAAACATTTTTTTTTCAAATGAAGAACACATGTAATAATACAAAAAAAACATAAAAAGTACATTTTTAGTCAATATTGCCTCCAAATTCTGCTCCTGACGCGTTTGGTGGTGATATACCCATTACTTCGTACCACAAATGAATAGGTGTCCTATAATGAGTGACCCATCCTTTAGCTTCATACAATGAATGTTGCCACCACCACGTTGGAATGGGAGGTACAGGGTAATGAGGATGTAAGAAAACTTGTACAAAGTGATTACCAACATGAGCAATAGCAATTTCTCGACGCTTTTGGTTTGGAACTGGAGGAGTTCTTAATGGCAAGTGAGTAAAACAACTCCCAACATTCTCACCAAATGTATGCAGTACAAGATTGTACCTTGATGCGATGACAATTCCCAAAGGCATAGCATCCATCCAAAATATTTGTGGGGCACTCGGCTCGAACCAATTCAATGAGAATAATAGATTAGTTACCAAATTTGGATCTGGATAAAGTTGATCATATAGATCCATATTTTGTTGAATCTCTTCCATAAGCTCGAATCGTACTTGAAACAAACTTTCTTCACCATATCCAATTAGTGCAGCTATTGCCCTGAATCCACAATGACCATCAGGTTGAACATCAACAGTGTGAGAAATATAACGCTGCAGAGGCACAGGTAATTTCTCAATATAAGTATCATGGATGGATGGAACTGGAGAGTGATCATGGGTCATTTTAGTATTGCAAACCTTTGACCCCCTTCCACGTCTTCCTCTCTCTCGAGATGTTGCATTCGGTTGAGAAATCCTAGATCCCGAAGTAGATGCATATACAAAATAAGATATGCGACGTCCACTTTGCTCTTCTCTTCCCGTAGGGCGACCTCTATGTTCTGTGTTGTATGAAGGGGCTCGAAGTGTACTTTGAGATGGATCTATCATATCAAAAAACTTATCTATCATATGCTCTCGCATATGTGGATCCATCCCATCCAGTATATCAACAATGTGGGATGTCCTGTTAGGTTGTGCCCCCTCGTCACTAAGCTGTTGTACGTGCATTGACAATCTCCTCCAATGAGCGTTGATACTCTGAAGCGGAATTGGAATGGAAGAATACCGGTAATATGCAAGATCATGCTCGCATAGCAATCCGTATACAATTTTGATAGAACAGTTACATCTGTCGGCTAGCTGGTGAGATGCTTCCTCAATGCATTTTAGCTGACCAGAAATCAACTCCATTGCCTCTAATGAAATCCGACACCTTATTTGACTGAAAATGTCATCATGTAAATGTTGATGGCGTGGAATGTTGATAGATTTCTCGAACGACTTCTTAATATCACCAAACTGAATTCTCAACATCTTATGTATTTTTTCAAAAGATGTCTGTAGAGATGACATGGTATCTCCCAAATATAGTTTTAGTCTCGCATGCGCAGACTCTGCTCTGTAATAAAAAAAATACATTTGTTTTAATACTAAAAAAATTGAAATAGTACAATAATGAACAAAATTTAAATAATAAAGCTATAAAGTGACTTTACCTTTGATTTGAATTGCTCCCGAGGTGCATACATGTATCAACCCATGCTGAAACAAATCGCTCTTTGTAAGGGTGTAGCCATGTATCCCAAAGGTAATTTAGAACACCCTCGAATCTTTGATACTCCTTGCACATAACATCCCACTTCTGCCGATAAGACCACTGTGTCGATGAATTAATGAGTGAGTGCCAAGATGCATTAAAATGTTGTCACTCCAGACCAAGCATAGGGGCGCATTTCTTCATTACGCACTGGTTTATGTGCCAAATACAAAGGATGTAACGTACATTGGGAAAATATGTTTCAATGGCATTTATAAGCGCCAAATCCCGATCTGAAACAAACACCAATGGCAATGATGTCTTCTTTTCAATCATCCACTTCTTTAAGGTATCTAATGCCCATGTCAGTTGCTCTGTTCTCTCACTACTAAGATATGCGAACATAAATGAATAAGTTCGCATTGTGGATGTGATACCCACAACCTCCAATAGTGGTATCCGATACTCATTGGTCTTGTATGTGGCATCAATGATTAACACAGATGAAAAATTAACAGACAGTTCTAAACTTTTTGGATGAACCCAAAGAATATCTGTGATTTCGTTGGTGTCTGGATTTGTTCGGTAATTATGGAGGTATTCTTTCTTGATTAATTGGTCCAAGACATACTGAATAGAATTTAGACCGCCACGTTTAGCAGATTTATTTGTGAAAATGGCATTGTAAATACTTTTGATCCCCGTAGTATTTGACGGGTCTCTTTCCTTCAAAATACTAAGAATTTCACGAGGTGTGGTGCTGTTGGCCATGTCGAACACAAATTCTTTCTCTATTGGTTTTAACCTACTCGGGTACTCATGGCCATCAATATATTCTGCTAATTGATGATTATGAAAATCACAGACAACCCTTAAACCCCACATCACACCATCTGGAGGTATTGGTATACCTCGCAGCTCAAATGAGTATTCACATTTTTTAGTCCCAGTATTTCTTTTTAAGGATTGTCCTTCAACTAGATATCGTGGCGGTTTGTACTTTCCACCTCTTTCACACATAAGATACACTTTGGTAGCTTACCACCTTTTAAATTAGCAGAATTTTTAATAACCACTACAATACCATTCTTCAGACCAACTGTCTTTACCCAATTTATCATATCTTCTCTAGTTTTAAATATCTATATAAAAAAATAAAACAAAGATGTATAAGTATGACATTATACAATCTTAATATAATTTCTCTACTTATAAAATAAATAACGAATATGCATAAAAAATGATAATAACTAACCTGATCTGTGGTAAATTCGATTGTATAATCGCGATTGTTGTTGGAAATACTCTCTCCACCAGGAACATCATTCTCAATTGACTAACTATCTGAAAATAAACCCAAATAGTCATCCATGGTTTCCTTTTATGAATTACGAAAAGTAATGGCAGGAAGAGAGAAGGAGACTGAGAGGGAGATAACAATGGAGGGAGGTGTGATGAAGTATGAGAGGAGAGGTGGATTTAAAGGGAGAGGTTTTGACATGTGTCAAGAGTTGAAGGGTGGACAATTTAAAGGGTGGGGAGGTTCTGACATGTGTCAAGAGTTGAAGGGTGGACAATTTAAGGGGAGGGGGGAGGTTCTGACATGTGTCAAAAGTTGAAGGATGGGTAATTTAAAGAAAGTGAGGAGTTCTGACATGTATCAAGAGTTGGAATTGGGGTAATTTAAACGGATGAGAAATTTTGACATGTGTCAATGGTTGGAAGAGAGGTAATTTAAAGAAAGGGGGTGTATTGACAGGTGTCAATGGTTAGAGGATGGGTAATTTAAAGAGAGAAGGTTCTGACATGTATCAAAAGTTAGATGGGGGGTAATTTAAGTGTCGAATTAGGAAGGTAATTTAAAAAAAGAGAAAGATTCCGACTTATGTTAAAAATTATATAAAATAAACAAATAAACAATTTTTATAATAAAATAAACAAAATTGATTAAATAAATAAAATTAAATAAATTAAATAAAATTTAGAAAATAATAAACAAAATTAATTTAATAAATAAAACTAAATAAAAATTAAATAAAATTAAAATATATATATAAGTATTAATGAAAAATAATAATAAACAAAATTAATTAAAAAAATAAAACTAAATAAAATTATTATATATAAGCATTAATAAAAAAATAATAAACAAAATTAATTTAAAAAATAAAACTAAATAAAATTAATATATATATATATAAGTATTAATGAAAAAGTAATAAATAAAATTAATTAAATAAAAATAAATAAAATTAATATATATATATAAATAAAAGTATTAATGAAAAAATAATAAATAAATTTAATAAAAAATAAAATTAAATAAAAAATAAATATATTAATGAAAAAATAATAAATAAAATTTATTAAAAAAATAAAATTAAATAAAATTATTATATATAAGTATTAATGAAAAAATAATAAACAAAATTAATTTAAAAAATAAAACTAAATAAAATTAATATATATATATATAAGTATTAATGAAAAAGTAATAAATAAAATAATTAAATAAAATTAATATATATATATATATATAAAAGTATTAATGAAAAATAATAAAAAAATTTAATTAAAAAAATAAAATTAAATAAAAGAGGGGCGGGAGAGGGGCATTCAACATAATTAATTTTTTTAAATAATTTTCTTTAATTAAATGAGAGAATAAGGAGGGGAGAGATACATGCGTCATTTGACACGGGGAGAGAGAGGGGTGAAAGGGGGTGCACGTTGTCAGAATTGTCAAGGGGTGGGAGAAGCAATTTGCTTTCTGAATTTGTCGCCCAATAATTGTGGAGCTCATCCTTTGCCCGATCCATCCGCTCGCAGCCTGTTCGACGAAAAGCTCGAGATCGGAGACCCAGCCATGGCGACAACGGCGACGGCCACCGCGACAACCCTCCCTCCCTCCCTCGTCCTCTGCTTCCCTACCTCCTACGCCCCCATCGCCTCTCTTTATCCCGCCGCCCGCCCCGTGTCCGTCCTCAACACTAGGACCGCGCGGCGATCCCCGTGCCGGGTCGCCCTCTCCACCGACCTCTCCTCCTCGTCGGAGATAGAAGAGGAAGAGCAGCAGGCGGCCGCTAAGATCGGGAAAAGGGTTCGCGTCACGGCGCCCCTCAGGGTTTACCACGTGCAGAAGGCGCCCGACCTGAATCTCAACGGTTTGGAAGGAGTAATCAAGCAGTATGTCGGGGTCTGGAAAGGGAAAAGGACCTCCGCCAATCTCCTCTTCAAGGTCGAGTTCCAAATCGCTGTCCAAGGGCAGCCTCGCCCTGTGAAGGTCGTCTCTCATCTCAAGGAGGAAGAATTCGAGTACTCGTAAAGATTCAAAATTTTCGGATTGTACCAAGAAGAGAGATGATTGGGAACATGAAAAACTCAACATGAATCCAACATGAAACCCAATTGCACCGATCCTCGACGGGTTCACCCGTCCCCCAGGTTATAGTTTTGTTCGGGGCGGCCGCCGCCACTGTCCGAGCGACAATCGGACGTGTATATAAAAAGTGCCATGTCATTCACGTTAAGTTTCACGTTAAAATTTTACGTTCTCTATCATTGCTCTTTCTGTAAATTGTTGTTCATCATACTGAATCTTATAGAAGAAAGAAGCATGTGTTACTCTGTCATTGTCGGCGTGGATGGAACTGATGGAATTATAGTTTCGATGAATTCTCTTCCTAGCGAAGCACAACATTATTAATGAGCAGATTCCAAGTCCCACTTTCCAGTCAGTCACAGGTCAGAATCCACAAAACATGACTCCATCCATGTGAATGAATGAGCCATAAATGGGACAACGGTCAATTGCAACGTTCCTCTCTGTTCGTTTCCAATAATTTATACGATCCACTGCGTCTTCAACCTTCAGCGCTTTCACTTCGCTAGGCCCGATGTTGAGATCTCTGAAGAAGCTCAAGCTCTGGTCCTTTCTCAAGAAGCGAACCAAGTCCAATTACTCATCTCGACGCCGCTGTTCTTGCTCTGCTCCTCCGCCTCCGCCGCCGCTACAGCAGCTTCTGCCCGAGCCTTCAGCTCCGCCGCTGCTGCTGCCACTGCCACGGCCGGTGTCTTCCTATCAGCAGTACCTTCTTCCTTCCCCTGTTTTCACGGCGACGATGCAGCAGCAGGACGGGGGCGTGTACTGTGGGTGCTTCACCGGCGTTGCGACGTTGGCTGCTCTGCTCAGATGCTGCTGCATGTGTTGTCTTCATCAATGGACTTGATAAACTCCAAAGCGAGAGCCTTTCTCTCTCTCTCTTTTTTTTTCCCCCTTCGAGGAGATTTAAGTGATATCATTTTGTGAAATCTCCAACGAAAGTCCTTTGATTTGAAGATCTTGACTTTCAGTCAAACAAAACAAAAGGATCGATTCTTTTGGAATATAGGAAGATTCAATTAGATCAATTCTTTGATTTGTAGTTGCATTTTGACTTGTGATTATTTGTTGATGACATTATATGATGCTGCAGATTATTATTTATATATATATATATAATGCATTTTGAGTGTATATAATGATTCTCCTTTTTCAGTGAGTTGAGTAGAAATATAAAATACTTTTTATATTTTATTGAATTTCAAGTTGAAAAATTAAAATTCTTAATCATTATTAAAATAGGACTGTTTCCCCTTGGGAAAAAGAAAGAGCTATTTATATACTGCTGACCGGCTCGGTCAGACTTACGCTGCGCAACTTTTGTAGTAATTGATATTGTAAATTTTTTTTTCAATATATTATTTAAATGGATCATTATAAATTTAATCTTCAAGAACAATTTATTTCTTTGTTTTGTGATTTTTTTATATATTTGTTTATTTTCTAATGTTTAAAACAATATTTAGATAGAAAATTTAAAAAGACACTCTAAATTTATTAAAATAACACTCTATTATAATTTTTTATTTAAAATAATAAACTTTTTTTTTACAATATAAATCACTAAGGGTTTTTAAATCTTTTTATAGGCAAAAAAAAAATTAGAAAAAACACCCTTCATTATCATTATTTTGAGCAAAATAGAACGAATTTAGCTACCTCTAAGGTAATTTTGGATTGAAATGAGCTATGATAGGGAGAGTGAAAATGGAAGAGTGAATAGTAGAGTGAATGACGTGACACTTGAGTAAATGACGTGACACTTTACATGTACATGTCCGATTATCGCTTGGACATCATCGGCGGCCTTCGGTCGCCGTCTCGAATAAAATTATACCTTGGGGGCACGGTGAACCCGTCGGAGATCGCTGCATGCAAAGTGCCACGTCATTTACTTTACCATTCACTCTCCTATTTTTACTCTCTCTCACCATGTTTGGAAAGGAAGGAATTGGAATTTCTTTGGAAATTGGAATTCAATTCCATTATTTGGTAGCAATTTTCAGGAAGGAATTGCTAAGGAATTGAATTCCAATTCCTTTCAAACCTCTCAAAATAAATCACACCTAAACATATGTGATTTGTGAAAGGAATTCACTTAAACAAATTAAATTACCAAATCGTCCCCTCACAAAATAAATTAAAGTTGCTCTGGCTCCATCCTCGCAAGATAAAATCGTAAAAGTATAACAATTGAATTCAATTCAATTCAATTTTTACAATTCATTCCAAACAAAGAATTGAAATTCCGATCGGAATTGAATTAACATGTTTCTAAAAAGTGTGTCTATTATTTTTCAATACAGGGTTCTTCGATTTTATAGATATATGTAAAACTGTTTCTTTTCCTTCGTTCACATCCCAAGCCCTAAACGCTCTTTTCTTCAGCCCTATCGCCTGCCGCCGCCGCTGCCGCCGCCGCTGCCGCCGCCGCCGTCGACACCGCTGCCGCTGCCGCCGTCGACACCGCTGCCGCAACCGGGTACGGAGTCCTCCACCTCTCTCCTCCATTCTCCGTCTCAAATCATTGTCTCTGCTGCTGAACACCCTCATCTTCCCCGGCGTCTCAGACTCCCTTAGTCGCTCCACATCCCTTCACCTCTCCACCTCCCCATGTTCTTCATTGTCTCGGCGCTCACCTTCCTTCGCCGATCTTCTCCTTCTACCTCTAAATTTTTCGCTGTATACATTTTGATTTTTTTTTTTTTATGATAAAAGTTTATAACTTTATCTGTTTTGCATTGTCAATGATTACAATTGCTTGGAAAGATTATTGGAAGTTTGGGTTCATACATTTATGTGTTTTGAGATTTTACATTGACACGACCTTCTTTTGGTCCGTTCCGTTTTCTTATAATTAAGATTACGATACCATGGTAGTATGTATTATCGACTATTCTGGAACTCAATGCTTTATTATCTTTTACATAAAAAAATATAGCTGTTTTGCTGCGTTTAACTTTTGGTTAGTATGTATACTTGTTCAAAGATTGATCCACTTATTGTTTAGGTCAAAATACTTGTGTCATTCCATTGAACCTGTCTTTTAGTAATTTCTACATGGTACTTTTAAAGAACTTAAAAGTACCATGTAGAATTAAAGAACTTTCTACATGGTAATTTCTACATTAGTAATTTCTATAGTGTGGTTAGGATAAAAGAAACACTAAGAGAAAACATGACCCTAATGTTTGTAACTCCGACCAGTTAATAGCCAGAGAGAAGATAGACTTAAGGATCTTGCCTACTTAGAGATTAACTAGGAAAGATAGAAAACATAGAGATTATTTGTGGGAAGATACAAATTGGAGAATTCCATTGTTGCTATGAGATCATAGTTGAATCAACCTGATCAATCTGGTCAACTACTTGCTTATAATTGAAAGCATTGTGCATCAATGAATATTTAAAATACAAATTGGCTCATTATTTCCTATTATCTTTATATCTGTGTTATACTTGTGTATTCCACCCTTCAAAATATTGAGTTGCTTTCAATGAATATTTTTCCGCTGCAATATATGACTTTTGGTTCGAAGCATTTTGTAATATCATGGTGCTTACATGCCATATGGCTGAGAGAATGTAATGATCATAAGGTAGGCCTATATTACTTAGACTCGGAGATTAGTATTTGGTTTGACGACAACAACAATCAAGCCTTATCCCACTAGGTGGGGTTGGCTATATGGATCCTTCTATGCCATTAGGCTGTCCCCTATTATATCATCATCTATATTTAAATAAAATTTATCTTGTTTTATTATTGCATGCATATTTTTCCTATATTGATATTATGATTAAGCGTATATCCAACACTACTAATCTATGTTAGGTAGTTAAATTTTCTATAGAGATGACCTTTCAATTTTTACAAATCTTCCTATCTCTCTTCCTAACCATAAAAAAAATCAATTTATGATTTACTATTTTCACTTTTGAATGTAATTATGTGTTTTTTTTTCTTAAAAAATATATTAACTAGTATAAGGTCATATGCTATCGCAAAATTCAATATAGTTTTTCCTTCTTCATTTCTTGTTCCAAACCCATAACCCTCATGTATCCTCTCATATTCTTTATTTTTCACTCCAACATGTCCATTTAGATCACCTCCTATTAAAATCATTTCATTTGGCAGAATGTTTTGTAATACCTCAACTAAATCATCCCAAAATTTTGATTTGGTTTCTTCATCTAATCGTATTTGAGGTGTCTATATGCTAATTACGTTCATAGTTTCTTTCGCCACTACTATCTTGAGAGCTATAATTCTATCCCTCTTTCTAACTACTCCAATAACTTTATCTTTTAAAGAACTATATACAAAAATACCCATTCTATTTCTTGTTTTTATTCTTTCTTGTATACCATAACTTAAAACCCGAGTCCTCTATCATTTTTACCTTATCACCTACCCATTTTGTCTCTTGCACACACAAAATACAAATTTTGCTCTTAATCATCGTATCTACGACCTCCAAGTTTACTAGTGACAGTTCCTATATTCTATGTTCCAAATCTCAGACTATTGTTTTTTTATAATGTTTATTCTTATCCCACCTATGGTGTGAGAACTTTTGCCTATTTAACACTACATCTAAGTTCTCATGGAGATGTAACGGTATGTTACAGTTGGACCTTACAACACGAACTCTTGCATGTTTAGCACTATACCCGAGTTCTGGAGATGTAGCAGTCCTTGTCGAGATGTTATAGTCGAACTCTGTAATGCGTTCTTTCCGAAAAACATCCTAACATTAGCATAATAGTTTAATGGATTCATTCATTAAGTATTTGTCATATTTTTTTACGCTGACTGGCAATCTAACGCAACCCTCCTTCTTTATCCGAGCTTGAGACCGACAATGATTAGGTCATCACAGGCGAAGTTTAGTTTTTGGTTTGTCTATGGATTTAAATTTTGGCCCTTTTTTTCTCCTCAAAATGTGAGCATGGGGACTTGGTAGAAGAGGAACCAAATTTTGGACAAGTACTAGAATACAACAAGGAATCCTAAGGGTTGCAATTATAAATCTGGTATGACAAAGAAATGGAAACGAAAGAGAAAATAAATTTCCATGGAAAAGTCAAGAGAAAAAAGTTATCACAATATTTTGATGGCAATACCTACGCACTAATCATCAGTCCATCTCGTGGGGACTTATCGCAGTATTTTGGGGACTTTGAAGTGATGGAGAGCTAAGAATAGGATGGATTGATAATGATGTCAATCGCATACTCTCTTTCTCCACTCTGCGATTGGTCTGTGGCTCCTCTCCAACTCGCCTCCGGGGCTATGATGCAGCGGTATGGTGACTAGTCGCTATCCCAGGCATCCGTGGTTCGATCCCTAATTGCGGCGTATTTTGCAGAAATTTTTCTTCCAAACGGAGCACAAACCCTGGGACGCTAGGCTTCTAGACTGCTCACCACGAGCGATTCCTGATTTACCCCTGATGACCGGTGAGAAACTTTCGTAAGACCGGACAAGTCACTTTAGATTCGTCTACTATCTGGTCCAACATTTGTGGCTCCTCTCTAGCTCCGTCTTCTGTTGCTTCTCTCCAGCTCTGCCCTTAGGTCAGAACCCTAATTCTTACTCCTATTCACAATATGTCGACGAATGGAGAATGGAGAATGGAGAATGGAGAATGCAGAATGCAGAATGCAGAATGCAGAATGTTGCTCCTCTCTAGCTCCGTCCTTGGTAAGAATCCTAATCCGTGTATGATTCCTCTTTCGTATTCAAAGATTTCGGTGAATTATTTTTATCTGCTTGTTATTTGGCATCAAGTCCTCTTCTAGCGTTGCGATCAGCAGTCAAGACTAAAGGAAGGGAGCATCAGGTTCGGGACGAATCGGGAAAAGCACAAGTAAATTTTTTTCCCCCCACATTTCCTGCAGATATATGATTCATGCCCTATGCTTTTCGCTTAATCCTGTAAATTGTCTGTTAGTTTTTTGTTTATGCTCTAATCGATAGTGATAATGGAGTAAATATTGATCTTCGCATACGTTTAATTTGTTGAAGATTTGTTATCTACAACACTCATTTTTGTTTCGGGCCAAAATGAACTTAGAGATGTAGGTTGCAGATGAACTGGGATGATCGATCTGGCCCATGAAATTTTTCACCGGTCATCAAGATAAATTGGAAAGTGCTCGCGGTGGACGGTCTAGAAGTCCAGCGTCTCAGAGTTCGCGCCCCATTTGAGAAAAAATTCTTATAAAATTCATCATATAGGGATTGAATCACAGATGTATAAAATAACGACTAATCATTTTACAACTACACCATAACCCAAGGCCATGTAACCTACTTCTAGGATAATAGTTTTCTTGCAGTTAAATGCTTCCATTCAGCAGGCGCCTCCCCATTCTCGGATAAACTAGGAATATTTCTAATTTTATTTTTTGATATACAATATTATTGGGGAATAATTGGAATCATAATCTTGTTTCTCATTTTCAAATTCTTTATTTATTATTTACCTTATATTTGTCAATATGTTGATTTCACTTGGTTTTTTTTCCCTATGATTCTGTTCTACTATTGTCACCTTCAATTGCCACAGTTGAATGGAAATGGATCAGAGTTTGTTATTTAGAATTTTCATCTCATTGTTGTTTACGAGTTTGCTATTTATTTGTTATTTTAATTTTAACTTTCTTGATCTCTTGTGAAAGGTTCTAAAATTCTTTTTCTCAGTCTTTGGGACTATGGTGCAGTGGTAGGGTGATTAATCGTTGTCCCAAATATCCGTGGTTTGATTCCTAACTATGACATATTTTGCAAGATTTTTTTTTTTTCAAATGAGCATGAACCCTAGTACGCTCGGCTTCTAGACCGCCCATCGCGAGCGCTTTCCGATTTACCTTTGAGATCGATGGGAAACTTCCGTGGGCTGAGTAGGTCATCCCAGGTTTGTCTGTTACGACTACAAAAAAATGACTATTTTGTGATAATTTTTTGCGACAAAAAATTTTCGTCACCGATTAGCGACAAATTTTGCGACGAAATCTATATTCGTTGCTAATAAGCGACAATTTTTGTGACGAATTTTTTTTGTCGCTAATTCGTGACAAAAAATTTTCGTTGCAAAATTTGTTGCACTTTTCGTTGCAAAATTTGTAACAAAAATTTTTCATCGCAAAATTTGTAACAAATTTTCTTCGCACAATAAATACTCGTCGCAAAATTTGTAAAATAGAATTTTCGTTGCAAATTTTGCGACAAATTTTGCGATGAATTCAAATTCGTCCCAAAATTTACGATGAATTTGGAAATTCGTCGCAAATAATAGATTTTTTTTAAAAAAATCGAAATACATTCGAAAAATATCTCAGATGGAGCTACAAAACTCGGAATGACATCGACACAAGTTTCTTCGAGTTTGTACCAACGTCTTCGTCACATAAATGACCTTAAACACAAATTTCAAAAAAATTCTAGAGATCAATAAAAGATTGACATCAAATTACTTATAACTGTTCCAGACATAGAAAATTTTCACTAAGTTATTCGCTAATCTAAATAATTAATTATAAAAAAATATATTAAGTGAAATTCATATTTAAGGTCGTTTAGCTCATCACGAGATCAATACGAATATATAGAAACTTATCTCATTAAATTTCGAGTTCGCTAGGTCCATTTACGATAATTAAACGACATTTATTTTGATTTTTTAAAAAAAATAATTTTGCAACGAATTTCAAAATTCGTCCCTAATCTGCGACGAATTTGAAAATTCGTCGCAGAATTTGGGAGGAATTCTGAAATTCTATCGAAAAATTTTAATTTTTTTTAAAAAACTTTAAATACTTTCAAAAAATCATAAATAAACATACGAAACTTCATATTTTATGGAATAAGTTTTTACATGCTCGTAGCATCATGAAATAAATGATGTCAAACTTAAATTTCACTAGATAAATTTATATAAAAAATTTTAAAGCCATAAAATTATATTTTCCAAATAAATAATATTTAAAAAATTATAAATAAAAATATATTATTCAAAATTTATATTTGAGGTCATTTATATTACGAGGATATCAATACAAGGACATAAATACAAGGACATAGAAACTCGCTTTGTCAAATACCGAATTCTGTATATCATTATATGATTTTTTGAAAATTTTTAAGATTTTTTAAAAAAATTCATTTTACGACGAATTTGGCGAGAAATATATTTTTTTTTATCGTAAATCCCTAATTATATATACCTTCATATCTCCATATCGGCTTTTGCCCTAATTCATTGTGGCTTTCGGCGGCTGTGTGGTGCGCGCTCCCTCCTGCGATGACGTTCTCCGGTGAGCATCTTTCTCCTTCTCTCTTCTTTCACCGTTATCTCCGGTGGCGGGAGGCTGTGCGACGCGTCACGAGTTGCGTCGGGGGGCCCTGGCCGGCAGCGGCTGCGCTTGCCTCGCGCACTACCGGACGTGCGCGGCCGCGCTCGCGCGCTACCGGCCTCGCGGGGCCGTGCTCGCGCGCTACCGGCCACGCGCGGCCGTGCTCACGCGCTACCGACGGCGTGCGGTTGCGCTCGGACCCGCTCGCGCGCTACCGGCGCGCTCGGACCCGTTCGCTCGCTTCCGGTCGCGCTCGGCCGCCCTCGCGCGTTCCCGGCCTGGGCGGCCTTGCTCTCGCGTTTCCAGGCGGGTGCGGCCTGGAGCACCAGGGTTGGCCGCGCCAGGGCAGTCCTGCCCGGCCGGCCATGTCTGGTCCGGGCCCGGCTTGGCCTGACCGGGCCGGTTGGTCCGATCCGGGCTGGTCCGGTCCGGGCCAAACTTATCAAGCCCGGCTAGGCTTGGGCTACGTCGTTCACCGTCGTGTTTTACAATTGAAGATGTGATTTTTGATATATATATATATATATTTGATTGTGTAATATTTTTTGTGTAGGTCTTAAGTAGAATTGTTTGGAGTGACGACCTCTTTGGTGACCTTTGTTTGGTATGTCTATATCCCTCTTTTATTATTTATTATTCTGATTAATGTTTACTATAATATTCCATGTCTTAGTGTGAGTGCTCTATAAGATTATGTTTCATTGGTTTATAAAAATTCGTGTTTGCTTGTATTATAACATACAATTAGGTAATTATTTGAATGATCATGTGTTTTACTTTGTTTTAATGTGATTAACTAATTATTCGATTTAGGATATTAATTAACTAATTCTTCACTTTTGTATAATTATTTAATTTAATTAAATCTCAAATTGATTTTTTAATTCGAAATTTCAAAAAATTATTTATTCCAAATTATTAAAATCATAAAATAATTAATTTAACCTAATATGAAATGATTAGTAATTAATTATTTATTTTAATTAATTTATACTATCGTGATATTAAATTTAATTAATTAATTTTAAATTTTAAATTAATTCAAGATTTTGATATTAATTAATCTTAAACTTAATAATTTAATTAGCTAACTGTTAATTCTTAAATCTAAATTTATACATTAATTAATAAATTTAATCAACTAATTTCACAAGAATATTGCTATGCATATCTAATTTTTTTGGAAATTATTATTCATGTTATTAAAATTATAAACAGGCAAAATGCAGAATGAAAGGAGGTGGGTGTATAAAAAAAATTTACCTGACCATCAGGGTTTATCTGATGACTTTTATCACTGGATTGAGACAATTTTTGGGTTTTGTATAAAAAAGCATTTGCCATATTTTTTACGCTGGCTGGCAACCTAACGCAACCCTCCTTCTTTATCCAGACTTGGGACCGACAATGACTAGGTCATCACAGGCGAAGTTTAGTATTTGGTTTGTCTATGGATTTAAATTTTGGTTTTTTTTTTCTCCTCTAAATGTGAGCATGGGGACTTGGTAGAAGAGGAACCAAATTTTGGACTCAAGTACTGGAATACAACAGATGAGCATATAGGATTTCCTGTTTATTGGTTAAAATTTTATTATTTAGTAATGGACAAAGGCATTAGGTGCTGATTTGTTGCTAAATGTGTCGTATTATAATAGAGGACTTTTAGCTTCTAAATGTGGAGTATTAGAATTGAATTTGTTGGGACATGTTTTTTGTTTGATTTGACTTGAATGGGATTTGAGTCGTGTTTTTTGTCCAAACCAGCATTTGCCAAGTAAACTAGTGTTGCTTTACTGTTCTGCATCTTTCCTCCCATTGCTACCTTCTCCTCTCATTGTTTTACACATGAATGAGCCACCTCCAACATTCCCTCATGCTTATCTGTTGATGGTTCTCCCCTTCTGTCTGTTGTAGGTGCATTAGATTTCTATAGATGGTTCTCCTATGCTGGCAGGATTTAAATCAAAATATTGGGTATCTTATAATTTAGAATATGTAAGCCTACAAAATCCATATTATAAAACCTTCAAAGGAAAGTATAGTTTTGGGTGCCAACTTATCTGAGTATCCTCTAAATGCAAATTTTCTGTTTGGCCTTCTATATGCAATAGGTTGCACTTTTATTTGTAGGGGAATCTAGTCAAACCATCTACACTAGATGTAGAAGAAGCACAGTTGTTTCAGATGACCATATTAATTGTCGATTGATGGCATTTTCTCTTTTCTTTATAACTTATATTGCCATTTATCTTATCAACATTGCTGTATGATGCTAGCAATTGTGAAATGCTGACTACTGGAAATGTTTCTTGGTTCCTTTCCTCTAAACTATTTCTGTTTGCTTTTTTCATTCTCTCGATTTGTACTTGAATGTTATTTTCTTTAAAGCAGTAGTTTGACATTTATTTGATTTATATATCTATTTATTAACTCTATGGAGCATCAGCTTTTATACAGTGGATATCTTCTATTTGTTTTTCCCTTTTGATTTCTTTGTCTGATAACGCAAGGAATTGGATGTTACTGCTGTTTTTTTCTACAATTTATAAGAGAATAGTAGAATGTAACTGATTGATTATTATCTGCTTTGCAGTCTGAAATGGTTGCACTCAGAGGTCAAGATTCAGCGCTTGCTGAGGAAGAGTTGCTGAATGACTATGTTGATGATGTTGAGGAATCTGAAACAGAATCAGACGAAGAAGTGCGACGGAGTGAACCTGCCAAGAATTATATTAATAATAAGGAGGCTCTTCTTGAGAGGCTGGGTGACATAGCGTGGCCAGAGCATGTCAACTGGATTGACAAGCTGACTATCGATCACAACCCAGAGCAAGAAATAGATGCCAATGATGATCTGATACGTGAATCAGCATTTTATACACAAGCATTGATTGGCACTCGGCAGGCCTATGAAAAGTTGCAGTCCATGGGCGTTCCGTTTCTCAGGCCTCGGGACTACTATGCAGAGATGGTGAAAAGCGACTCTCACATGTTGAAGGTGAAAAGCAAGCTTTTGGTCGAGAAAAAGAAGATTGAGGAAGCAGAAGAGAGGAAGAAAGCTAGGGAGGCGAAGAAATTGGCGAAAGAAGTCCAGGTGCAGAAGACAAAAGAGAGGGCAAAGCGCAAGAAAGACGAGATTGATTCTGTGAAAAAATGGCGGAAACAACGACAGCAAAGTGGGTTTTCCAAAGGTAATGATGATGAAATGAACTTGCCTCTCGATGACGACGATGGTGATGAGGGGTTCAATAAGTCGAAGAAAAGGCGCACAGGGGTGGCTCCTGGTGACAGAACTGGAGGATTCGCAAGGAGAGGAGAGAGAAATAAGAAGAGAGATCGCAGAGAATCGAAGTTTGGCTACGGAGGCAGGAAAGGCATGAGGAAGCAAAACACTGCTGAATCAACAAACGACTTTAGAGCGTTCAACAAGAACAAATTTTCACGAAACAAAGGGGGGATGAAGAAGTGATCAGAGTTTTTAGCTTTAATTTAAAACTGAAATTCTGAGATTGATTTTGTTATGCTGTTGTATAAGAATTTTGTCGTAGTTGGACTTGCAATTAATGCTTTTAGAATGCTGCTTGCCATTCATATTTGTGTCAATTATAATTTTTTTAAAATTTAGTTCTTAAGTAATTTCATTGTAATGGACCAGCCCAAAACTCGTAGTTAACCAAATACGGAACCACAAATATCTTTAATTTTCTATTTAGATTATCAAGTTGATTAAAACCATAAATGTGTGCATGATGAAACTTAATTAGTTTAAAATTTGAATAAAAATATTTAGAAAGAAAATTGCCAGGGAGAATTTTAGGCATGCCCAATGGGATTTTGGTTGACATCAAGTCCGCAAGGGCACTTCTTGTGTATGTTCTCCAATGATAAATTAGGATATTGAGTTTGAAATTCAACTATAAGCTATTATCGAAATTTTTTTTCTTTAATAGATAGTCGATCTGAGAATGCTCTTGATGATTTGTGAGAAATTTTCATAAGGTCAAATTGATCGTTTCAGATTCGACGTTCACTGACCTAGTTAATTTGAGTTTTTGAATTGATATAGTAATATTTTGATTGACATGTCAAATAAAACGTTAGGAGACCACTCAAAAAAACACATAGATGACCGTAGTTTTTGAGAAGACTAGCACAAGTGCCGTGCGTATAGTGCTAAACCCAACTACATAGTCCAATGCTACCCACAATCGACATCAAACTGGTCCACTGTGAAAAAAATTAAAAAAAAAAAATCCTAGCCTGATGCCTACATTACTCATCGCGGCATCGCAAAAGCTTTTTTTGTTTTTTTGCAAGTAAGATTAAGAATTAGATCAAAATTGATTGAACTGAATAAATCATAATTTTTTCTGATGAGGATAAATATCTCGGGGTCGATATGTAAACGCCCTACCGTTGCACTATAGTCTCAATGTGTGATCTTCTTGATTCTTTTTTATTATATTTTAATACCACGGAGAAGTCCAAATAAACAATGGGCATATTTGAACTCCATGTAACCTCAGAAATCCACGAGAACTGAAATTTTTACTATCGGAGATTTTGACCAAAACCCACTGATTGACCTAGAAAGTTCCGATTTCATAAATTTTAGTTCTCATGGGTTTCTAAGGTTATAAGGAGTTCAAATATGCTATCCATTGTTTATTTGGAATTATCCGAGGTGTTAAAATATAATAACGAAGAATCGAGAAAAAAATCTATATTTGCCCATTGGACACATTAGGCTTGATATGGAACAATTGAGAAAAAAATCGAATGACCCATTGAGCTTGATATGGAATTCATATCAAGCTCAACGACCCCAATGTGTGATTTTTTTTTTCGATTCTTCGTTATTACATTTTAACACCTCGGAGAGGTCAAAACAAATAATGAATAGCATATTTAAACTCCTTGTAACCTCAGAAATCCATGTATATTGAAATTTTTACAATCGGAGTTCTCTAGGTCAATAAGTAAATTTTGGTCAAAACTTACTGATTTGACCTAGAGAGCTCCAATTGCAAAAATTTCGATTCCCGTGGATTTGACCAAAAACTACTGATTTTAGCTAGAGAGCTCCGATTGTAAAAATTTTAGTTTTTGTGGATTTCTGAGGTTATAAGGAGTTTAAATGTGTTATTCGTTATTTATTTTGACCTCTTCAAGGTGTTAAAATATAACAACGGAGAATCGAAAAAAAATCACACATTAGGGTCATTGGGCCTGATATAATTCATATCAGGCTCAATGGGCTTAATATTAGATTTTTTTCTCGATTCTTCATTATTACATTTTAACACTTTAGAGAAGTCCAAATAAACAATGGATTACATATTTGAACTCCTTGTAACCTCAGAAATCCACGAGAATTATACTAATGAAGAATAAGAAATCTAATATTGGGCCAAACCTGGGTCTAATATGATTCATATTAGGCCCAATGGGCCTAATATTAGATATTTTTCTTGATTCATCGTTATTACATTTTAACACCTCGGAGAGGTTGAAAAAAATAATAAATAACATATTTAAACTCCTTGTAACCTCAGAAATCCACGGGAACTGAAATTTTTACAATTGGAACTCTCAGAAATCCACGAAAATTGAAAATTTTCTATTGGAGCTCTCGAGGTCAAATCAGTGATTTTGGTCAAAATCCACTGATTTGCCTAGAGAGCTCCGATTGTAAAAATTTCAGTTCTCGTGGTTTTCTGAGGTTACAAGGAGTTCAAATATGATATCCATTATTTATTTGGACTTCTTCGACGTGTTTGAATGTAATAAGGAAGAATCAAGAAGATCACAAATTAGGGCTGTTGGGCCTGATATGGATTGCACATCATGCCCAACATTCATCCTGATATGATCTTTTAGTTCTAATTTAATGAAAGAATATTTTACTTAATTTAAATATTAATATTTAAATTTAAATCTAAAAAGCATGCAGGTTTCAACTCATTTTAACCATTTGATAATAAAATTTTATTTCATTTTCTTTTCCTTTTAATTTTTAAAATTTGTTTTCAGAAAAAACACTCGAGTGAAAATTAAAATGCAGCGAACTTCAAGAACAATGCAAAAAAAATATCGGTGGATTGATGTGCCACTGGACGAAGTTGGTTGGAGATCTCCCAAGCCCCAACTAGTCGACGCCCCATCTGTCGTCGCTGTTGTAGTCGACGACGGTCCTATTGAAGTCAAACAACTTTCATATCAGGCCAACGTTGGATTTGATATGAAAAATATTAAAAATATTAGGCCCATGTTGGGCCTGATATGAAAACTATCAGGCCCGCATTGGGCCTGACATGAAAAATATCAAGCCCAATGAGCGCCTGAAATTTTTTCCATGTTATGCATACATCTATCTAAAAGAGAGAAGAAAGAGAAGAGGAAAGAGAAAGTAAATGCATGAAAAAAAGGGAGGAATGAGAAGAAAGAGAAGATAGGTTGCATGCATTAGAGAGAGAGGAAAGGAAAAATGATTGCATGCGTATAAGTTAGATTTGATAGAAGGGTAAAATGAGAAGAGTATTGAAAAAGTGTACTTTTTGGAAAACATCAAAGTAGCTTGCACCTTTTGGTTAATTCAAAAAGTTATATGTGTCCTTTGGTAAAATGTCATTTTGTTAATTAAAAGGGGTACATGCGTCATTTTTTATCCATCCATTGCTTTCCTCCCGATTTTGAGATGATCGATTTTCACTCCAAAACTATCCGCGGATGGATTACATTTCTCTTCCTTTTTTTAAATTTTAATGAAGTAAACAACGGAAATATTTTTACTGTGAAAACTTTTTCTTAATTTTACTTTTCACTCTCCCAAGTAAATAGAGCATTAAACATGCTTGGGAAGGGCTAATTAATGTAATCCCTGGCAATCTCTGGCTAGAGCTTTCTCTTTCTCAGTGGAGAACAACATCTCATAAAACATTCTTCCCCTTTACAAGATTGAGAGTTAGGGTTAGAGGAAGAGATGAGCTTTAGGGGCTTGAGCACTTAATCAAAAAGGTTTCTCAATAAAGAGCTAACTCTTCTCAAGTTTCAAAGCTCTCCTTTAAATAAAGAAGAGAGCTGTTAATAAAACAGCTCAGTCCCGACACCAATCGACTACTACCAAGACCAATCAATTGGTGCCCAACCAACGACTAATTTTCGAACAGACCAGTTGACTGTCATTCAGACCAGTTGACTGATCTTACTGTTCGAACCTCACAGAAGGTTCAGTCGACTGGTAGGTTCAGTCGACTGGTGTTCCTACCAGTTGACTAATCCATTTACATACTCACTCATCCTTTCCAGAGTCGCCTTTTGAAGCTCTCTTCCTTTGGCTCTCGTCCCTTATCCAAGGCTCCAAGCCCTCAACTCATCTCAATGTCATCCTTCACGTATGCCTTGAAGTTTGCTTCCCTCCGGTCCACTCCATTGCTCCTCATTTGGCAGTCCCTCTGATGCGTCATCCTTCACCAACTTCAAGGACTCAAGCACCAAAATGAGATTTCCCAATTGTGTGTTCCACCAAGTTCTACATGACTCAAACACACATTAAACCAATATGAAAACCTAACGTAATCATATTGACACACACATCAAAACCCATAATCGTACCTATCAAAATTGGGTTGATTGTACCAACAATCTCTCCGTTTTTTATATGTGACAATATGTTTAAGTTAGACACAAAAATAGCAATTTAAAAATTAGAGGCATAGCATACTAAGAAGTATAAACATGCAACCTACCCCTTAACCTATGCCCTATCACATAATTTTCAAATTATATACACACATGAAGAAATAAGTTAAGTTCTAACTTAAACTCTTCCATTCTCCTCATTTGATATCATCAAAATTAGTGTACCAATCAATTCTAACCTATGACATCAAAGTAAAATAAAGATTTAAATTCTTAAAACAAGCAGAAATCAGAAAAGGGTACCAGTCAACTGATATCTGTTTCAGTCGACTGACCTCACCAAAATAATTCCCACAGAATTATCAATTGACTGGTCCTCTGCACCAATCGATTGACACTAATCTATTCTAAATTTTAGCCTTTTGAGCTGAAATTCAAAAATACTTCAAACATTTTAGAAAATTTGTCAAAAATTTTAGAAAATTCAAAAAACCATGAAATTTTACAAAAATATTTCTTTTGATATCCTCTAACAAGGAAAAATATATTTTTATGAAAAATCAAAATATTTTTGACCTTTTGACCAAACCTTAAAAAATTCAAAAACCTTTAATTTTGTACAAGTTTAAGCCCTAGTTTTGAAATCATATATTTTTCAAATCAATGCACCAGAAAATAAAACATAGAATTATTTTCAAAATATTTAAAATGCCTAATTATAATCTATGGGCAAGATGCCTATTAATTTAACATTTGCTTTCCCCATAGTTGGTCTATTATTACTAAAATGATACATCTAATAACTCATTAAAATGTCATAAGCACAAGTGAATTATTTGTATCATCCTAACATCTTATATGCATAAATAAAATCACAAATCAAGTCATTATGAGATGAACTAAAGGTAATCTCTACTTAGCCTATTTGATCATGAATGAATTTTGGCTAAGTGCTCCCCCTTAATGTACTATGTCAACCAATTTTCAAAAATTTAAATTTTAACATGGTTGACTTATCCCTAAATCCTCTAACCCTTTAGGGTTGATTTTGACACCCAATAGAAATTCTTTCTAATTGGGTTGGCCAAGTACTCGTTAGGAATTCATTTCTTATTTATGGTCTTGGTTTTTGATTAACCTCTAGCAAGTAAGCAATGATAGGTCTTTTCATTGTTAGAATCCTTGTATCCTAATCCCGTTTTCTTGAAACTTGCCCGTTGACTCCCAATGATCATGTCTAGGGTTTTTGAGCCAATTTCAAATTTCCTAGGGTCTTAGTAAGATTATCCACTTTTTCCCTTAATTCCTTATTTTCCTCTTCTAAACATGAATCATTTATATTAGAAGAAGAGGAAGCATGCATACCATCCCTAAGTGTCATGGATTCTAATTTTTCATTAAACATACAAATCTCATTTTTCAAATATTTAATTTTTTTTCTAGTTTTAAATAAATCATCATTAGCGCTAGAAATTATTTTAACTAAAGTGGTAGTGAGTAGATTGTATACCTCACTTACTGAGACATTCGACTCTGATGTTTAACCTCCCCCTTCACTTGAGCTCCCTTCTTCTTTACTTGAGCTCTTTCCTTCTTCAACTTCGGATGATATAGAGGCAATGTCTTCAATTCCTATTAGAGCAAAATAGGACACATGGTATTTTTCTTCTTCCTATGATGAAGGATCATCCCATGTTGCCTTCAAATTTTGGATCTTCTTGCTCTTTTCTTTTGTATTCTTCTTTTCTTCCTTCTTCTTTAAAAGGGGGCAATCATCTCTTATATGTCCTTCCTCTTGGTAATTGTAGCATATTATTTTTCTTCACCTACTTGAGCTTCTTAAGCTTTTCCTAGCATGAGATTTGTTAGTTGAAAAACATTTAAAGTTTTTTTTTTCATTTTTCTTACCATGTATGCCTCTTCATCACTATCCATGGAGGTGTTTGATTCTTCTGAATCGGAGATGAGACCTTCTTCTTCTTACCCTTACCCTTATTTGCTACAAGGGCTACTTCTCTTGGTTTGTAGACTTCTCCATTTAATTCCCCAATCCGAGTTTCATAGAGCTCAATGGTTGAGAAGAATTTATCTAGAGAACTTTTCTCTAGATCCTTTGATATGTAGTATGAGTCCATCATTGAGCTCCAATTTATGGTTCTTGGGAAGATATTGATGGCTTTCATCAAGATATCTCGGTTGGAGAGTTGCTTACCTACACTTGTTAGTCCATTCAAAATTTCTTTAATTCTAGAATATAAACTAGATACCTACTCTTCTTTGTCAAGCTTGATGTTGTTGAGTTAAGATCGGAGAAGATCTCTCTTTGCTAATTTTGCTTCCGATGTGTCTTCATGAAGCTCTACTAGCTTATCCCATAAACCTTGGCACTTGTGTAGCTTCCGATTCGAGTTATTTCTTGTTGGAGAAACATACTTAGAAGATGATGCAAAACTTTTGAATTTGTTAGATGATCATCCTTTTGTTTCTTGATCCACCTTATCTTTTTGAGTGACTTATTTTCTTGATCCCTAAGCACTTCAAAATCGTTTTCCATAATTAATATTATATCAAAATTGATATTGAAAATACCTCCATCCTTTTCTTCCACCAAGAAAATTCTCCTACAAATTTGGGTGGTTGGATGTGCGAGCCGACCATTTTGATGAAATTGATCTTCTAAGCGGTTAGTCCATTAAAGGGCAACCTTGTGCTCGGATACCACTTGTTGAGATGCCCGGCTAGAGGGGGGGGGGTGAATAACTTCTCACCCAAACCGTCGACTTCTCTTCCTACACGATTAGTTGTGCTAGCGGAATGCAAACTAAACAATTAGAATCAATGCTAACACTTAACCTTTTATGTGGTTCAGAGATTGCTTACTCCTACTCCACAATGTGTCCTTGATGTGGACGATCCCTCAATCATTCAGTGGATTATTCCCCGGCAATCTCCGGCTAGAGTTTTCTCCTTCTCGGTGGAGAACAACCTCTCACAAGACACTCTTCCCCTTTACAAGATTGAGAGTTAGGGTTAGGAGGAAGAGATGAGCTTTGAGAGCTTGAGCACTTGATCAAGAAGGTTTCTCACTAATGAGCTAACTCTCTCAAGTCTCAAAACTCTCCTTTAAATAGAGGAAAGAGTTGTTAACAAAACAGCTCAGCCCCAATATCAGTCGACTGCTACCAAGCCCAGTCGACTAGTGCTCAGCCAAACGGCTAGTTTTCGAACAGACCAGTCGACTGCCATTGAGACCAGTCAACTAATCTTACTATTTGAACCTCATAGAAGGTTCAGTTGATTGGTGTCCCTACCAGTCAACTGATCATTTTACACACTCATACTCATCCTCTCCGAAGTTGCCCTTTAAAGCTCTCTTCCTTTGGCTCTCGTCCCTTGGATGCATCTAAGCCCTCGGCTCGTCTTGATGTCATCCTTCACATATGCCTTGAAGTATGCTTCCCTCGGCTCCACTCCGTTGCTCCTCGTCCAACGGTCCCTCGGATACGTCATCCTTCACCGACTTCAAGGACCCGAGCACCAAGATGAGATTTCCTAATTGTGTGTTTCACCAAGTCCTGCATGACTCAAACATACATCAAACCAATATGAAAATCTAACTTAATCATATTGACACATACATCAAAACCCATGATTGTTCCAATCAAACTTAGGTCGATTGCACCAACAGTAGGTTTTAATCTATATCATATTAATTAGTTGAATTTATAGTGAGATGATATAGACAACACTATTCTTAACTATTCCTAGTCAAGCATTAATATTTAAGGATAATTTTAATGCGTTGAGACTAACATGTAAGTCAATTGATGACTTGATATCATAAGTCATGGAGATGAGATATCAAGTTAATACATGGGTATATATTAGAGAATATGTACTGAATTAACTCGCCATGAGAAAATTTTATAGATCAGTATATGAGTGTCATAAACTTCCTCATAGTGACTATTGTATGAATAATTCTTAGACCTGAAGTTGTTGTGGTTCCTTACATAAAGAGTTATTGTTGGTGCATAAAGCACCCAAGTCGAACCTATGTTTTGATAATGGCAAAAGGGTTCAAAAGTTAAGGTATAATGTTTATCTAACATGCTACTCAAGTGTGCAGGAAGAGTCCTAGCGAAGGACTGCTAGGCACCTGGCGAGGGAATGCCAGGATACAAAGCCCTAGCGAAGGACTGCTAGGCACCTAGCGAAGGAATGCTAGGATATAAAGACCTAGCGAAGGACAGCTAGGCATCTGGCGAAGGACTGCTGGGCAAAAGTCTAACCGAAGGAGCCGGTTGGCATCAGGTAAATTCTCCCGAGAGGAGTAGGTGAGGACGCGTTCCCCGTCGAGGGAACAGTAGGCGTCGGTTCGACCTAGGGCTCTATTTGGTAGACCCAAAGTCAGAACCAAGACAGCTAAGGCTGTATAAAACTAACATATTATTGCTTTATGTTATTTTGGACTAACCCTGGAAGCAGGACCAAAGGAACGAGTGTCTGCAGCTCAGAGAGCCTCAAAGGAGTGAGGCAGTAGCTGAGTAGGGCGCCCGGAGTGTCTCGGGCGCCCCCAAGGTGAATACAAAAGAAGTTGTGCAAATGTAAGCTTCGACAGCTCAAAGGCGGGGTGCCCCCGTGCTCCCGGGCGCCCCCCATGCTCCCGGGCACCCCGGATGGTCCGGGCACCCCCAGTTCAAGCTAACGAAGCAGAAGCCAGCGAAGCCAACGGATAAGAGTTGACCCGGTCAATCCGGGCACCCCCGTCAAAGCCTGATCCCGAGTTTGAAGAGATCAGAGCTGACCGAGAGGAACTCGGATCAGTAGACATGTGGGGGGGGGGGGGGGGCGCCCCCAGGACCTATAAAAGGGCCCTCGACCCCAAGGCTTCGTACATCAATTTTCTTCCAACGCATTCACGCTCTTCTGCTCCAGCGCTCTGCCCCGGAAACCTCCCGACTCGAGATACAAGCGCCGACGACGTTCGTCTGCTCCGAAAATACGATCTACTCCGGACGTTGGTAACAAAGAGCGGATTTCTTTTAGTTTACTGTACTAATCTTGTAATCTATTTCTGTAAACTTTTTGCGCATATAGAATTGCCCGCAGTAAATGGTCAACGACCGTGGGCCTTGGAGTAGGAGCCGAGCGCGACTCCGAACCATGTAAATCGCTTGTGTTTGCATTGTGTTTTTAAATTTCCGCCGCGTATGCTCTTATTCTAATCCGAAAAAGACTTACGATATTCACCCCCCTCTATCGTTTCTCTCAATCCAACAAGTGGTATCAGAGCGGGGAAGCTCAAATTTGGTGCAACCACCAGTTTGAGATTTTTTTTGGATTTTTACGATTTTTTTAATAATTTTTCGTTCGAAATTCTTCTCGTTAATCGAGGTTGGTGCAACACCCCTCGACAAATATTTTTCTCTTTATCCCGCACTACTAATCCAAGACCAAGTCTTGGGACATTTCTTTCCTTTTAGTTTAATTTTTAGATAAAATGGCTATGCAAGAAGGCTTCAGCATCGCAAGACCACCTCTCTTCAGTGGGGAGGACTTCTCCTACTGGAAGAGCAGAATGGAGGTCCACCTGAAAACTCAGGTGGGCATGTGGATAATCATCCAGTCCGGACTGGAGATTCCAAAGAATGCTGAAGGAGTACCTCAGACCTACACAGAGTGGGACACCGCTTTGAAACGGAGGATTGAAGCTGATGTAAAAGCGACCCAGACCCTCCAATGCGGCTTAACAAAAGAGGAGCTGAACCGGGTGGGTTTATTCAACAGTGCCAAGGAGCTGTGGGGGAAACTAATCGAGCTGCACGAAGGAACGTCAGACACTCGGATCAGCAAGAGAGATCTCCTCCTGAATAAGCTGTACACGATCAAGATGAACGACAACGAAACAGCAGCTCAACTCCATGCTCGAATTTAGGAATTAATGAACAGACTACACACCATCGGTCACAAGGTAGACAACCGTGACCTAATAAGGTATGCTTTAAATGCTTTCTCGAGAAATACCTTGTGGGCATCCATGGTAGATGCATACAAGGTTTCAAGGGACCTTTCAAAAATTAAATTAGATGAATTGTTCTCTGAATTAGAATTACATGAACAGACTAACTGCAATCTGGCCGAGAAGGTATTGCCTTTGTTGCAGGTAAAACTGGAAGGACAACCAAGAAGAAGCTTCAACCTGAACCCGAGTCTAACTCAGACTCAGACTCAGAAGACGAAGAAGGAGATCGACCTAAGCTGGTCCGACTGGCCCGAAACTACTACAAGGAATTAAAGAACCAAACCAACAGAAGGAAAGCCAGTCGAAAAAAGGATGAACCAGCTGAACCCGCAAAGGAAAAGAACAAGCCCAACGTGACCTGCTACGAGTGCAAGAAGAAGGGTCACTATAAGACGGAGTGTCCGAACCTAAAGGAGATCAAGAAGAATAGAAGGAAAAAGGCACTTCAGGCAATGTGGGACGAGTCCTCCTCCTCCGAAGAAGAAGAGGTCCCACAGTCGAACCTACTAGCACTAACCGCCTCAGAAGAAATCGAGACCGAGTCAGAATCGGAACAGGACGACGAAATACTGACATTTTCAGAGGACGGCGAAATCAAGGTAGGTGGTTTTACTAGAAGTCAATTAAATGAGTTAATCTCTTATCTTTCTCGAGATTTGGCGAAAGCTAAACTCCGAGTCGAATCCCTCCGACAGGAAGTAAAACTCCTGAAAGAGGGAGCTGACTCTAGATCCTTAACTGAGAAGGTTCAAGAAGGAACCTCTACTCAAGTTGAAAAACTTGAGAAAGAGAACTCCTCCCTGAAAACTTAGGTTAAGGACCTTAGATCAGCTTTAGAGCGATTCACTTCTGGTTCCAAGGGTCTTGACATGATTCTTGGAAAATAGAAATCGGTTCTAAATCGATCCGGACTAGGCTATAGAACCAAATCTAGACAAAGATCCTACTTTGCTGTACTGAATCAGTCCAGAAATAAAGTTCAGGCATGGGTACCCAAACTATGCCTGAACAAACAAACCGGATCAAATCAGTATTGGATCCCCAAGGATAAGATTCACATCTTACCAAACCATTATCGTGGCTTTAGTCCAAGGGGAGCCAAATTGAAAACAATATTTATTGTTAAATAAAATTCAATTTTTGTTTCTCAAATTGCATGATTGAGTGTTTATTTAATTTTTGCAATTTATTATGCTTAGGATAAGGAATGATAAGTTTAAGGACTGAACCAACTTAACTAAAATTTGACAACATAGTATTAGGTGAAGGTGAGATGATAGTACGTTAGGGAAACCAATTCTAATAAGGTCAAGTATTTTCTACTTGGTCTCTTTAGACTGGTGAAACTAGCCGAAGCTACCGATCCAAGACCCAAACTAATTAAACCAGAATTTTTCAAAGATTAATTTTGAAAATGAAATTTCACTGAAAGGCTTTGTCAAGGAAAGGGTTGATGATCCAATAAGGCTACGACCAAAGAAGGCCTAGTGACTCGCCAAGACCTGGAAGCCAATTTTTGAAATTCAAATTCAAACTAGTCTCTGTCAAATTCAAATCTAACACAAACCTTCAGTTAGTTGTAGATATTCTTTTCAAAATAAATTCAAATGCTTTCAAAAATTAATTTAAGTTTTTTTGTAAATAAATCATATTTTTCTTAAAAAATTCCTTTTAGCAAAACCTGTCTCACAAAACCTATAAGGCTAACGTGATTGATAACCCTAGATTTGGGTGAGACAGACTAGGATGTAAAAATCAATTTAGGCTATTCCTGACTCTAATTGGATCCAAATCAACAAACTCTTTATGTGTAGGAACATAAAGATTTGGACCAATGGATGTTGGATAGCGGTTGCTCCAGGCACATGACTGGAGACAAATTGAAATTCACCAAACTCAAGTTCAAGAACCTAGACTCAGTAGCATTTGGCAACAATACTACACTCAAGATAATTGGGTCAGGTAATATTGAACTTAAATCTGACTTTGTTATTAAGAAAGTCCTTTTGGTTGAAAATTTCAAATTTAACCTAATTAGCATAAGTCAGTTATGTGATTCTGGTTATATAGTTACCTTCAACAATTCTAACTGCCTGATTAGAAACTTGCAAGACTCAGAAATCATGCTTAAGGGCACTAGGAAAAATAATGTTTATACTATAAACCTTCCCCTAGTACCTAAATACATGTTAACTCAGTTAGAACAATCAAACCTCTGGCATAGGAGACTAGGTCACACTAACCTAAGAATTATTTCAAAAATCACCCAACTTGGCCTAATTAAAGGTATTCCCAAAATTAAAAATCATGAAAACTTAATATGTGAATCATGCAATCAAGGTAAACAAACTAGATCTAATCACAAACTAATTCAATCTGATCTAACTCAAACTACACTTGAACTCCTGCACCTTGACCTATTTGATTCACATGGAGCCAAGTCACTAAGCGGAAACTGATACTGCTTAGTAATAGTTGATGATTACTCAAAGTTTACCTGGGTTAGGTTTCTAAAGACCAAAGATGAAATCCTAAACCTATTTAATGAATTCTGTAAGTTAATTGAAAATCAAAACGATACTAAAATCAAAAGACTTAGGAGTGACCACGGGGGAGAATTTGAAAATCAAGGGTTCGAGGAATTCTGTAAGGTAAATGGATACATACATGAATTTTCGTGTCCTAGAACCCCCCAACAAAATGGGATAGTCGAAAGAAAAAATAGAACTCTACAGGAAGCCGCTAGGGCTATGCTCAATGAATTTTACTTAGCCAACCAATATTGGGCAGAAGCAATTAGTACGGCTTGCTACATCCAAAATAGGTCCTGATTAACAAGCGACACAACAGAACACCCTATGAACTATATTACCATAGATTTCCAAATCTACACTACCTAAGGGTCTTTGGATGCAAAGTCCATATCCTAAACACCAAAGATTACTTAGGAAAATTCCAGTCTAAGTCAAACCCAGGCATCTTCCTAGGATATTCAACAACAAGTAGAACCTATAGGGTTTACAACAACCAAACCATGAAAATCGAAGAAACAACCAATCTAATATTTGATGAAGAAATTAACTCAAATCCAAATCTAACTTCATCAAACACTGATCAAGAAGATAATCAACAAGTTGGTGAATCCTTAATTGAACCCATAAACGAACTAACTATTGAACCAACTAGTGAGTCAAATGAACCAATTATTGAACCAATAGTTGAACCAACTCAAAGAGTTGAATCAAATAGTGAACTAAACCAACCAGCCGGACCTGAGGCTGAACCAAGTTCTAGAAAAACTAAGAAACCCAGACTCAGTCACCCAAACGATCAAATTGTGGGTGATCCAACTCTAGGAGTCAGGACTAGATCCTCCTATAGAAACCTTAGTCAAATAGCAATGATTTCAAAAATAGAACCCAAGACTATAGATGAAGCCCTACCTGATCTTGATTGGATCATAGCTATGCAAGAAGAATTAACCCAATTTGAGAGGAACCAAGTCTGGGAACTAGTACCTAAACCTGAAGGTAAATCCATCATTGACACTAAGTGGGTTTTTAGGAATAAGCTAAATGATCAAGGAGAAATAGTCAGAAACAAAGCCCGCTTAGTAGCGAAGGTATTCAGCCAAGTAGAAGGTTAGATTACGACGAAACATATGCCCCAGTAGCTAGACTTGAGTCCATTAGGATGTTATTAGCCTTTGCATCCCATAAAGGATTTAAGCTATACCAAATGGATGTAAAGTCAGCCTTTCTAAATGGATTCATTAAAGAAGAAGTTTATGTAGGACAACCCCCTGGGTTTGAAGACTTAGAAAGACCTAGCCATGTTTACAAACTTACTAAAGCACTTTACGGACTAAAACAAGCACCTAGGGCCTGGTATGAACGTCTGTCAACCTACCTAACTTCTAAAGAATTTAAACAAGGTCAAATTGACTCAACCCTATTGATTAAGACCTTAGGAAAAGATATATTTATTGCCCAAATCTACGTAGATGATATAATCTTTGGGTCCACCAACTCATACTTTCTAAAAAAATTTGTTAAAATAATGAAAAATGAATTTGAAATGAGCTTAGTTGGTGAGCTCAATTTTTTTCTAGGATTACAAATTAAACAAACTAGGGATGAAAACTATGTTCATCAATCCAAATATGCTAAAGAGTTAATAAAGAAATTTAAAATGGATAACTCTAAAAGCATAAGTACCCCCATGGCCACTAATATAAAAATAGATAGTGACCCTGATGGTAAACTAATAGACCTTAAACTCTATAGAAGTATGATAGGAAGTCTACTGTACCTTATAGCCAGCAGACCTGATATTCTTTTTGCTGTAGGAATGTGCGCTAGATACCAAACCTGTGCTAAGGAAACGCACTTAGCAGCCCTAAAAAGAATACTAAGATATGTTAAGGGCACCCTAAATGTAGGGATTTGGTATCCTAGGACCTCAATCTTTGATTTGTCAGGATACTCTGATTCTGACTATGCTGATTATAAATTAGATAGAAAGAGCACAAGTGGAAGCTGCCAACTGTTAGGAAATAGTCTAGTAAGTTGGTGCAGCAGAAAACAACACTGTGTAGCCCTATCTACAACTGAAGCTGAATATGTTGCCTTAGGAGAATGTGTAGCACAACTTTTATGGATGATGCACACTCTTAAGGACTTCCAACTCAACTACACCCAAACTCAGGTATTCATTGACAATATAAGCTCAATTAATCTAACTAAGAACCCAATCTAACATTCCAGAACTAAACACATAGAAGTTAAACACCACTTTGTAAGAGATCATGTAGCCAGGGGTGAAATAGTCCTTAAGCATGTAGACTCTAAATCTAACTTAGCTGACATATTCACCAAACCCCTACCTGAGTCTGAGTTCAGCTCACTAAGAAGGCAATTAGGATTATGCTTGGTAGAATAGGTTAAGTCTACTCTTGGTTTTCTTACTACTTCACTCATTTCAAAATCAGTTTTTAAAGTAGTTTTTTTTTAAATCAGCTTTTACTTAGCTTTGAAAAGTTTTAAAAATAAATTTTTTTACTTAGTTTTATTCTAAAAACTACCCCTTCAAAACTAGGGCTTTTTCGCAAATGGACTTAGCTTAGGCCCTAACCCTAGAACTGCATGCACCTATAGATCTAGAAGTCAGCATCTCACAAGCACCTTAGGGTACTTTTTGATTGATAACCTAGAAAGAGTTGAGATGCTTAGGTCTTTGCCTTAATTCAAGATGCTTTAAGTCAGTGCATCTGCAGTAATTGGGGCACTAAATATAACTTACACAGTAATCAAGTTAAGTGTCAAGTTTAGAAAATCTAACTTGAACAGAACACTTAACTTGACTAACCCTAGCAAAAACTACTGTTTATAACAGTCAGTAAGTAGCTAATTGGGTTAGACAGGACCCTAAAAGAGATAATTGAAACTAGTTTGGTTTAGTCCATATCTTGAATTGGTTCAGTACAGCAAATTATGTAATTTATTATTTGCTTTTATGCAATTTAATTATCCTTTTTCTGCTATATTCCTTTGTTTTTGATATATGTCAAAGGGGGAGAGATAGGAAAGGAGAGAGTATAAAATTTTTTTCTAAATCCAAAATCAAACTCTATCCTTTATTCAAAAAGTACTCAATTCATTTCCAAAAATACTAAGTTTTCAAAAACCTTCTAAGTACTTAAAACTGAAGTTTTTGAAATTTTACTAAGTACTTAAAACTAAAGTTTTTACTAAGTACTTAAAACTTAAGTTTTCAAAATGTTCCTAACTTAAGCTGTCTAAGTAGTTTTCCTATAAATATAAACTTTCCAAAATGCACAACGAAAATTATTTTGGAAAATATATCTTTAAAGTTTCTGTTGGAAATTGTTCTAAGTAAATCTATATTTTAGACTTAGAAGTTAGTTTCAAAACCCCACGAACTTTTGAAAAATCTAGGGGGAGATTCCTTCCAGGGGGAGGAAACAAAATTTCATTTTATATGTTCTGATTAACTTAACTTTTTGAACCAGGGTTGCCATAAATCAAAAAGGGGGAGATTGTTGTGCAGAAAGCACCCAAGTCGAACCTGTGTTTTGATAATGACAAAAGGGTTCAAAAGTTAAGGTATAATGTTTATCTAACATGCTTCTCAAGTGTGCAGGAAGAGTCCTAGCGAAGGACTGCTAGGCACCTAGCAAAGGAATGCCAGGATACAAAGCCCTAGCGAAGGACTGCTAGGCACCTCGCGAAGGAATGCCAGGATACAAAGCCTTAGCGAAGGACTGCTAGGCACCTGGTGAAGGAATGCCAGGATATAAAGACCTAGCGAAGGACAGCTAGGCACTTGGCGAAGGACTGCTGGGCAAAAGTCCAACCGGAGGAGCCGGTTGACATCAGGTAAATTCTCCTGAGAGGAGCAGGTGAGGACGCGTTCCCCGTCGAGGGAACAGTAGGCGTCAGTTCGACCTAGGGCTCCATTTAGGAGATCCAAAGTCAGAACCAAGACAGCTAAGGCTGTATAAAACTAACATATTATTGCTTTATGTTATTTTGGACTAACCCTGGATGCAGGACCAAAGGAACGAGTGTCTGCAGCTCAGAGAGCCTCAAAGGAGTGAGGCAGTAGTTGAGTAGGGCGCTCGGAGTGTCCCGGGCACCCCCAAGGTGAATACAAAAGAAGTTGAGCAAATGTAAGCTTCGACAGCTCAAAGGCGGGGCGCCCCCGTGCTCCCGAGCGCCCCCCATGCTCCCTGGCACCCCGGATGGTCTGGGCGCCCCCAGTTCAAGCTAACGAAGCAGAAGCCAGCGAAGCCAATGGATAAGAGTTGACCCGGTCAATCCGGGTGCCCCCAGCGTCCCGGGCGCCCCCGTCAAAGCCTGATCCCAAGTTTGAAGGGATCAGAGCTGACCGAGAGGAACTCGGATCAGCAGACACGTGGGGGGGGCGCCCCTGACGTTTCGGGCGCCCCCAGGACCTATAAAAGGGCCCTTGACCCCAAGGCTTCGTACATCAATTTTCTTCCAACGCATTCATGCTCTTCTGCTCCAGCGCTCTGCCCCGGAAACCTCCCGACTCGAGATACAAGCGCCGACGACATCCGTCGGCTCTGAAAATATGATCTACTCCGGACGTCGGTAACAAAGAGTGGATTTCTTTTAGTTTACTGTACTAATCTTGTAATATATTTCTGTAAACTTTTTGCGTATATAGAATTGCCCGCAGTAAACGGTCAACGATCATGGGCCTTGGAGTAGGAGCCGACCGCGACTCCGAACCAAGTAAATCGCTTGTGTTTGCGTTGTGTTTTTAAATTTCCGCTGCGTATGCTCTTATTCTAATCCGAAAAAGACTTACGATATTCACCCCCCTCTATCGTTTCTCTCGATCCAACAGTTATATCCTTTGATATTATCAAACATCATCCGTAATAAGGTGAACTATAAAGTCGATCATTAGATATTCAACAAATTATGTGAAGGGATGTTAGTGATGTATATGAGATCTATCCCTCCCATATGATGAGAGTCATATCTGTAGGCCCCTTGATCGAGTAGGACTATTAAAATGCATGTCATGCTCAAATAAGTTAATATGAGATATTGAGTTCATTTAGTTAAGTGAGTCAACTTGGCGATCAAGAAACATATTGATTAGAGAATGACACGGTCTATGCCTCATTGATCAATTTAGATATCGAGGATAGAAGGAAAAAAGTCATACATTATAATAAATACGAAATGATTATGTCGAATTTTGACATTCTTTTCACTTGGATAACAATGATGCATTGCTAGATGTCACTCATTATTTATGTATCTAAAATAGTTTAGATACATTGCTAACGTTACAAAAATCTATTGGGTAACACACAAAGGACATGATGTTTCAGAGATAGGTTTATTTTAGTTTGACTAAAATATGATCTGAAATTGGATTAATTAAGTTAAACTCAAGTAAATCCAATTGGATTATGGGATTGTGTCTAATTCGAGTTAGACTCATTTACATTAGACTCAACCACTTAAGTTGGGTTAATAATTCATTAAAGGGTTTAATGAATTTATTAAAGAGAAATACCAAGAGTCATTCTCTTCATTGGATGAAGAGAAGATGAAAAGCCAAAATGAATACCAAGAGTATTTCGTATTCATCGAGTTTTATTGGCATTAAAATCAAGAAAAGCTCAAGGGTAAAGAACTCTTTGTATTCATTGGATGAATACATAAACTTCTTGCAATTTTCAAAATTTACTAAGTCATCATTCATCTTCCTCCTCCTCTTCATCTTCTTGGCTGAAATCTATTCTTGGGGTGTTTGGTGTCTTGTGTGAACCATTCCAAGTTACTAGCACAACTAAGGCGGTTCATCTCCGAGATTAAGATCGTGTTCGTGTAGATACTATTAGAGGCACGAACGTTCTGGTCATACAGAGATCCGGCAAACCAAGGACTTGCGGGATACGTTAAGGGCACGCATCAAAGATATAACTATTCGATAGATAGATCTTCGTACAGATTTTTCGTATGGATCATTCAAGGGATCTTATTTTCCGCTACGTTTTAAAGTTGTTTGCACATAAAGATCCTTATAGTAACCACAACTTTACTTGAGATGAGCGAGTACAATATGAGCAGTAGAGTTCCTATTGCCAAGTTGTGGAATTTCAAAGAGGACAAAATAGTATAATCCGAGCGGCAGAGATCCTACTATTGGAACCAAATACTAAATTCAAGTATTGTATGTATACACCCCTATGCGCAGAATAAGTTTAAAAATTATTTTATGATTTAATAATTAAATCAAAGGAATATTCATACGGATTTGTCAAAACAAGCACGAGTGTGATCTTTAATCTAAGTGTGCATTACAATCTAACTATTCAAATAAGATCCTTAAGGCATAATCAAGATAAATTGTCATTTGGTCGATCATCTAATGTCAATTTAATCTTTTATTCAGACAGGCAAAATTATCTAATTTAAACATGCAAGATCATTTAAGCATGATCTAAATAAAACTATTAACATATGTATTAATATACAAATGAATCAAAATATAAGTGAAACATACTTCCCAAACAACCTTTATTTGGGGAAGACACCCACTATTTTAATGAGATAGCTCTTCTTTGTTTGTCTTGAACTTATGCTTTTTCCGTCTAATTAATCAGGTCTACGGTCGGAGTCTCCTTTCTAACGCTTGGTCGGACTAGAGATAAAGTGTCATTTTTTTTATCGAGATGGTCACAACTACTTCCTCAAAGATGAGGAAATTGCTTCCCAACCATCCGTTCACAAGGGGTTGTTGAATTCTTCAAGTAAAGGAGTAGGTTTTCAAAAACTCCAAGGGAGAAGGGAAATTGATTGTCATCTAATTTTATTTTTCAAGGAGGGCTATTTAAAGCTTTCTAAGGGGAAGAGCAAGAGGTTGTCTCCTCAACTTCTCCAAAGAAAGATCAAGAGGTTGTCTTGATGAGGTGGAAAAAAGAAAAAACAATTTTTATTTCTCCTCTTGATATATTGACTCTAGCCCTTTTCTTTTATCTATCTTAACCTAATGATATGAGTCCATCATAATCATATCAATGATCCAAAATTATTGATGTGACGAGTACACTTGCTTATTATTACAAAAATACAAATTTGATTTGCAAACTCTCTGTGAAACTCTTCTATTCTCTTTGTATCAAGTGACTGGATATCATTCATAAACTCTTTTATTAATCATAACATTTGATCATATCAAACTTTACTTATTTATTCACTGTTTGATCACATCAAATTTTATTCACCAAATTCAACTTCTTGAAGATGCCTTTGTCAACGAAAATAGGGAAACTAATACTTGTGTAACCCTTAATGGTTCTGGAAAACAACCAGCAGTGGGTTCACAATTCTTTGTGATTCATGACTATACTTATCCTTTAACCCTGCATACCCTTAATAACCCTATCCTATGATCAACTGGTTAATTATAGGATATCAGAACTAATTCTGATTAGCACCCAACGAATTATGGTAATTGTGTTTATTCAGAACTAATTCTGATTAACACCCAACGAATCATGATAATAGCATCTAGCAGCATCATCCCATGATTCCCTATGTATTACTGAATAGTGCTTATAAGAACCAACCGATTGTGATTAAGGTACAATCCTGCCCATTCATCTCATATATTTTGGTCAAATCTACAACTATTGGTACATCGAGAATTGTATAGATTCGACAACTACATAATGTATCTTAGTGACAATGCATGTGTAACTTGGAAACTTCTTTCCTAAAGGCAATCTCATAACTCTGATAAGTGACTCATACACTACAAATAATATATTGCATTGGATATCCACACTCATGAGTGTGTGATGAATCTCCACCTATAATTCACTGACTCATATATATTTCATTATTACACCCAATCTCATTACCTGACGACCCTAATTGAGTCGGTAAATGAGTCAAAGTGTAGCCCTAGCATATAGAGACTTAGTATTGTCCTAGTTCATAAGAACTACTAGTGTACAACAACAACCAAAGACTTATTCACTCAAACACAATTATCTATATTCTTTAACGGTAGTAGTACTGATTTCAGTTTATTTTTATATTCAGATAATAAATTAAGAGAATCGTTAGCAAAATTTGTCTCCATAGAACATATTTCTTTTAGTTTTGGATCTAAATTGATCCGGGCGAGCGGTTTTTTTATCGGGATGAGCGCCCGGCCGGAGAAAACCCGGTTCAACCCGGCTCAAGGATAACAAAGGCCGGGGCGGGCAGAAGCTCAAGTCAGAATCAAGTTCACCCTGGGCCATGCTTTTGAGGCTGACCTCCCGAGGTCCAGCGATCGAGGCCGAGCTCCCGAGGCCGACCTCCCGAGGTCGAGTGGTAGAAGCCGAGCTCTCGAGGCCGACCTCCCGAGGTCGAGCGATCGAGGCTGAGCTCCCGAGGCCGACCTCTCGAAGTCGAGCGATAGAAGCCGAGCTCTCGAGGCCGACCTCCCGAGGTCCAACGATAGAAGCCGAGCTCCCGAGGCCGACCTCCCGAGGTCGAGCGACTGAGGCCGAGCTCTCGAGGCCGACCTCCCGAGGTCCAACGATAGAAGCTGAGCTCCCGAGGTCAAGCGACTGAGGCCGAGCTCTCGAGGTCGAGCGATAGAAGCCGAGCTCTCGAGGCCGACCTCCCGAGGTCCAACGATAGAAGCCGAGCTCCCGAGGCCGACCTCCCGAGGTCGAGCGATCGAGGCCGAGCTCTCGAGGCCGACCTCCCGATGTCGAGCGATAGAAGCCGAGCTCTCGAGGCCGACCTCCCGAGGTCCAACGATAGAAGCCGAACTCCTGAAGTTGAACTCTCGAGGCCGAGTTCTCGAGATCACGCTCTCGAGGCCGAACGATCGAGGTCGAGTTCCTGAGTCTCATCCCTCGAAGGGCCCCGTCGAAACTCTCCGTTAAGAGACGTCGTCATCACCTGACGTGGCCGCCCAACGTTAATTAGGGGTAGGATCACAGGATGGCAGACTGCTGTGTCAGTCTCACATCGCCACTTACTTAGCTTAATCCCTGACTAATCTTTAGTGAGATGTGACATCCCGCACGAGTGAGACCTTTCTCCTTCCCCTATATAAACCCCCCCTTGGGCTCCAAAAGGGGATCGCTGCCATTCGCAACCACACCATTACATTGAGAGCCCTGTTTCGGTCCGACCTCCTAAGCTACAGCAGACCGAGTCGGCTTGGTTAGACCGAGTCATTCGGGGGAAGAACCGATCTTCGCTTGTCGACAGGATCAAATTTGGCGCCGTCTGTGGGAATCTAGCCTGATCGGAAGCCGAAGATGAGTGAATCCAACCGGGTGGCTGTTACTCTTTCACAAGAGGACTTGGAGCTGCTGATAGAGGCCAGAGCCCGGAAACTAGCGGAAGCCCAGCAGGCAGCTGCCCGACCTACCCCACCGGGCCCGGCCGAGCACACCGCTCATGTAGGCACTGAGGGAGGAGTTCAACCGGAGGGTAGCCCTCACTTTCACCGGGCGCTATTCGGCCCGGCCGAGGGAGAAGGACAATCGGATCCACATGAAGCTACATCTAGCCATACCAGAGCTAGCAAAGGGAAGGCTCCCCTTGCGCCGTTCCCGACTGAGCGTACAGGATGCCCTTTCTCCAGCCAAGTCTTGAATGAGCCACTGCCCAAACACTTCAGACCTCCGTCCGTTGCTGAGTACGGAGGAGCTACTGATCCAGAAGAGCACCTAAAGAAGTTTGAAAATGCCTCGATGCTACATCAGTACCCAGATGGTATTAGGTGCCGAGCCTTTCTGACCACTTTAGCAGGACCAGCTCAGCGATGGTTTGACAGGCTCCCAGAAGGATCAATAAGAGACTTCGCTGATTTCAAGAGACTATTTCTACAACACTTCGCGAGTAGTAAGCGACATCACAAAACCAGTTTAAACTTGTTCACCATGAAGCAGGGCTCTAAGGAGTCCCTAAAGGCCTACATCAGAAGGTTCAATCAGGTGGCCTTGGATGTACCTACCGCCACGTCTGAGGTATTGGTCAGCGCCTTTGCTCAAGGTCTGCAAGAAGGCGAGTTCTTCAGGTCCTTGATCCGAAAGCCCCCGAAGGACTTTGAAAGTCTACTGGGCAAGGCCAGCAAGTACGTGGATGTAGAAGAGGCACAAGCTGCCAGGCGGCCGGAGGTCAGACCAGCACCCGAGATCCCCCAGCATCATCAGAGGAGTGCGCCTCCTGGAGGACCCCTCAGAAGTCCCAGAGCTATGGGACACCGCCAAGGAACCGAAAGGGGAATAGTGCAACAAGTGGCCCAGGGCTGTTTCCCGCCCAGATGGCAGCCCTACTGCTCTTTTCATAACAGCCACACCCACGACCTGCAGGATTGCTGGCAGGCCGGAAGAGGTCGGGGCCGCGCCGGTCGAGGTAGCCCGAGAGGGGCTCATCAAGGGGGTGGTCGGGGCCGAGGAAGAGCACCGCCTAATCAACCCGAGCCTCGTGATCGACCAACCGCCCCTGCAGCCAGACGGTTATTCCCAACTCCAGGCTCTCCCGAGCCGGAAAACGCTAGCGAGGAACGAGCCAACCAGCAAAACTCTGTGCACGGGTCCATCAACGTCATCTCGGGCGGGCCTACTTACGGAGATTCCAACAGAGCTCAGAAGTCGCAGGCTCGACGCCTGGACATTTATCAAGTGGGCTGTAGTTCTGCCCAAGCTCAGGGACCACAGATTAGCTTCGGTCCCGCTGACCTACAAGGAATAGAAGTACCGCATGATGATGCCCTGGTCATCACGGCGGTCATAGCCAATTACCAGATCCATCGCACCATAGTGGATTCAGGAAGCTCAGTGAACATCTTATATTTGAAGGCATTTGAGCAACTACAGATTGAAATGACCGAGCTACAGCCCGTGGCCACACCCTTATTTGGATTCACAGGGAATGAAGTTCATCCGCTGGGGCAGATCAAGCTAGCCATATCTCTTGGTGAGGAACCTTTAAGAAGGACCAGGTGGTCTACCTTCTTGATAGTGGACGCCCCTTCAGCCTACAATGCTATCCTAGGCCGACCGGCCCTAAATAAATTCCGGGCAGTGATGTCCACCTTCTATTTGAAGGTCAAGTTTCCTGTGGGAGATCAGGTCGGTGAAGCCAAAGGAGATCAGAAGGTCGCCCGCCGATGTTATGTGAATGATGTCCGAGTGGAAGTAAGCAAGACCTTTCGGCCTGCGCCAGCCAGCTGTAATATGGTACAGACCTCTCAGCCTTCTCCCTGGGCGGACATGATGGAAGAAAAGGAAAAGGTCCAACTCTTATTGGACCGAGAGGAAGCCAAGGTGAGGATAGCTCCAGGGTTATCGCCCGACCTCCGACAGCAATTGATAGAGTGTCTGACACGGAATCAAGATGTGTTTGCCTGGTCTCAACAAGATCTGAAGGGGGGCAGGCCCGAAGTTATGGAACATAAGCTGCATGTGTACCCGGACGCCCGACCTGTGAAGCAGAGAAAAAGAGATTTCAGCATTGAGCAGAATAAGATAATCCAAGCCGAGGTGGAGAGGTTGCTGAAAGCAGGACACATCCGAGAAGTACAGTTCCCGGCCTGGTTGGCCAATGTGGTGCTGGTCTCCAAGCCGGGAGACAAGTGGAGGATCTGCATTGACTTCAGAGATCTGAACAAAGCCTGCCCAAAGGATTGTTACCCGCTTCCCCGAATAGATCAGATGGTGGACTCCACTGCGGGAAGCGAACTTATTTGCATGCTTGATGCCTATCAGGTATATCACCAAGTCCCACTGTGCCCGGGTGATCAGGAGAAGGTCAGCTTTGTCACCGCCGAAGGTACATATTGCTACACAGTTATGCCCTTTGGACTCAAGAACGCCGGGGCAACTTATCAAAGGCTGATGAATAAAGTCTTTAAAGAGCAGCTCGGCAGGAATGTGGAAGTGTATGTGGATGACATCCTCATCAAGTCTGCCCGGGCTGCTGACCTCATAGCAGATGTACAAGAAACTTGTTGCACCCTGCGGAGGTATGACCTCAAACTCAATCCTACGAAATGTCTGTTCGGAGCCAAGAGCGGGAAATTCCTGGGCTACATCCTGACCGAGAGAGGAATAGAAGCCAATCCGGGCAAAGTAAAAGCTCTGCTAGACATGCCACCGCCCAAAAATCCAAGGAAGGTTCAGAGCCTGACCGGGAGGATCACGGCCTTATCCCGGTTCATCTCCAGGTCTGCCGATAGAAGTCTGCCATTTTTCAAGATCCTACGCAAGGCCTCCAAGTTCCAGTGGGATGCCGAGTGTGACCGAGCTTTCGACGAATTGAAGGCATACTTGGTCAGTCTGCCAATACTGGCCAAGCCCGAGGAAGGAGAGCCCTTGTACGTTTACTTATCCGCTACTGATGAAGCTGCGAGTGCCGTGCTTGTAACCCAGAAAGAGACCGAGCAGCATCCGGTCTATTTCTTTGGGCACTTATTTAAAGAGGCCGAGTGTAGGTATACTACACTCGAAAAATTAGCGTATGTTCTTGTGTTGATGGCTCGGCGATTGCGACCCTATTTTCTGGCTCATCCTATCCGAGTGCTGACCAATAGCACACTCGGGAAGGTCTTGATTAACCCTGAAGTCTCAGGTTGGATGGTCAAATGGACTACTGAACTGAGCGAGTATGATATTCAGTATCAGCCCAGAATCGCAATCAAAGCTCAGGCCTTAGCAGATTTCTTAAGCGAACTGCATGCCGAGGAAGAGGAGGAGGTCTGGAAAATATATGTGGATGGGTCAGCCACCCGGGCAGGGAGTGGCGTTGGAATCTTATTGATGTCTCCCAAGGGAGACCCCATCCATTTGGCCGTGCGCCTAGAGTATCATGCTACCAATAACCAAGCAGAATACGAAGCCCTTTTAGCAGGCCTCCAAGCAGCCAGACAGGTCGGGGCCACTCGGGTCATCTTGCATTCTGATTCCCA
This sequence comes from Boesenbergia rotunda, assembly GCA_024364735.1. NCBI lineage: Eukaryota > Viridiplantae > Streptophyta > Magnoliopsida > Zingiberales > Zingiberaceae > Boesenbergia > Boesenbergia rotunda. The sequence goes on along the minus strand of JAGFNQ010006807.1, from coordinate 96,663 downwards.
ATTAGTGACTCAACAGGTGGCCGGGCGGTTTGAAGTGAATGATGAGAAGTTACAGGCTTACGTGGAGGCATATCAACAATTACAGGCAGAATTTAAAGAAGTTCGAATTACGCAGATCCCCCGAGGGGATAATGCCAAGGCGGATGAGTTAGCCCGGCTGGCCAGTTCTGTCCGCCCGTGGGTCTTCCCCAAGCCTTCCCCTCAGGTCATGTTAGTGGCTCAGGTCGAGAGGGAAGCAGAAATGGAGATAGAGGGGGATTGGAGAGCTCCATTCATCGCCTACCTGAAGGATGGAACTCTTCCAAACAGCCCCGAGCAAGCCCGAATACTGAAGATCAGAGCAGCCTGGTTCACCCTGATAGGGGATGCATTGTACAAGCGGGCTTTTTCCCGACCTCTAGCCAGGTGCCTCGGAAAGGAAGATGCGGATTATGTACTTAGAGAAGTGCACTTGGGGTGCTGCGGAAATCATTCAGGAGGTCGGTCAATGGCTCGGAAGGTCCTGCTGGCCGGTTACTTTTGGCCGACCCTTCAGAAGGATGCAGAAAGGATGGCTCTTTCCTGTCTTTCTTGCCAGAAGTACCAGAATCTGTCTCACAGACCAGTGGAGATGTTGCGAGCGTCCATTACATCATGTCCTTTTGATCAGTGGGGCATGGATATAGTAGGACCCTTCCCCAGAGTAGCTGGTCAGAAAAAATTCCTGCTGGTAGCAGTAGATTACTTCTCCAAGTGGGTCGAGGCAGAAGCCCTGGCTCGGATCACTGAGCAAGCGGTGAAGAAATTACTTTGGCAGAACATTTTGTGCCGGTATGACATACCTCATAAATTGGTATCGGACAATGGTCGGCAATTCCAAGGTCGGATAATCAGAAAGTGGTGCAAGGAATTTGGGATCAAACAGGCCTTCACTTCCGTGGCATATCCCCAGAGTAATGGTCAGGCCGAAGTAGCCAATAGAGAGATTCTGAAAGGGCTCAAAGTTAAGTTGGATCAGGTTGGCGGATCCTGAGTGGATGAGTTGCCAGGGGTCCTGTGGGCCCTTCGCACCACGCCCAAAGAGGGGTCGGGGTGCACTCCCTTCCAGTTGGTCTATGGCAGTGAAGCAGTAGTCCCCATGGAGGTCGGCTGTGAATATGACAGGAGACATTTATATGGAGAGGACAATGCGGAGAAGAGACGAGCTGAGCTAGATCTGATTGAGGAGATCCGAGCTAAGGCTACCGTCCGCATGGCCGCTTACCAGCAGAGGATGCGGAACCGATACAACTAGAAAGTTATACCCCGACACTTCCAGGTCGGGGACAAGGTATGGAAAAGAGTCAAGCCCGTTGGAGAAGTAGGCAAACTAGAGCCCCCATGGAGTGGCCCATTTCTAGTGGTCGAGGCACTGGGATCGGGAGCATACTATCTGCAAGATGCTCAAGGGAAGCGTCTAGGGCGACCCTGGAGCGCAGTTCATTTGAAATTGTACTGTGAGGAGAGAGGAGAGGAATGATTCTTGTAACTGCACTCAGAAGAAAGGATAGCAAAAACTCTAACTCTCCAGAAAAGATCATCCCTGAAAGTTATAAGTGAGCTTGCCCTCACGCACCCACCGGACCTGGCGCCGATCGGGCGTGGCATTCCACGTTCGGTCGGGCCCGGTCGGGCGTGGCGGTCCACGCTCGACCAGGGTAAGTCGGACGGTGTCCAGACTCTTGCCAAGGCAAGTTATAAGTGAGCTTGCTCTCACGCACCCACCGGACCTGGCGCTGACCGGGCGTGGCATTCCACGTGCGGTCAGGCCCGGTCGGGCGTGGCGATCCACGCTCGACCAGGGTAAGTCGGACGGTGTCCAGACTCTTGCTAAGGCAACTTATAAGTGAGCTGGCTCTCACGCACCCATCGAACCCGGCGCCGATCGGGCGTGGCGTTCCACGTTCAGTCGGGCCCGGTCGGGCGTGGCGGTCCACGTTCGACCTGGGTAAGTCGGACGGTGTCCAGACTCTTGCTAAGGCAAGTTATAAGTGAGTTTGCTCTCACGCACCCACCGGACCCGGCGCCGATCGGGCGTGGCGTTCCACGTTCGGTCGGGCCCGGTCGGGCGTGGCGGTCCACGTTCGACCTGAGGTAAGTCGGACGGTGTCCAGACTCTTGCTAAGGCAAGTTATAAGTGAGATCACTCTCACGCATCCACCGGACCCGGCGCTAAGCAGGCGTGGCTTCCCACGTTTGGTCGGGCCCGGTCGGGCGTGGCGGTCCACGCTCGACCCGAGATAAGTCGGACGGTATCCAGACTCTTGCTCAGGGGAAGTATGAAGTGACATCTTGCCACGATAAACAACAGATCTGCTTAGATAAGGTAGATCTGGACGGACCAAAACACACTGAATAACTTGGCCTTGTTTATAAGGTTAACTCGAAGGGAACTAAACTCATCACCGAGTCAGGGTGCCGACCCGACCGAGCAAAATCGCTAAGTCAGGGTATCCACCCGATCGAATGAAATCATCAAGTCGGATCATGCGCCCGACCGACCTTCCTCGTTGAGTCAGGGTGCCGACCCGACCGAGCAAAATCGCCGAGTCAGGGTATCCACCCGACCGAATGAAATCATCAAGTCAGATCAGGCACCCGACCGACCTTTATTGCTGAGTTAAGATATTGACCTGACCAAGCCACAATCTCAAGTTTGGGAAAAGGTCAGATTGGAAGACTCACCACACGAGTCGCCCGAGCGCCTGACACTTAGCCAAATTTTCAAGTTGGTCAAAAAGGTAAAATTAAGAAGACTAGGATGAACATCCCAAATAATCGACAATAAACGAGACTTCGTCGCAAGGCATAAGTGCCGACCTGCACAGAATGAGCCGAACGAGTTGCACAAATAACACTTAGCGAGGATCTCGCGCATCATAGACGAGGGGCCGACCTAATGAAACAATGTAGCCGTGTCTGGGCGTCAACCCGACTTAATAATATCCCCGGGTTAGGGCTCCGACCTGACCTCATGGTATTCCTGGGCTTGGACGTCAGCTCAGTAGAACATCTGACCGAGTAGATGTCTCTAGCCTTCGACACTTAGCGAAAGCTCCCTACCCGACCTGAAGGAGTCTGCCTTACAATAATAACCTAAGTAACCCGGGCGACCCGTGCTTTGTAAAATTTAGAAGAATAACTCATAATACCGACCTTCAACAAACAGAGCGAACGCATCAAATAAGCAGCACTTCGCGAAAAACCCATGCGTCGCAAATAGTTAAACGAAATAAAGAAAGAGAAAAATCTACCGAAATGAGTTCGGGCATGGGGCCGTCACAAAATTAAGCCTTGGAGGCCAAGGCAGGAAGTCAAATGTCATTACACAGATTTTCAGAACTCAAAAATGGAAAGGAAGCAGACTGAGCAGTAGCTCGGGTGAAGGGAGGTCGGGCCCACGAAGTTACGTAAATTTTGGGAAGGCGTCAGGAGGGAGCGAGGCCTTGATTAAGGATAGCTTCACCACGTTGGGAAGCAAGTCAGTCGGAAGATGGCCGACCTCCAGGAGTTGTTGTATTGCGCCCTCTGCCCCATGCCTCATCATACCCACGATCTTCTGGGTCACTTCCTTCCGGAAGGGCTGAGACTGAACGTAAGCCGATCGAGCCTGTTCGATCCGGGCCGGTTCCCCTGCTTTGAAGTCGGCTAGCTCTTTCTGCAAGCGGGCCACCTCGGCGTCTCGCTCCTTGAGTTGGGCGTCCTTAGCTGCCAGACCTGCCTCCTTACTTACCAGTTGTGCTTCTAAAGCCTGAAAGGCTTCTTGCTGAGCTTGGAGTTCGGTCGCTTTACCCTTCAAGGTTGCGAGTTCGGTATCTTTGTTCCGGAGGGCCTGCTGGTGAATGGTGAATACCTCCCGCAGCTTTTGCTGTAAGTCGCGAACCTCAAGGATTCTCCGGTCCAGGTCGGAACGAGCATGGGCTTCGTTAGTAAGGGCAGTTTTCTTCGCGGCCTCGGCGGCCTCCAGCCGAGTGCCGAGCTGATCTAGTTCACGGCCTGAGGCTGCCAGCACCTCATGCGTCCGTTCCAGATTGATGTTGTTCTCTGCTAATTGCGTTCGTAGGGCAATCACTTCATTTAGGAGTCGGGCCCGACCCTCGTCGCCGGCCGGGAGAGCACATTGAGTCAGTTGATGCTCTAAGCTCTCTATCTTGAACTCAGCCGCCCGGCGCTCCCTAACATTCGTGACCAGGGCCTTGGTGACCGCCTGGCCCCCGACCCACAGCTATACAAAAACGAATAATATGAGAGAAGAACGAAAAGGGCGAAGGTTAGGAAAAGGAATACCTTGATCAAGTCCATGGCAAAGTTATCAGCCAGACTAAAAGGACTTCGCCCCTCAGTTAATGCCAGGCCATGGTCCCAAGCAGCAGCCAGATGACCGTGGAGGTTAAGTGGCTGGGGCTCGACCATCCGAAGTAGGGAAGTCTCGGATGGAAGCTGCACCTCCACTAGAGCTCGAGGAAGGTCGTGCATGGCCAGAAGAGAGGCGGCCGCCTCTTCACTAACCGTGTCATCGGCTTCCTCCGGAGGAGAAGGGACCGAGCTGGTGGCTAAACCTACCGGTCGGGGCGTGCTCGACCTGGGCAAGGAGACCTCAGGCAAACCAGCGCTGGAGGATGGAGCTGAGGTTCCCGGGCGAGGTGAAGCCGAGCGGGAGGTCGACAGCCGAATCCTGACTCGACTCGGCAAGGGAGCGGTCAGTTCTGGCGCCCCCTCGGGTTGAACTTGAACCGCGGGAGTGCTGGAGGAAACAAGCTCTGGCGCTCGCTCAGGTTGAACCTGAATCACGGGAGTGCTGGAGGAAGCAGCTTCTCGAGGCCGTTTCTTTTTCTTGTGCGCACGTGAAGAGGACGGATCGGTAGTAATAGTCTGCCTCCCGGCCTCCACGCGGACCTCCGGAAGGTCTGCCGCGACGTTTTGCCCTAGCACTTCCAATTCCGGGTCGCTCTCCGCCCCACCCGGTTGCCCGGGAGCTGGTGTTGTCCTCACAGGAGGCACATTCCGGAGGGCCAGCAGTTCAGCCGCCCGAGTGTTCAGCGCCTCGTCCGCCAGGGCTAGCTCTTCATCCATGAGGGCGTCCATCAGGGCCTGAGCTGCAAGTCAGAAAAAGTTTTAGTTAGCATTAAAAGAGTCGTAAATAAGAAGGGGAGTTTACCATAAGTGCCGGGCAGTCTGGCAGGGATCTGACTCAGCCGGCAAATGTAAAGCACGGCCTCGCTCAGTAATTTGCCGACGTGAAAACGGCGTCCTCCGATTTTAGAGAAGGCTGACCGAAAGCCAGGGTCGGCGCGATACCTTCGAGGAGCAGCTGGGTGGTCAGGCAATTCCTCTAGCCAGTTAAGAGGCCAGGACGCAGGCGGGGTGGTGCTTATGTAAAAAAAATGGGATTTCCATCCCTTGTTCGAAGATGGAACCTTGTCTAGAAAGGCGGTGTTGATCCTGGCCTGGAAAAAGAAACACCCGGGCTCTTGCATCTTAAGGTAAAAGAAGAGATGGAAAATCCTAGGGGAAAGGGGAACTCGGAAGGACTCAAAGATGACTACCGTGCCACATAGAATCTGAATCGAGTTCGGGGCTAGTTGGGAGAGGGACACCTGAAAATACCGACAGATCTCAACAATAAAGGGATGCAAAGGGAATCGCAGGCCGGCTAGAAGATGATCCTTAAAAACGGTAAAGTAATTCACCGGAGCTCGGTTGGGTCGATCGTCCCGAGAGGGGAGAATAAAAAGGTGATCTTCTGGGATGTGGTAGTCTATGCGAAGGGTTTCTAAGGAACCCAGGCTTAAAGTCGAGCGAACAGTAGTATACCACGGCCCGGGCACAGAAGATGAGCCGGCCATGAGGTCGGACTCGGGAATTAGCAGAAAAGATTTAGGCGGAAAGAAGAATACCTAGTGTTAGGGCTCAGGATAAGACGCTGATCGCCGGAAACACTGTTCGTTGGAACTCAAGGAGGTCAGGCGGAGGAGGTCGGACAGAAACGAAAAGAGAAGCGGAAAGGAAAGTGAAGAGGAGTGAAATGAAGGGATCAGCCTATTTATACTACCGGCAAGACAACCAGGACCGTCGGATGGAGAGGAAAGAAATGGCGGGCTCTGGTCTTCATCGTCCGATCAGCGCGATTCCCCACGCCCCGAAACTTCTCGCGAACGCCACACGAAGTCGCACCAAGGACGCCTCGATACCTGAAGCATCCATTCAGTAGCTGACACGTGGTCAGGCATTGATGAATGATTGATTGGGAGGTCGGGCGTGCGGGAGACTAACTCGGAGTGCAAGGAACGCGCAGGAGAGCGGAAAAGGAGTCAGGCCGACCGGGCCGGGAGCCTAGTCAGTCGGACTTGACGCCTCCTTCGACTAGACTTGAAGGGGAGGCTTGTGATCCGGGCGAGCGGTTTTTTTATCAGGATGAGCGCCCGGTCGGAGAAAACCCGGTTCAACCCAGCTCAAGGATAACAAAGGCCGGGGCGGGTAGAAGCTCAAGTCAGAATCAAGTTCACCCTGGGCCATGCTTTTGAGGCTGACCTCCCGAGGTCGAGCGATCGAGGCCGAGCTCCCGAGGCCGACCTCCCGAGGTCGAGCGGTAGAAGCCGAGCTCTCAAGGCCGACCTCCCGAGGTCGAGCGATCGAGGCTGAGCTCCCGAGGCCGACCTCTCGAGGTCGAGCGATAGAAGCCGACCTCTCGAGGCCGACCTCCCGAGGTCCAACGATGGAAGCCGAGCTCCCGAGGCCGACCTCCCGAGGTCGAGCGACTGAGGCCGAGCTCTCGAGGCCGACCTCCCGAGGTCCAACGATAGAAGCCGAGCTCCCGAGGTCAAGCGACTGAGGCCGAGCTCTCGAGGTCGAGCGATAGAAGCCGAGCTCTCGAGGCCGACCTCCCGAGATCCAACGATAGAAGCCGAGCTCCCGAGGCCGACCTCCCGAGGTCGAGCGACCGAGGCCGAGCGACCGAGGCCGAGCTCTCGAGGCCGACCTCCCGAGGTCGAGCGATAGAAGCCGAGCTCTCGAGGCCGACCTCCCGAGGTCCAACGATAGAAGCCGAACTCCTGAAGCTGAGCTCTCGAGGCCGAGTTCTCGAGATCACGCTCTCGAGGCCGAACGATCGAGGTCGAGTTCCTGAGTCTCATCCCTCGAAGGGCCCCGTCGAAACTCTCCGTTAAGAGACGTCGTCATCACCTGACGTGGCCGCCCAACGTTAATTAGGGGTAGGATCACAGGATGGTAGACTGCTGTGTCAGTCTCACATCGCCACTTACTTAGCTTAATCCCTGACTAATCTTTAGTGAGATGTGACATCCCGCACGAGTGAGACCTTTCTCCTTCCCCTATATAAACCCCCCCCCTTGGGCTCCAAAAGGGGATCGCTGCCATTCGCAACCACACCATTACATTGAGAGCCCTGTTTCGGTCCGACCTCCTAAGCTACAGCAGACCGAGTCGGCTTGGTTAGACCGAGTCATTCGGGGGAAGAACCGATCTTCGCTTGTCGACAGGATCATAAATGTACATTTGAAGATTTTTTTTTAAAGAATCTCTTAATCTATGTGCTAAACGTGTTCCTAGGACTACACTTACTCGTACAATTAAAAGATTAATAAAACAAAGAAAAAAGAATTTAATTGATGAATTTAGTACATTAAATAATAAGTTTTTTTATATTTCGATATTTAGAGTGATCATTGGTAAACTCATTATTATATAAGTGTGACTTGCTATTGGATTGATATCTCTTGAATCCTCCGAAAAAAATTGATAGCTTATAGAGTTTTTGATAAATCACATACTGACAATAATATTGAATAATCATTATATTTAATTTTAAAAGAATATGGATTAACTCATAAAATATTTTCAATATCATTAGATAATGCTAGTTATAATACCGCTTCTATAAAAGAACTAAAATTTATTTGCCAACATGTTATTGGTGGCTTATTTTTTCATATTCGTTGTGTATATCATGTTTTAAATTTATGTATTCAAGATAGATTAAAACTTTTATACCAATTAGAATCACAATTTCATATTTATGGTCGCATCCATCTATGATGAAATATTGAGGTAGATTTTGTAAAGCTAATGGAATGAGACCTAAAAAATTTCCACGTAATGTATCAACACTTTGGAATTCAACATATCAATTATTACAAGATTTATTTCAATATAAAAAATTATTAAGTTTATTTTTTTTGCTCTAAATAGTAATACTAATGTATATTTATTTTTACAATAATGAAATATTTATAGTAATATTTGTGAAATTTAAAAGTATTTAACGATGTAATTAAACAACTATCCGGTATTTATTATCCTAGTGCTCATTTTGTTTTAGTGAATTTTTCTAGTATAGTATTAGTCCTAAATGAATATATTAATAATGAAGCTTTAACTTTTTGTATATTAGCTATGAAAGCTAAAAGGAAAAATATTTTTATTTTATTTCTGAAATTTATTTAATTGCATTTGCTTTAGATCCTAAATTTAAATTAAAAGTTTTACCAGAAATGTTAACTTTATATTATGACGTTTTATTTCTTGTTAAAGATTTTTTTCTCCTGATCCAGTTAATATTATATATAATATTAGAAATTATTTATATGATATTTATAATCAATATTATATAAAATATTGAATACAAATTAATATTTTTGAAACACGATAAACTATTAGTACTAATTTAAAACTTACAAAATCACAACTTTAATTAAAAGAACTGATGAAACGTCCATGAGGATCCTCAAGTTCCACACAGAAATTGGAGACTTATTTTACGACTTTTTTTGATTTTAATGAAGCAGATAGCGAAGATTTCAATATCCTAAAGCAGTGGCCACAGAATGCTTTAAGCTTTCCTGTTCTCTCCATGATTGTCAAATAAATTTTAGCTTGTCCAGTATCAACTGTTGTTGTGGAGCAGAGGTTTAGTGCCAGCGGTAACATATTAGATGAATGACGATCAACTATATTTTCTAACTCATTGGAAGCTCAAGCATTACTCGACGATTGGACCAGAACGGAGAAAAGAATCCAAGAAATGCAACTTTCAGAAGACGAAGTCAAAGAATTTGATACCAAATGAACGAATACAACAAGAACGGGAGGAAATAGAAGTGAATGATATAAAAGGATAAAAATGTAAAAGAACTACGTGAACTTTAATTCCCCTATGCCTCAAAAGGATACGTAGACAACTTTAAATAAGTGCAAATTTCTTTTTTTTAATAATTTTTAATTTTTAATTGTTTTAATATAATAATCTCAAACAGTCACGAATCGTGAACTGAACCGTAAACCGACAATTCCAAATCGTAATCATTTTGGATGACTAAGGTTAAGGGTTGACCCCTCACGAATTATCGGTTTCGAACCGTGATTAGATCTAATTGGAGATGTCTGAAATTTTCCATGGCAATTTTTTTTTTCTAATTTTTTTAATTCAAATTTTAAAGTAATTAACTTTTATCATGCACACGTTTATGTTTTTAATCAACTTTAAAAACAAAATAGAAAATTAAAGATATTTGTGGTACCGGATTTGGTTAACTATGCTGCTTGTCATGCATATTTGTGTCTCCATTATAATTTTTTAGAATGCTGCTTGTCATGCATATTTGTGTCTCCATTATATTATTTTATCTTAACTTTTGATAAACCATCTCAATCCAGTCCAAACTAATCTCTAGAATCTGTGTCTAAGCCAATCAACCCAAAGTTGCAGGAACACATCAAATATAGCAAGTGAAAGAACAATATCCTTACGCTTATTGAGCTATGAAATGATACATTAGCATCAGATGCAGTCTGATGAAAATGGAGGACTTGAAGAAAGGCAGTTTCCATGCTCAATTCCATGTCTATCCTAGCACAGAATACTTCAATGGACAACTCTATGGAACCCAAGAACAAAGAATCGATCGCATTAAGCAGCATCTGCTTCTTTTGGTACTTCCACCTCTGCATTCAATCCAAGCTCCTCTTCCACCTTCTTCCATCCCTGAACTAAATTTTCAGGGAACCGCTTCTTCACCTTATCGATTACTTGCTTTGCTGTTTGCACCTTGCCTACCTTAACCAGACCAAACACCAAGAGCTTCACTGTCTCAAAGTCCGGGACTTTATTAAACCTCAAGCTATCTTTGAACACTGCAAACCCAGTGTCGAAATCCTCATTCTGGCACAAATGTGTCAGCAAAATCTTAAACATATTCGCATTCGGTCTTGGACCTTTCTTCCTTAGTCCCCTGTATACCTGCATTGCATCTTTGTGTTGGCCGGCTTTGAAGTGGCAAGTAATGAGATAAGTATAGGTGAAGCGATCGGGCCCGAGGCCGGCAGCCTCCATCTCCTTGATCAGCTCAAGGACTTCCTCTGGCTTTCCGTTTAGCGCCCTGTGCCTAACTCTCACATTGTAAGCAGCATGATCAGGCACACAACCCTTCTCGATCATCTTCTTCCACAACTCCTCGGCTTCCTCCTGCTTCCCTTTCTTGTACATAGAATCGATGAGTGTGGTGTAGATGATGATTGTCGGCTCGAGTTGCTTGACCTCCACCATCTCTTGCAACGTCTCCAAGGCCTTGGAGACGTTGTCTGTGAGGCAGAGAGATTTAATGAGGATGCCATAGGAGACGCAATCGGGCGCGATGGAGTGCTCCTCCGAAAGCTTGGAGAAAAGACTTGCCACTCGAAAGGGCTTTTTTGCACGAATGAAGGCCGAGAGGAGAGCGTTGAAGGACAAAACGGAGTGGGGAGCAGAAGTGAGCGTCGGCACCTGGTCAAAGGTCCGGATGGCGTGGTCGAGCATGCCGGCGGAGCCGTAGGAAAGGATTAAAGAAGCGACGTAAGGCTCCGAGAGGGAGGTAGCCTCGGACTTACGGGATTCGATGAGGGCTTCGACGTCAGAGAAGCGGCCGGTGCGTGCGAGACGGCGGACGGTGAGCTCCAAGGCGTAGCGAGAGGTGGTCACCGGGGAGGATTTGGCGTCGATGGCTGACAGAATGGAGACAGCGCGGTCGGGGTCGAATTCCTTCTGGAGGCGAAACTTGGCGACGGCTGCGGTGATTCCAGCGGGACCGGATGCATTCTCAGCTGTGGAGAGGCCGCGACGGAGGTGGGAGAAGAGAGAGAAGTGGCGGCGCGAGGCGGAGAGGAAGGCCATGGGGAAGAGACGGAGACTAGGAAGAATCGGGGAGGGGTTTAGGGTTCTGAGCTCAGCCTATTTGAAATCTAACCGAACTCGTCTGTTAAAAGGCCGGTTACGTAATAGGCGGCCTAACTATAGCCCGATTTACTATCTCTTCAGCCCAAGTTAAAGAGCCCGAATATTATCACTGATAGGATCCGTGGCGCAATGGTAGCGCGTCTGACTCCAGATCAGAAGGTTGCGTGTTCGATTTACGTCGGGTTCAAATCCTACAATAATAGTTTTTACAGTGAACGGTGAGACGTTATCTTCTAGACCGCCTTTGTCATCACCGTCCGAGATTAATTGAAAAAAATCTCGTTAATTATTTTTCCAAACATTATCAGTGAGATTGGAGAGCTCAAGTTGTAACTTAAGTACAAACTACTTAATTACTATTACTCAGGGCGTCCATAGGACATCCTTTAATATGTTTATCCTCAAAATATTCCTGGACTCGGTACGATTATAGCAATTGCTAACAACTATTACAACATATAAAAATTATCTTTATAGTTGCGGTAATAAAAATTATCTTTGTAGTTGTTACGTAATAATTATTATAATATATTTAGGATGAGTTTAACATTTAAGATTTACACTGTGTAGAACCTATCAGTAGTTACTATAACGTGTAAAAGTTATCAAATAGTTATTACGACGTGTAGAAGTTATCGATAGCTACTATAACTATTTAGATCGAGTTTAGGATTTAGGGTCTCTAAAAAATAGTCGAACCTGGGGCGACCAACCCAACTCATTGAAATTTTCACTAGTCACTAGGATAAATCAGAGAAATGTACAGGGATGTTCATTTTAATAGTCAACATTCTCATGTCTGATATCCATCAAGGAGAAAATTTTTAATAATACATCGCAGTTGAGTCTCGAACTAAATTTAAGATCTCTAGATATTATTGTATCAAACTATTATTTACTAATTTTATCGAAATTATTTTCCTTTCGTCAAAATTATTTTAAAATAGTTGTAGAAGTAATTTCTACGTGGTATAAACATAAATATTAAATTCTAAACTAATCCTAAATATATTGTAATAGCTATTGGATAATTTTCATACGTTATAGTTATTGGATAATTTTTATATATTATGGTAGCTATATATATAAATAAAGATTTTCATTTGATGTTTCTTTTAATTTAAGATGCTTTTTAATTTTTACTCATTTAAGAGCTAAGTAGATAACTTAGAGTACAAATTACTTAATATGAATCTTACTTTGCTCTCGAACTTACTTGAACACCATCCATGTGCGAATACATAACCGAATCGAGTCGATCCTTTATTTCCAATCTCAATACTATCAATTGATTCGTTTCTTCTCCAAGGTTGCCAACTTTTGCACAACTGTACTAATCACATCACACACGGACATAATTGAATCCTTGTTTTGTTCCCCGTCAAGAACATGCACCTACTAATGATTCTTTCAGTCAACTAAATAGTATTTAGAGATTACTTGTTAATAAATAATTATATTAAAAAAATTCCACCTAAATGATGACTAAAAAGATGGAAAATCCAACTCAGTTCGTTCTCTATCCATCCATTAATTCGATTCCGCCGATCCAACCGGCCACGTTGGTGGGGCCCTGCGAAGCGATGACCAATCAATACGAATTAAATAAATAAAATGATGAGTTAATGTCCTGTGTTTTGTGCATTAATATTTCAGAAAATTTCATTTTGTCGTCGTCTTGTATTTCATTTTTTATATATTAATTTAAGATGTTATCAAAATGCATTTTTCGTTTGTTTCTTTCTCTTTTCGGGGGTTTGAATTTAATAGAATTGAAATAAATTAAAAAGGCTGGGTTTGTTTGTAAAGGAATTTGGAGTTATTTGCCGCAAGCTTTTTGCTTATCAATATGTGCGTGGTCCAAGGAAGAAGGAGGAAGGAGGAGGAGAGACAATTCTTAGCGAAGTCTCAAGCTCTCTGCGCCTGCGTCCATGACGCTAATTTGCAGCTCCCGGTTAGGTGGTTTGTGATGGTGTAGCTTCTCATTCTCCACGAATGCTTCTTGCTTTCCTTGCTCTTCCCATTTTGATCGCAGTTGCCATCCGAGGCCTTGGCCATGGAGTACGAACGCATCCATAAGCCGTTGGTTGCGCAGGTAAGGCTCTTCCTCTGCTCGCTATTTTTGAGCTCACTCGAGGTGTGGATTATAGGGTTTATGGTACTGTTTTGTGGTTTAGGGCGGCGGGTTCTCTCCGAAGAAGCTCCGGAAGGTGTTGCTCAGAGTGGAGAGGAGGAGGAATGAAGAGGAGGAGATGGAATCGAAGGCTTCGTTGAGATCGGAACTGTCGGAGGTCGAGAGCGGAAGTAAGATCTCCCCTTTTTGAGAAAAAAACAAATTGGGTTTTTGCGCTTTGATTGAAGTGATCTGCGGCGGAATCTTGTAGGGGCAAGCGAGGCAGACAGTTGCAAGGACGTGGAGTGCTCCATTCCGAACAGATCGAGAGATCTTCCGATCGCCGCGGGGAGGATTAGGGTCCAAGAGGACGATGCCCTCGAATCGGACAGTGCGTCCGCCGGATTCGAGTTCCAGAAGGCGGAGAGGACGCAGTCACTGCTGTCGAACCGGTCGACGGCCACGGCGGGGTTGGTGCCGCCGTTCTCGAAGCCAGCGCCGTCGAAGTGGGACGATGCGCAGAAGTGGATTGCGAGCCCGACGTCGAACCGAGGCGGAAACAAGGGCGGTGGCGGAGGGCAGGCGAGGAAAGGAGGCTTAATTCGTCAGGCCTCTTCGAAGGTCGTTTTGGACGCGGTGGAGGAAGCCGAGACCAAGAGAGTGGACGTGAACGTGAACCATGCAATGGAAGAGACGGATTCAGCAGGCATGCCTGCGGTTGTCTTCGACAATTCAGATGGTAACTCCAACATCCATAGCTTCTTTACTTCTCTTCTGCTAAGCTTCTTGGTTCTTGAAGATTTAAACCTGTCTATTCAGAATCATTTTGTTCGTTTTATCTGCTGCTCTTTGGAGTTGTAGATTTTCTTTCTAACTTCCTGCTTCTTGTCTTTATTGATGCTTCCTGAATTTCAGATTTATCTAGTGAAATAGAAACTTTAATGTAAAATTCAGGTTCCCAAATAATGGGAACATTGCCATCTGCTACTGTTAACTGAATAACTATGAAACCCTTCTTCTCGACTAGCAGGATAGAAAATTACCAAGTGTAAGGAATTCTATGATTTGACTTAAAGTTGTTTCTTTTCAGAAATGTACATTTTGTCCTGTACATTTTGATTGATTATTAGACAAATTAAATAGGTTAGAGACTGTGGAAGCAATGAGGAGTAAAGAGAGACAGAGACAAACAAATTCTAGTGAATATGATAAAAGATTACATGATTTGTTCTTACTGTTGTTTTGCTTTTACACATTCCGAATTCATCTTGGCTTTATGAATGTGTCTTAATTCTCTGCAGCTAATCAAAGTTGGCACGATTTATCGACATCTACTCAGAGTGCTACGACATTTATGACACCAGCAGCCACTGTCAGGGCTGTGTCTATGAGGGATATGGGTACAGAAATGACTCCTGTGGCAAGCCAAGAGCCTTCTCGAACAGGAACGCCCATCAGAACAGCTTCACCGTCGACGCTGCAAAAAACAGCTACATGTTCAACTCAGACATACCCAGCTGCTGGCAATGAGGAACAACAGAGCATTAGGGAGGTGCCGGAGAAGGAGCAACGAAGAACCACTAGGAGGGAGATACTCGTGCTAGGCCAGCAATTGGGCAAGACGAACATAGCTGCATGGGCCGGCAAGGACGAGGAAGCAACTGATGCATCTACTTCGACTAAGACAGTGTCGAAGGAGGACCACGTGGCCGGAAGTGCCACGGGAGCTCGTGCAGCAGCATGGGAAGAAGCTGAAAGGGCCAAGTATCTTGCTAGGTATTGAAGTTCACATAAGCAATCATGTTGCTTGTGAGGCTCTCTCTTACTTTGATTGTCAATGGAAATGGTTCAAGTGTTGGCAGATTTCGAATTCACTGAAGAAATTTGTTTCTCAGGTTTAAAAGTGAAGAGATCAAAATTGTAGCATGGGAAAATCATCAAAAGGCAACCATAGAAGCTGAAACGAGGAAAGTTGAGGTATATGCTCCATAGTTACTGCACAATAATGTATTGCTTTCTCCTTGTAAAGCAATTATTTGGAGCCATTGAATTGCCGATTCTACATGACTAACTACAAAACATGGTGATCATTTTTGACGATTTCGATCTTATCAGGTCGAGGTAGAGAGATTGAGGGCATCTGCCTATGAGAGATTGATGAACCAGCTCGCGGATGTGAGACACAAAGCCGAAGACAAGCGAGCTGCGGCAGAAGCCAAAAGAAATCAAGAAGCTGCAAAAACTGCTCAACAAGCAGACTACATTCGAAGAACCGGTCGCATTCCTTCGAGATTTTCTTGCTGGAGTTGGTGTTCCTACTGCAGATTTCTTTGAAGGAAAAGAAAACTCATTCCACAGGAGAAGAGGAAGAACTCTAAATAGATGGGTCGGTAAATGTGCAGTTATCATTGTTTTTGAATATTCAAATATTGTTTATGCAAAGTAGATGATCATGAAAAACCATCAAATATTTGTAATGTCAACAGAAATGTAATTTTGATTGTTTTATGTTCTTATTATAATTTGACCTAGTTCTTTTGCTGCTTTATCAAATCATTTCAGGATTCTTCGCATCAAATTAAAGATTCCATTTTTGTTTTAAAAAGATGACAATAAATCATCAAATTATTAGATATCCAACTTATACTGCATAACTATGAAGTAATCAATTCGGTCTTATGAAAGTTTTCTACCAACTATAAGAATAAAATATCTAAAAGCACTTGCAGCTAGCGGTCTATCAACTCAACATTCTTATGTTAACCACCCATTAAAAAAATTATCCCTTAATTTATCGAAATTGGGACTCGATTCTTAGGATTATAAATGAACCTAACGTTCGTAAAAAAGTTTAGTGTTCAGTTTAATAAGAACTTTATTTATATTCGTTCAATACACATAAAATCAATTAAATAAATAAGTTTGAACAATTCGTTAAACTAAACGAATAAACTTCATTTTAATGTTCATGAATAATATTCGTGGACAATATTAATAAATAATATTCACGGACAAATTCATTAATAAAATTATTATCAAGATTCTAAATAATTTTTTTTTAAAAAATGAACATATAAATTTGAATTATCAAACTTAATAACTAATGAAAAAAAAAATTTCAAAAAACCAAATAAATATGAAATAAATATAAATTGAGAGTTCTATAATATTTAAACGAATCAAATTTAACCAAGCTTAAACTAAATTCAAGCACGTAAAAAATAAATAAAATCAAATTTGAACAATTATTGTAATGACTTGATTCATTTCAAATTTAATTTAGTTAGACTAGATTATTTTATTAAATAAGTTTAAATACTTTAAAATTTAACTTATTTATAATTATTTATCTTATATTTCTGAAAAATAAAAAAAAAATTATCCTACCACTACGTTTTGCACCGGAGGCGAAAAACACCAAATTATGATGATTGCAGTCTATATCTATATTTTTTAATTGGTTTTATATATCACATTTTCAACTTACTTGATCGTAACAGGCCTCCAACTCTCAATCACCGTCGAACTTTATTTTTTCCTTTTTTTTATTGACTAACTTTTCCAAAAGAAAAAAAAAAGAAAAAAAAGCGTTTAGCCACCAAAGGTTATCAATTTGGGTAAATTAATATTAAAAATATTTATAATACGTGTTATTGGTTAGTAGTGTTTAGAGAGTGACGTCTCATTCATGTGTTGTTTATTATGACATATACTTTGTTTTACGATGAATGTAACATCAAATTTGGGACAATTTGATTTCACACAAATTTTCTATCGGATAG